>OU612039.1:6630000-6645000 GCA_914767945.1 Eilema depressum
GCTTCTTTCCTGTTCGCTCGCCGCTACTAAGGAAATCCTAGTTAGTTTCTTTTCCTCCGCTTACTAATATGCTTAAATTCGGCGGGTGATCCTCCCTGATCTGAGGCCAACGATAAAAAAATGAGGCAGACGCGATATCCGTCAGCGTTACGACGACGCAACCGCTACGACGTTATTATTTTTACAATAAAACGACAATAACGACAACGGCGTCGATGCGCTCTTCGGACGTCGAGTCCGCCTACTTACGCCGTTTTATATAGGCGTGCACGTACACTACGATGCAATACGTCAATATGTATATTCAGATAGTCGCACGACGCGCACGAATAAAATCTCACGAACCGAACGCACAACACGCACAACCCTCTCGTTTTCGTATAAAAATATACGAATCTGCGAAGAGTCGTGCGCTAACCAGCGTGCACGCGCGCCGTAGACTCGTCAGAGACTACGAGGCGACGACGCCGGTTTGCACAATCGGTCGTTCGACACGTACGGTGTGAACGTCTCTGATATTGTCGTATGATCGACGTGAACGTATAATTATATTTAAACGGACCGTAACAATAAATTTAGATATATCGATTAAAATATATTTAAAACGACGTCACGGAACCGTCAAATGCGCATATAAATTAATTTATATGCACAATGTGGCTTTTGTTATTTATACAGCCGGCCCTCAGACAGGAGTGGTCCTGGATGTGTCTCCACGGACCGCAATGTGCGTTCGAAATGTCGATGTTCAAATGTGTCCTGCAGTTCACACTATGACGCGCAGTTAACTGCGTTCTTCATCGACCCGCGAGCCAAGTGATCCACCGTCCAGGGTAATAGTTTTAAATATCACCCATTATGGATTGTTTGTTACATAAAAAAAAAAAAATAATAATAATAATATATTATAGAAAGAAACGCAAGCATCACCCAACCGCTCGATCTATTAGATAGACAACGGGGACGCCGTGCGTAGTACAGTTTACGAACGCGTTCAATTCGACTCGTGGTGCGGATTTTTATACCAGTCTACGTTGAATTGTAACGAACGCGACGCGAGACGACAATAAATATAAAAATATGAATCGTCAGTCTCTAAAATTTATATCGAACAGAGAGTTTCATACGCAGCACTAAAACCACCGCGAGGCGGAGTCAGCGCGTACGTATTAATTCTCTTATTGTGGATTTTATTATTGTGATACACGTTACGACTGACGTCGTTACACGTTACACGTTAATGATCCTTCCGCAGGTTCCCCTACGGAAACCTTGTTACGACTTTTACTTCCTCTAAATGATCAAGTTTGGTCAACTTCCCAGCAACGCCGACGGCCGTGAAGCCACCGCGTGTCGGTCCGAAGACCTCACTAAATCATTCAATCGGTAGTAGCGACGGGCGGTGTGTACAAAGGGCAGGGACGTAATCAACGCGAGCTTATGACTCGCGCTTACTAGGAATTCCTCGTTTATGGGGGATAATTGCAAACCCCAATCCCCAGCACGAAGGAGTTTCAGCGGGTTGCCCGGGCCTCTAGGCCAGGGAGAACATGCTGATTCCTTCAGTGTAGCGCGCGTGCGGCCCAGGACATCTAAGGGCATCACAGACCTGTTATTGCTCAATCTCGTGCGGCTCGAAGCCGCCGGTCCCTCTAAGAAGAATTTTAATACGTCGCCAGTGAGTTGCGTGACGGAGCCACGCACACCTAAATGACGACGCCTATTTAGCAGGCTAGAGTCTCGTTCGTTACCGGAATTAACCAGACAAATCGCTCCACCAACTAAGAACGGCCATGCACCACCACCCACCGAATCAAGAAAGAGCTGTTAATCTGTCAATCCTTCCGGTGTCCGGGCCTGGTGAGATTTCCCGTGTTGAGTCAAATTAAGCCGCAGGCTCCACTCCTGGTGGTGCCCTTCCGTCAATTCCTTTAAGTTTCAGCTTTGCAACCATACTCCCCCCGGAGTCCAAAATCTTTGGTTTCCCGGAAGCTGCCCGCCGAGCCATTGTAGTAACGTCGGCGGATCGCTAGATGACATATTTACGGTTAGAACTAGGGCGGTATCTAATCGCCTTCGAACCTCTAACTTTCGTTCTTGATTGATGAAAACACCTTTGGCAAATGCTTTCGCTGATGTTCGTCTTGCGACGATCCAAGAATTTCACCTCTAACGTCGCAATACGAATGCCCCCAGTTATCCCTATTAATCATTACCTCGGAGTTCTGAAAACCAACAAAATAGAACCGAGATCATATTCTATTATTCCATGCACGAAATATTCAAGCAGCATTTTGAGCCCGCTTTGAGCACTCTAATTTGTTCAAAGTAAAATTGTCGGCCCACCTCGACACTCACCGAAGAGCACCGCGATAGGATTTTGATATTGAACCGGCGTATTACCGCCGGCTCACCGACGATATGCTCCGCAGACGTGTCAGTATCACCGCGGATGCGGTGCACCGACAGCGCGGCGCACAAATGCAACTACGAGCTTTTTAACCGCAACAATTTTAGTATACGCTATTGGAGCTGGAATTACCGCGGCTGCTGGCACCAGACTTGCCCTCCAATTGTTCCTCGTTAAAATATTTAAAGTGTACTCATTCCGATTACGAGGCCTCGTAAGAGTCCCGTATCGTTATTTTTCGTCACTACCTCCCCGTGCCGGGAGTGGGTAATTTGCGCGCCTGCTGCCTTCCTTGGATGTGGTAGCCGTTTCTCAGGCTCCCTCTCCGGAATCGAACCCTGATTCCCCGTTACCCGTGACAACCATGGTAGTCGCAGAAACTACCATCGAAAGTTGATAAGGCAGACATTTGAAAGATGCGTCGCCGGTACTGGACCATGCGATCGGCAAAAGTTATCCAGATTCATCAAAATTAACGACTTCGAACGCGAGGCCCTCCGTCGATTGGTTTTGATCTAATAAAAGCACTCATCCCATCACTGGTCAGAGTTCTGATTGCATGTATTAGCTCTAGAATTACCACAGTTATCCAAGTAACTGAGTAAGATCTAAGGAACCAAAACTGATATATTGAGCCATTCGCGGTATCGCCTTAATACGGCTTGCACTGAGACATGCATGGCTTAATCTTTGAGACAAGCATATAACTACTGGCAGGATCAACCAGGGAGCTTCTTTTAATGAAAGCGAAAAACGTGAACGTACCGCGCGCGTCAGCGCTCGACACAAACACATTTGTTCACACTCATACCCGCGCGCCGACGATCGTATCACGTCGGACAGCTAACGGGCGAGCCCTTGTGTTTATTATTTTATGAATGTTATGAACATTATAAAATAATATTTTTAGCTAAACGCGTAAACGTTAAAACGGTTATATCTCAAACAACGTTGAAACGTATTGCGCGATAGCATTTTAGAGTTAATACATAAACGCGTCATGACGACGTTTTACATATAAAATCTCCATTATTGAACGTTCGAAATCGAGACGCGTTCACATGTTGTATTATAAATTTTGACACATACGATTGTTGTGACACATTAACGATTCAGCCCGGAATCTATAGAGTCATCTCGCATAAAAAATGTTTTGTAATATATATTTTAAAGGATCGCTTCGCTATTTGCCACGGACACGAACGTAAGTTACGATCCGTCGATCCACACAGTTTAATAGAAATTATTAAAATGCGTGGTGCGGCAAGTATATCAAGTGTACGTGAGGGTATGGGTACAATACGTGTGCACTACATATCATATAATACTGTGAGAATGTGTATGTGTAAAACTTATAATAAAATCGTTTCGGTGCCGTCGATGACATGGGGAAAAAAGGTTTTTTCACAACATCAATCAAAGACACTGAACACAATAATATATAAACGTATTAAATACACAAACTACATCAAGATACAATAGTGGCGCACACAATCGATACAACACAACAACACCACAACTATCATACAACCGCACTTCTGTCACACATTTACGACGCGGCCGACACGAGACTGGTAATAAATTGTAGAGAGTTCACAATTCACACCGTGTTCGCGTCGACCGCGTCGCACACCACATGTATGTGTCAATCAAAAATGTATCCCACCGCCAACATGCGCACCATAATATATAATATATTTTTTTTTTTTATGTTTTAGTTATTACTTACGCTGACCTAAAAAGGGGGGTGATGAGGGATTTGGGAGGGGGGTTATTTTTTTTTTTAAATTTTTTTTTTTTTAAAATTTTTTTTTTTTTAAATTTCTTCTCTCCGTCTTCTTTCTCTTTATTTATTCAACAACAACAAACATTACTAAACAAACAAACAAACAAACAAACAAACACACCACACGCACGCACGCACGCACGCACGCACGCACGCGACGTTCGTGTATTAAAATTTAACACTGTTCGTGTATTAAAATGACATTGTCAAAACACGTAGTGTATACTCGTACAGTACTATAATTATATTGTTTTTTTAGTTATTACTTACGCTGACCTAAAAAGGGGGGCGATGAGGGATTCGGGAGGAGACGGGAGGGGGAAGGGGGTAGTAAACGAACCATCCACCCACGAGACGTTCGTGTATTAAAATTTGGCACTGTTCGTGTATTAAAATGACACTGTCAAAACACGTAGTGTATACTCGTACCATAATGTTTGTTTTTTAGTTATTACATGAGTTAATATT
The DNA here is from genome assembly GCA_914767945.1 of Eilema depressum. Taxonomy (NCBI): domain Eukaryota; kingdom Metazoa; phylum Arthropoda; class Insecta; order Lepidoptera; family Erebidae; genus Eilema; species Eilema depressum. The sequence continues at coordinate 6,634,665 of OU612039.1, forward strand.
GAGAGGAGACCCCAGGATGGGCACGCACGCACGCACGCACGCACGCACGCACGCACGCACGCACGCACGCACGCACGCACGCACGCACGCACGCACGCACGCACGCACGCCCGCACGCACGCACGCACGCACGCACGCACGCACGCACGCACGCACGCACGCGCACACGCACACGCACACGCACACGCACACGCACACGCACACGCACACGCACACGCACACGCACACGAACACGAACACAACGCGACGTTCGTGTATTCGTAGATACATAATTGAAAAGAAAACAATAAAGCGTTACGTTAAAACTTTATCTAATGTCTAATCACGTTTAGTAAGGTCCATGTATTTCGGTCACACACTCACAATATTGAATGTAGATACATATACAGAACAAAAGAAATTGTTCACAATGAGAAAGTTTATATAAGCAGAGAAGAATAATTATATTATATTCATTATATATATACGCCGCACACACTTAGACAGGTAGTCATTAGGTTGTACTATATTCCACAAGAAGTATTTATAATTTATAGCTGCTGGTCACAAGACATTTACGAACGTCGAACCGAGAATGTCTAGCCTAGAACATTCGTAAATACATACATATAACATTAATTAGATAATGTGTAAATATGTAAATACATAATAAATAAATTTAATTTAATTTAATTTAATTTAATTTAATTTAATTTAATTTAATTTAATTTAATTTAATTTAATTTAATTTAATTTACTTACTTGCCAATTTTTTTTTAATCTTAGATTACGCGACGTCGAGAATGTAATCACGCACCACGAGTGACTTCACACGAGTAACATCGGGAATTGTATCCGGCGACCATATCGAGTGAGTAATTTTATTTTATATTAATATATTCGTTGTGTTTTTATTACACACAATGTGTCGGAAATTCGAAATGCGTGCAGAAAAAAAAAAAAGAAAGTAAGTATGTTTGAAATTTATGTCGATTTAAATTATGTCAACTAGTACAGTACCCATCTCCTTAAATTTAGTGTTGATTAATTGTGTTATACCTATAATTAAAATGTGTCTATGCGTGGTTGGATGTTTCAAAATTGAAGTTAAGTTTTGACTCGTCGAACGAAATGCGTGAAACGCGTGTATTTGATGTGAGGGACGAAAGTGTGGTCTCTCCCCGCGTTCGTGTATTAAATTTGGTGTTTCGTATCTTTGTGTAATTACAATGAATGTGTAGTGTGCGCGTTTATAAACTTAACTTAAGTTAAGTTAAGCTTTGAAAATTTAAAAAAAAAAAAAAAAAAAATTGTATACCACTAAACGTGCGCGCCTTCGCCTTCAGAAGCGGCGCGCGACCGTTCGGTTCGTGTATTATTGTCATCGAACGAAATGCGTGAAACGCGTGTGGTGTAAATGTACAATGCGTCTATTATCAACTGGTGTTTGGATGTTTCAAAATTAAAATAATAATAAAGTTAAGTTAAGTTAAGTTAACCTAATCTAACCTATATTGTATGATAGATTATGATTATATTATCTCATCGTACGAAATGCGTGTTTTTGCACGATGCAAACGGCAACGGACGGTTCGATTCGTGTATTAAATATTGGTTTGGTTCGTGTATTAAATCGATTCGAAAACTTCACGAATACAACTTGTAACTCGTATTTATATTTTATATAATATTGTATTATTATAATAATAACAACAACACAACACCAAAACAACCAACAAACGACTAAATTTACAAGTTCGTGAAATAACTATTACACAAACAAAATTGGTGTCTCTAATGAATTTAACGTTTAAAACTTAACAAGTAATTAACGTTACAATATCATCGTCCTCGGACGAATCACCTGGCGTAGGGCTGAGTCTCAACAGATCGCAGCACGACGCTGCTCTACCGAGCACAACACCCCGCCAGGAACGGAAGTCGTCTACAGACTATTCCGAGCCCCGACATCGAACTGAGGTAGATTCGGACCTTCGGAGCCGTGATGCACGCATTAAACGGACAGCATCGATCTCCGCGATCCAAATGGGCTTCGACGTCGCACCTCACGAAGTGAAGCGCGACTAGTAAAGTCACATTGTTTAGAGCCTCCCGACTCTCGGGGCTCCACAGTGAGCATATCCTTGCCGGATTCGGCTAGGCTGGCTTCGGCCTTAGAGGCGTTCAGGCATAATCCCGCGGATGGTAGCTTCGCACCACCGGCCGCTCGGCCGAGTGCATGAACCAAATGTCCGAAACTGCGGTTCCTCTCGTACTGAGCAGTATTACTATCGCAACGACAAGCCATCAGTAGGGTAAAACTAACCTGTCTCACGACGGTCTAAACCCAGCTCACGTTCCCTTTTGATGGGTGAACAATCCAACGCTTGGCGAATTTTGCTTCGCAATGATAGGAAGAGCCGACATCGAAGGATCAAAAAGCAACGTCGCTATGAACGCTTGGCTGCCACAAGCCAGTTATCCCTGTGGTAACTTTTCTGGCACCTCTTGCTAAAAACTCTTTATACTAAAGGATCGATAGGCCGTGCTTTCGCAGTCCCTATGCGTACTGAACATCTGGATCAAGCCAGCTTTTGCCCTTTTGCTCCACGCGAGGTTTCTGTCCTCGCTGAGCTGGCCTTAGGACACCTGCGTTATTCTTTGACAGATGTACCGCCCCAGTCAAACTACCCGCCTGGCAGTGTCCTCGAACCGGATCACGCGGGAGTTGTACGGCGACGAGCGTTGCCGCCACGTCGCCACTCTGCACGCTTGGAACGAAACACCGTGCGCCCGCCGATATTATCGACCGCGCACCGCTTCCGCCCAACCGAGTAAGTAATGAAACAATGAAAGTAGTGGTTTTTCAGCGACGATCGCGCGAACGATCTCCCACTTATGCTACACCTCTCATGTCTCCTTACAATGCCAGACTAGAGTCAAGCTCAACAGGGTCTTCTTTCCCCGCTGATTCTCCCAAGCCCGTTCCCTTGGCTGTGGTTTCGCTAGATAGTAGATAGGGACATTCCCTCCATCCTCCCATGGTCATTCCTGCCTCACGGCGTACTGACCGAATCACGGGAGAGTGCCCGGTACGGTTTGCTATATAGCTTCTCCGCGGGCACAGTTCTTGACTCCCTACAAATTCTTGATCCGTCCCCAGCCGTATTCTCCCCCTACGGGGCTGGCTTTCTACTGAAGCGTTCCCCCCTAATGGGGTTGACAAGCACAGTTATGTTACTGCGCGTCCTGCAGGCCGTTGATCCTAAGATGATCCGTTATTCGAATGCGCGCCTAATAGAGTGCCAAGAGTGCGCGAACGTCCTAAAAGCTAAAAAGGCATCCCTACAACTTACCAAGCCGCTATGCCATAGCGGGCCCTCTACGTTCCGCTCGATCCCGTGTATCGCGTCCAACATGACTTCCCTGTCAGCGTAGTACAACTTACAGTCCCAGAGTGCGTGGTCACGGCTTTCCTGGTCGTATTCCTCACATGGGCACGCTGCAGACTCGCATAAGCTTAGCTGGTGTAAGCGTTGCCTAAAGCAGCCATGGCCCGTTAGGAGTTGTGAAACGACGAAGTCCGGTTCGATCCACCTGTACTTGAGCCTCACGACGACATCTGGAAAGAAGCTGTATAAGTCACGCCCGTTGGTAGTTATTTCCCATCGCTGCTGCCAAAGGGAGACAACCTCGCCACTCACCGAAACCTTGAGCTGCCTGCGTTCCCTAGGGGCCAGATGGAGTCCCTCCTCCGCAATTCGCCCCGCACGAAAGACCTCCAGATCGGCAGGTAGAACCCCCGCGAGAACTGGTAGTGCCGCGGAGCTACACGATCTGTAGGCCTTCGTAAGAAGTATTAAGGCTGGCCGCTGAGTCTTCAGCAAGTTTCTCTTGACCACGAAGTTAGACGAGCGTCGGTACCATACGGCCGCAGCATAGGTGACTGTAGCAACATAGGTCCCTGAATACAGGACCCGTAGTGCCGGGAATCTAACACCCCACCTTGTAGCGGACACCCGGGAAACTTTCCCGAAACAATTCGCCGCTTTTTCGCCAATTAAAACTGCATGCGGACCGTAGGACCTAGCCCCGTCCAGAGTGACACCGAGCACCTTAGCCTGTGAAACATGCGTGATAGAGGCGCCGTCCATCCGAATGGTTGGCGGTCTTTTAAAATTACCTTTATATGTCAGCGCCAAGGACTTGCCGGGCGAGAAACCCAGTCGATTTCGGGTCCCCCAGCCGGTTATTGCTCTTAACGTGACGTCGGCGTGTCGCTCAATCTCAGCACGGGACGTCGCCTCTATCACGACGGTCACGTCGTCGGCATATGCGATCAAATGCACTCCTTCGGGCTTAGGCAGCAAGAGGAGGTCGTTGAGGAGGAGGTTCCAAAGTGTCGGGCCCAGGACTGATCCCTGTGGACACCCCATGGTGTTTGACTTCCATGACGACGCGGTGCCTGTAATAAAACCCACACGGCGGTTGTTAAAATAACTGGTGATGATCCTATACAGGTTCGGTGGTGATCCACCCTGTTTTAGCTTTAGTAGAATCATGGGCCACCACGCGTTGTCAAACGCACCGGATATGTCCAGAAAGATCAGCTGCACGTACGGAGCCACTGAGTTTTCAACAATAGAGTTCAGGTGTCTGAGCGCCGTAACCGTCGAACGCCCGCGAGTAAATCCATGCTGCGCTTCCGATATATTCCTGTGCAGACAGGGAGCGCAGGCAACTATAATTCGTTCCAGAATCTTACCTAAAATGGGTAGAAGGGTAATGGGCCTATACGCTTTCGGGTCGCTGAGGGGCTTATCATTCCCCTTGGGCAGCACGATGAGTCGGCCTACCTTCCAATGGTCAGGGAAAACGCCTTCAACAATACACTTTTGGTACATCATAAGCATCTCGGACGAGGTGGCATTCCAGGCCCGCTTTATGATGACCGAGGTAAGGCCGTCCATGCCCGGCGCTGTCTTAGGGAGAGCCCGCACAATGCGGTCAACTGTTTCCCATTCAGGGGCTGGCATGTCCCCACCGGAGGGTGCGATTGCAGCTGCTATACGCACCTGCCGGTGGTAGGTCGTATCAGCGCCGAGCATGTCATCCGGGTAGAGGGTTAACAAGAGCTGCTCCATGGTGGCCCCCGTTGAGGTCGTGAACCCTTCAACTAGGCGTGTACCGTAAAGGATGTTCTGGGGGGGCTTAGCGCGGCCACTGGCCTCCCTGTAAGCCAGGCCCCATGGGTCCTCGTTTCCGGAATCAGCCAGTTTCCGAAAGAATTCAACCTCGGCCGTTTTCATGGCCGCCTTGTACTCGCCCCGCAGAGCGCGCAAGGTTGCGTGATGTTGTTCTTGCATAATGCAATTGTCACGCTTCGATCGCTGCCAAATCCTACGGGCACGACTCACCTTACGGCGGTAGTCGTCCAGTAATGGGGACCACCATTCGTACTTTCCGCAGCTATTCCGGGCCCGTTGTCCCAGGTGTTCCCTAGCAGTTTGTAGGAGAATATCAGAGTACCGCGTACTATACTCAGAGGCAGACAGACCGAGATGAAGCCTGTCCATTCTAGCGTGAAGCGCAGAGCAGAAGGTTGTCCAATTCACCCCTTGTGCTCGAAACTGATCCAGGGCGATCTCGGTCGTGTCTCGTGTCGCATTCACGGAGTCGCCCGATACGTTAAAAGTGATCAGCTGATGATCCGCTAAGCTGTCGCCCTCATGCACTGTCCACCCACAAACGTTAACACCTCTGGTTGAGAGAGTGAGGTCAATGTTTGATTTACCCCTCGGACCGTTAAATGTGGGAGGTTGTCCCGGGGCGTTGTGTAGCACAAGATCCCTGGAGAGAATGAACCCCTCCATTTCACTCCTTCTGTGCTCTTCGTCGAGCCCCCTTCCAGTATACTGGTGACGTTCGCAGTACCACATAGGTGAATGAGCGTTACTATCCATACCGATGAGGACCGGGCCTCTCGGCAGCTGTTGTAGAACCTTTTCTAGGTGCGCTATGTGGATACTGATATTATCACTGTACTGGAAATATGCGGAGACCACGTGCATGCTTAGTGTTCCAAGGACTAGATGGATTACACAGACTAGAGTCAAGCTCAACAGGGTCTTCTTTCCCCGCTGATTCTCCCAAGCCCGTTCCCTTGGCTGTGGTTTCGCTAGATAGTAGATAGGGACAAACCCACCTCCGCCTCATGGCTTGTTCCAACCTATTGGTTATACAAGCCGAATCACGGGAGATGCATACCCTTACTTGCCTTCGGCTCTTTGGGGGTACGCACGTTTCTCCCTAACAAATTGTTTTCTTTGTCCTTGTCCCTATTGGTCAATCCTCTCCCCCTTCTGGGGCGTGACAAACACACGTACGTACTTGGGTGCCTAAGTCCGCCGTGTGCCCACCTTACGGTGGTACCGCTAGCTCCACTTTGCGTCCGGGTTTTGTTTAATTAATTTGGCCTCTTCTAGGCCTCACTTAAATCTTCACCTCTCTCTAGCCCACTGCGCTTCTTGTGCCACCTTCGCGCGTATTCACGGAAGTACCGGAAATTTTCCGCAGATCCCACCAGATCCGGGTAGTACACCGGGCCTATCTGAAGAGCCGTAATATTCTCCAGTAACTGCCTACGCTCCTCCCCGTAGAGTGTGCACTCCCACAGTGCGTGGTGAACATCCTCCACCTCACTCTCTTCGCAGTAGCAGTGCCCCACTTCTACTAACTTCATACGGTGAAGTCGGTCCCTAAAGCAGCCATGTCCGGTGAGAAGCTGCGAGGTTTCATAGTCCGGCTCGACCCAAGCAGCCTTGAGTCGGGCCTTCACGTCCGGGAAGTATCGATACAGCTCCCTTCCCTTCTCCGATGTGTCCCAACGCTCCTGCCACGCGGCAAGAGCGGACTCAGTCCCGCTGAGTTTGGCACTCCGAAGCTCCTTCTTGGTAGCCGCGGACTCGCGTGCCGCACCTAGTTCGCCCGCCCGTATTACCTCGAGGTCGGCCGGTAGGACGCCGGCCAACACCGCCAACGCGTCGGTACTCGTCGATCTGTACGCCTTGGTCAGAAGGACCAGTGCAGGCCTCTGCGTGCGCAACAGCACACTCCGCACAACGGGCTGGGACGCACGCCCATACCAACACGCCGCAGCATACGTCACCGTCGCAACAAAAGTCCCCTGATACAGCACCTTAAGGGCCCTGTATCTGACACCCCATGAGGACGCCGATACTCTCGACATCTTGCCAAAGCAATTTGCCGCCCTGTCCCCGATCGATGCTGCATGCTGCGAGAACAATAGACTGGCGTCGATCACCACACCCAGCACCGTGGTCGATGTGACGCTCCTTACAGACGTCCCCCCGAATCTGATGGTGGGAGGCCGCTGGAATTTTCCCCTGACAGTCATAGTTGCAGACTTTGCAGGGGAGAAGTCCAGCCTATTGCGGGCTCCCCACTCACCGACAAGATTCAACGCCAAAGAGGCCGAGGCCTCTATTCCTGCCCGGGTTCCGGATTCTATAAGGATCGTCACATCGTCGGCGTAAGCCACGACACTAACCCCCCCAGGATATGGTAACCGAAGCAAATCGTCCAGAAGCACGTTCCAGAGCGTGGGGCCCAGCACCGATCCCTGCGGGCAACCCATTGTTGCTGTCTTCCACAACACCCGGCTCCCCACGAACATCCCCGTCCGGCGGTTCGTGAAGTAGTCCGCCAACATCCTATAGATGTTTTGCGGGCATCCTCCGCGCTTCACCTTGAGCATGATCATGGGCCACCAGGCATTGTCGAAGGCTCCAGAGATGTCTAAGAATATAGCCTGAGCGTACTTCGACTCACTCCTGTGAGCGACCTGAAGGATGGCGTTCAGTGCCGACACCGTTGACCGTCCTCGAGTGAATCCGTGCTGGCGATCCGATAAGCTTCTTGCTATTTGCGGGGCACACCCAAGCATTACACGCTCCAAAATCTTACCAAGAATCGGCAACAGTGTGACGGGTCGGTAGGCCTTCGGGTCGTCAAGCTGCCTGCCGTTCCCTTTCGGGAGGACAATCAGCCTGCCGTCCTTCCATACCTCCGGAAAAACTCCCTCCTGGACACATCGCCTATACATTTCGGCAAACTCTGCCGGTGCAGCCGCATAACTGTGCTGGATGATTCGAGCACTCAACCCATCGATACCCGGGGCCGTGTTGGGAAGGTCCCTGACTATCCTCTTTACTGTCTCGTCCGTTGGAGGAGAGGCATCCTCTCCTGAAGGCATCGCAGAGCTCATTAGTCGCACCAGCCCATGATACTCCGTGTCCGCAGTGACATCGTCGTCTGGGCACAAGGAGCACATTAGGCCGCGCATGGCCTCGTCGACACTCCCAGCATGTCCTTGGGCGTAAATAATGCCATTAATTACGTTACTTGGAGGCCTATGCCTCCCACTCGCTGTTCTGTACGCATGTCCCCAAGGGTCCATGTTTCCAGATTCAGCGATCTTCCTAAAATGAGCAAGTTGCGTCTCCTCCATGGCTTTCCTATACCTACGCCTATGCTCATGGAATCGCCCCTTCGCGCATTCCTCCACGGGCCCGCCGGCCCGTCGAGCAGACTGCCAAGCCCTCCGGAGGGTGTTGTTAGTCTGTCGCAACCGATCCAATTCCGGTGACCACCACGGGTGGCCCCTCTGTCCTGCCCTAACCACCCCTAGAGTCTGCTTTGCGGTGCTCCCTACCATTACGGTGAATTGAGCACAGACTTCTGAGGCGGGACGATTCCATTTAATCCCCCCAGCTATGACCCTAAAGCGGTTCTCAAATTCGCCCCAGTCCACTCCACGGTCCCGAAATCTGGCAGGCAGGGACTCTGAGACTGCGCCCGCAGTGGGCTTGCTTGCCACACTATAAACAAGTAGTCGGTGGTCACTCTCAATCACATTTGGCATCACTCTCCACCCTGTCACCAGGGTGCCTCCTGATGTCAGCGTGAGGTCGATGTTGGTCTCCCCTCTATGATTCAGGAAAGTCCCCGGCTGACCCTTCTGGTTCTCTATCCGGAGACCCCGGGCCAGGATAAACGCCTCCATAGACTGTCGCCGGTGCGTGACGTCTGGCCCGCGACCGGTATACTGCCGCGGTTCGCAATACCACATCGGAGAGTGTGCGTTCGAGTCTGTCCCAATGAGCACTCTCTTTCCCCTAAGGGCGTCGAGCACTGTGCCAAGATGCTGTAGATGGACATCAATATCGTCTCCGTACTGGAAGTACGCGGACACCATGTATATCCCTTCTCCGCCGTCCTGTACATGACACACAACACAGTGTGCAGTGGACAGGTGACGGAGGACGGCGCATGGGAGGTCCTCGCGAGTGATGAGCACCCCAGCCTGTGCACCGGTCCCGCATGAAATTATGCGACTCTCTGGGTCCTCCTGTACAGGCTGCTCCTGTACCAGGATCACATCTAGACCCAGCTCCCGGACCGCACTGGGCAGCTCCCTTGTGGCAAGCTTTGCCCTGCCCAAATTAATCTGGCCGACTGTAATTTGTGGAGCCATTTTTAGTAGTGAGTGGCCTCAACCATTCTCCTCTCGGCCGATACACGAGCCGGACACTCTCGTGCGCCCGTAGCGTGCCCCTCGGCACCCTTCTGCCCAAACTTGTGGCACGTGGCGCATCTCCCTGTACTCTCCTTGCAGTCATCTGCAGAGTGCCCCGTCCCGCCACACTTGAAACATGTAGCTTTCTCCTGCTTGCACTTCTTGTCATTGTGTCCATACATGGTGCACTTCCTGCAGATGACCGCAGTAGTAAAATCCTCAACGCGGCAGGATTCCCACCCTATATACAGTCGACCTTTTTTAATCAATATCCCCCTGAGCTCCGCAGAGCAGGCGACCACTATCGCCGAGTAGGCGGACCCCTGACGGCTCTTACGGAACGCCAGGCGGCTCTGAGTCCGCATGGCCTCCAGTGTCCACTTCGGGTCGTCTTTGAAGTTCTGCTCGTGTATAGATTTCAGAACATCTTCCCACTCCGGGTCCCTCCCCTCCAGGTCCCTTATTATAATCAACGGCGATTTGCCCCTAAGGTCTGCGGTTTTCAAGTTCTCGGGAAGAGCCGCCTTCAGTTTTCTAATGTCTTCCGTAGTGTCCGTCTGCAGGACGACACCTGCGCCGCCCACTCTGCGAACCCTATTGATTTTAATCCCTAGTTGGGCAGGGACTATTGAGGCCTTTATAAGCGATTTTGTATCCTCTGAAGATTTAATGGCCGTGCCCTCTTTCGGGTACACGGCCACCACCGGACCCCGGCTTCGGGAGCCCAGCACGCCAGCATACGTCGAAGCAGTCGAGGAC
>OU612039.1:6650000-6655000 GCA_914767945.1 Eilema depressum
TTTGTTATTTATACAGCCGGCCCTCAGACAGGAGTGGTCCTGGATGTGTCTCCACGGACCGCAATGTGCGTTCGAAATGTCGATGTTCAAATGTGTCCTGCAGTTCACACTATGACGCGCAGTTAACTGCGTTCTTCATCGACCCGCGAGCCAAGTGATCCACCGTCCAGGGTAATAGTTTTAAATATCACCCATTATGGATTGTTTGTTACATAAAAAAAAAAAATAATAATAATAATATATTATAGAAAGAAACGCAAGCATCACCCAACCGCTCGATCTATTAGATAGACAACGGGGACGCCGTGCGTAGTACAGTTTACGAACGCGTTCAATTCGACTCGTGGTGCGGATTTTTATACCAGTCTACGTTGAATTGTAACGAACGCGACGCGAGACGACAATAAATATAAAAATATGAATCGTCAGTCTCTAAAATTTATATCGAACAGAGAGTTTCATACGCAGCACTAAAACCACCGCGAGGCGGAGTCAGCGCGTACGTATTAATTCTCTTATTGTGGATTATATTATTGTGATACACGTTACGACTGACGTCGTTACACGTTACACGTTAATGATCCTTCCGCAGGTTCCCCTACGGAAACCTTGTTACGACTTTTACTTCCTCTAAATGATCAAGTTTGGTCAACTTCCCAGCAACGCCGACGGCCGTGAAGCCACCGCGTGTCGGTCCGAAGACCTCACTAAATCATTCAATCGGTAGTAGCGACGGGCGGTGTGTACAAAGGGCAGGGACGTAATCAACGCGAGCTTATGACTCGCGCTTACTAGGAATTCCTCGTTTATGGGGGATAATTGCAAACCCCAATCCCCAGCACGAAGGAGTTTCAGCGGGTTGCCCGGGCCTCTAGGCCAGGGAGAACATGCTGATTCCTTCAGTGTAGCGCGCGTGCGGCCCAGGACATCTAAGGGCATCACAGACCTGTTATTGCTCAATCTCGTGCGGCTCGAAGCCGCCGGTCCCTCTAAGAAGAATTTTAATACGTCGCCAGTGAGTTGCGTGACGGAGCCACGCACACCTAAATGACGACGCCTATTTAGCAGGCTAGAGTCTCGTTCGTTACCGGAATTAACCAGACAAATCGCTCCACCAACTAAGAACGGCCATGCACCACCACCCACCGAATCAAGAAAGAGCTGTTAATCTGTCAATCCTTCCGGTGTCCGGGCCTGGTGAGATTTCCCGTGTTGAGTCAAATTAAGCCGCAGGCTCCACTCCTGGTGGTGCCCTTCCGTCAATTCCTTTAAGTTTCAGCTTTGCAACCATACTCCCCCCGGAGTCCAAAATCTTTGGTTTCCCGGAAGCTGCCCGCCGAGCCATTGTAGTAACGTCGGCGGATCGCTAGATGACATATTTACGGTTAGAACTAGGGCGGTATCTAATCGCCTTCGAACCTCTAACTTTCGTTCTTGATTGATGAAAACACCTTTGGCAAATGCTTTCGCTGATGTTCGTCTTGCGACGATCCAAGAATTTCACCTCTAACGTCGCAATACGAATGCCCCCAGTTATCCCTATTAATCATTACCTCGGAGTTCTGAAAACCAACAAAATAGAACCGAGATCATATTCTATTATTCCATGCACGAAATATTCAAGCAGCATTTTGAGCCCGCTTTGAGCACTCTAATTTGTTCAAAGTAAAATTGTCGGCCCACCTCGACACTCACCGAAGAGCACCGCGATAGGATTTTGATATTGAACCGGCGTATTACCGCCGGCTCACCGACGATATGCTCCGCAGACGTGTCAGTATCACCGCGGATGCGGTGCACCGACAGCGCGGCGCACAAATGCAACTACGAGCTTTTTAACCGCAACAATTTTAGTATACGCTATTGGAGCTGGAATTACCGCGGCTGCTGGCACCAGACTTGCCCTCCAATTGTTCCTCGTTAAAATATTTAAAGTGTACTCATTCCGATTACGAGGCCTCGTAAGAGTCCCGTATCGTTATTTTTCGTCACTACCTCCCCGTGCCGGGAGTGGGTAATTTGCGCGCCTGCTGCCTTCCTTGGATGTGGTAGCCGTTTCTCAGGCTCCCTCTCCGGAATCGAACCCTGATTCCCCGTTACCCGTGACAACCATGGTAGTCGCAGAAACTACCATCGAAAGTTGATAAGGCAGACATTTGAAAGATGCGTCGCCGGTACTGGACCATGCGATCGGCAAAAGTTATCCAGATTCATCAAAATTAACGACTTCGAACGCGAGGCCCTCCGTCGATTGGTTTTGATCTAATAAAAGCACTCATCCCATCACTGGTCAGAGTTCTGATTGCATGTATTAGCTCTAGAATTACCACAGTTATCCAAGTAACTGAGTAAGATCTAAGGAACCAAAACTGATATATTGAGCCATTCGCGGTATCGCCTTAATACGGCTTGCACTGAGACATGCATGGCTTAATCTTTGAGACAAGCATATAACTACTGGCAGGATCAACCAGGGAGCTTCTTTTAATGAACGCGAAAAACGTGAACGTACCGCGCGCGTCAGCGCTCGACACAAACACATTTGTTCACACTCATACCCGCGCGCCGACGATCGTATCACGTCGGACAGCTAACGGGCGAGCCCTTGTTTTTATTATTTTATGAATGTTATGAACATTATAAAATAATATTTTTAGCTAAACGCGTAAACGTTAAAACGGTTATATCTCAAACAACGTTGAAACGTATTGCGCGATAGCATTTTAGAGTTAATACATAAACGCGTCATGACGACGTTTTACATATAAAATCTCCATTATTGAACGTTCGAAATCGAGACGCGTTCACATGTTGTATTATAAATTTTGACACATACGATTGTTGTGACACACATTAACGATTCAGCCCGGAATCTATAGAGTCATCTCGCATAATAAATGTTTTGTAATATATATTTTACAACACACCTGCTCATAACAGTGATATTATTTTACCGCAATTAAGCACGGAATGACACCTATTATAAAACTGTGACTTTTTCATTACTATTATTCACAAAAGTGAGTTATAGATTCTTTTTTTAATTTTATAGGAAGTGTCTATAATTGTCTATGTTCTTAAAAAAGTTTTGATACAAAAAATAACGTGTTTAATAGTACGAATAAATTAATACGCCTATTGTATGGTCATTTGATGCATTTTCGTATTTAAATAAATAATTTCAACTTGTAATACTTGTGTAATAAACAAAATTTTCGCTCAAATTTAACTTTTTTTTTTCTCTAAGTACAGAAAAAAAAACAGAGTAAAAAAAAGTTAAGTTCAAACCTCATTTTTTTTTAAATATGGCCGACCGCCATTGTTAAATGCGCGCGCATAGGAAAACGAATTAATGTGTAGTATTGTTTATTTAGTATTTGTAGTATTATTTTACTCGCAAGTGTGTTGTAAAACGTCGTATGGCACGTGTGAGCATGATGATTACCGTCCTCGGCTGTCTTAAGACCCTCGCCTGGCGGCTCGGGTCTCAATGGCGCCTCGGCGGTAATCACCAACGTTGCTCACTTGTACCATAATGTACTATTAAAGGATCGCTTCGCTATTTGCCACGGACACGAACGTAAGTTACGATCCGTCGATCCACACAGTTTAATAGAAATTATTAAAATGCGTGGTGCGGCAAGTATATCAAGTGTACGTGAGGGTATGGGTACAATACGTGTGCACTACATATCATATAATACTGTGAGAATGTGTATGTGTAAAACTTATAATAAAATCGATTCGGTGCCGTCGATGACATGGGGAAAAAAGGTTTTTTCACAATATCAATCAAAGACACTGAACACAATAATATATAAACGTATTAAAATACACAAACTACATCAAGATACAATAGTGGCGCACACAATCGATACAACACAACAACACCACCACAACTATCATACAACCGCACTTCTGTCACACATTTACGACGCGGCCGACACGAGACTGGTAATAAATTGTAGAGAGTTCACAATTCACACCGTGTTCGCGTCGACCGCGTCGCACACCACATGTATGTGTCAATCAAAAATGTATCCCACCGCCAACATGCGCACCATAATATATAATATATATTTTTTTTTATGTTTTAGTTATTACTTACGCTGACCTAAAAAGGGGGGTGATGAGGGATTTGGGAGGGGGGTTATTTTTTTTTTTTTTTTTTTTTTTTTAATTTTTTTTTTTTTTAAAATTTCTTCTCTCCCTCTTCTTTCTCTTTATTTATTCAACAACAACAAACATTACTAAACAAACAAACAAACAAACAAACAAACAAACAAACAAACAAACAAACAAACAAACACACCACACGCACGCGACGTTCGTGTATTAAAATTTAACACTGTTCGTGTATTAAAATGACATTGTCAAAACACGTAGTGTATACTCGTACAGTACTATAATTATATTGTTTTTTTAGTTATTACTTACGCTGACCTAAAAAGGGGGGGCGATGAGGGATTCGGGAGGAGACGGGAGGGGGAAGGGGGTAGTAAACGAACCATCCACCCACGAGACGTTCGTGTATTAAAATTTGGCACTGTTCGTGTATTAAAATGACACTGTCAAAACACGTAGTGTATACTCGTACCATAATGTTTGTTTTTTAGTTATTACATGAGTTAATATTGAGAGGAGACCCCAGGATGGGCACGCACGCACGCACGCACGCACGCACGCACGCACGCACGCACGCACGCACGCACGCACGCACGCACGCACGCACGCGCGCACGCACGCGCGCACGCACGCGCACGCGCACGCGCACACGCACACGCACACGCACACGCACACGCACACGCACACGCACACGCACACGCACACGCACACGCACACGAACACGAACACAACGCGACGTTCGTGTATTCGTAGATACATAATTGAAAAGAAAACAATAAAGCGTTACGTTAAAACTTTATCTAATGTCTAATCACGTTTATTAAGGTCCATGTATTTCGGTCACACACTCACAATATTGAATGTAGATACATACA
>OU612039.1:6660000-6667129 GCA_914767945.1 Eilema depressum
GCTACGGGCCTGGCACCCTCTACGGGAAAACGGCCCCGTTCAAGACGAACTTGGACAGGAGTGACCGCGACGAGAAAGCGGAACCTCCCGAACACCACATCTCCCGCCGCCTGAAAAACGACGGGATTCAGTGCTGGGCTTCTTTCCTGTTCGCTCGCCGCTACTAAGGAAATCCTAGTTAGTTTCTTTTCCTCCGCTTACTAATATGCTTAAATTCGGCGGGTGATCCTCCCTGATCTGAGGCCAACGATAAAAAAATGAGGCAGACGCGATATCCGTCAGCGTTACGACGACGCAACCGCTACGACGTTATTATTTTTACAATAAAACGACAATAACGACAACGGCGTCGATGCGCTCTTCGGACGTCGAGTCCGCCTACTTACGCCGTTTTATATAGGCGTGCACGTACACGACGATGCAATACGTCAATATGTATATTCAGATAGTCGCACGACGCGCACGAATAAAATCTCACGAACCGAACGCACAACACGCACAACCCTCTCGTTTTCGTATAAAAATATACGAATCTGCGAAGAGTCGTGCGCTAACCAGCGTGCACGCGCGCCGTAGACTCGTCAGAGACTACGAGGCGACGACGCCGGTTTGCACAATCGGTCGTTCGACACGTACGGTGTGAACGTCTCTGATATTGTCGTATGATCGACGTGAACGTATAATTATATTTAAACGGACCGTAACAATACATTTAGATATATCGATTAAAATATATTTAAAACGACGTCACGGAACCGTCAAATGCGCATATAAATTAATTTATATGCACAATGTGGCTTTTGTTATTTATACAGCCGGCCCTCAGACAGGAGTGGTCCTGGATGTGTCTCCACGGACCGCAATGTGCGTTCGAAATGTCGATGTTCAAATGTGTCCTGCAGTTCACACTATGACGCGCAGTTAACTGCGTTCTTCATCGACCCGCGAGCCAAGTGATCCACCGTCCAGGGTAATAGTTTTAAATATCACCCATTATGGATTGTTTGTTACATAAAAAAAAAAAATAATAATAATAATATATTATAGAAAGAAACGCAAGCATCACCCAACCGCTCGATCTATTAGATAGACAACGGGGACGCCGTGCGTAGTACAGTTTACGAACGCGTTCAATTCGACTCGTGGTGCGGATTTTTATACCAGTCTACGTTGAATTGTAACGAACGCGACGCGAGACGACAATAAATATAAAAATATGAATCGTCAGTCTCTAAAATTTATATCGAACAGAGAGTTTCATACGCAGCACTAAAACCACCGCGAGGCGGAGTCAGCGCGTACGTATTAATTCTCTTATTGTGGATTATATTATTGTGATACACGTTACGACTGACGTCGTTACACGTTACACGTTAATGATCCTTCCGCAGGTTCCCCTACGGAAACCTTGTTACGACTTTTACTTCCTCTAAATGATCAAGTTTGGTCAACTTCCCAGCAACGCCGACGGCCGTGAAGCCACCGCGTGTCGGTCCGAAGACCTCACTAAATCATTCAATCGGTAGTAGCGACGGGCGGTGTGTACAAAGGGCAGGGACGTAAT
The DNA here is from genome assembly GCA_914767945.1 of Eilema depressum. Lineage (NCBI taxonomy): Eukaryota > Metazoa > Arthropoda > Insecta > Lepidoptera > Erebidae > Eilema > Eilema depressum. The sequence goes on from OU612039.1 coordinate 6,661,565, forward strand.
CAACGCGAGCTTATGACTCGCGCTTACTAGGAATTCCTCGTTTATGGGGGATAATTGCAAACCCCAATCCCCAGCACGAAGGAGTTTCAGCGGGTTGCCCGGGCCTCTAGGCCAGGGAGAACATGCTGATTCCTTCAGTGTAGCGCGCGTGCGGCCCAGGACATCTAAGGGCATCACAGACCTGTTATTGCTCAATCTCGTGCGGCTCGAAGCCGCCGGTCCCTCTAAGAAGAATTTTAATACGTCGCCAGTGAGTTGCGTGACGGAGCCACGCACACCTAAATGACGACGCCTATTTAGCAGGCTAGAGTCTCGTTCGTTACCGGAATTAACCAGACAAATCGCTCCACCAACTAAGAACGGCCATGCACCACCACCCACCGAATCAAGAAAGAGCTGTTAATCTGTCAATCCTTCCGGTGTCCGGGCCTGGTGAGATTTCCCGTGTTGAGTCAAATTAAGCCGCAGGCTCCACTCCTGGTGGTGCCCTTCCGTCAATTCCTTTAAGTTTCAGCTTTGCAACCATACTCCCCCCGGAGTCCAAAATCTTTGGTTTCCCGGAAGCTGCCCGCCGAGCCATTGTAGTAACGTCGGCGGATCGCTAGATGACATATTTACGGTTAGAACTAGGGCGGTATCTAATCGCCTTCGAACCTCTAACTTTCGTTCTTGATTGATGAAAACACCTTTGGCAAATGCTTTCGCTGATGTTCGTCTTGCGACGATCCAAGAATTTCACCTCTAACGTCGCAATACGAATGCCCCCAGTTATCCCTATTAATCATTACCTCGGAGTTCTGAAAACCAACAAAATAGAACCGAGATCATATTCTATTATTCCATGCACGAAATATTCAAGCAGCATTTTGAGCCCGCTTTGAGCACTCTAATTTGTTCAAAGTAAAATTGTCGGCCCACCTCGACACTCACCGAAGAGCACCGCGATAGGATTTTGATATTGAACCGGCGTATTACCGCCGGCTCACCGACGATATGCTCCGCAGACGTGTCAGTATCACCGCGGATGCGGTGCACCGACAGCGCGGCGCACAAATGCAACTACGAGCTTTTTAACCGCAACAATTTTAGTATACGCTATTGGAGCTGGAATTACCGCGGCTGCTGGCACCAGACTTGCCCTCCAATTGTTCCTCGTTAAAATATTTAAAGTGTACTCATTCCGATTACGAGGCCTCGTAAGAGTCCCGTATCGTTATTTTTCGTCACTACCTCCCCGTGCCGGGAGTGGGTAATTTGCGCGCCTGCTGCCTTCCTTGGATGTGGTAGCCGTTTCTCAGGCTCCCTCTCCGGAATCGAACCCTGATTCCCCGTTACCCGTGACAACCATGGTAGTCGCAGAAACTACCATCGAAAGTTGATAAGGCAGACATTTGAAAGATGCGTCGCCGGTACTGGACCATGCGATCGGCAAAAGTTATCCAGATTCATCAAAATTAACGACTTCGAACGCGAGGCCCTCCGTCGATTGGTTTTGATCTAATAAAAGCACTCATCCCATCACTGGTCAGAGTTCTGATTGCATGTATTAGCTCTAGAATTACCACAGTTATCCAAGTAACTGAGTAAGATCTAAGGAACCAAAACTGATATATTGAGCCATTCGCGGTATCGCCTTAATACGGCTTGCACTGAGACATGCATGGCTTAATCTTTGAGACAAGCATATAACTACTGGCAGGATCAACCAGGGAGCTTCTTTTAATGAACGCGAAAAACGTGAACGTACCGCGCGCGTCAGCGCTCGACACAAACACATTTGTTCACACTCATACCCGCGCGCCGACGATCGTATCACGTCGGACAGCTAACGGGCGAGCCCTTGTTTTTATTATTTTATGAATGTTATGAACATTATAAAATAATATTTTTAGCTAAACGCGTAAACGTTAAAACGGTTATATCTCAAACAACGTTGAAACGTATTGCGCGATAGCATTTTAGAGTTAATACATAAACGCGTCATGACGACGTTTTACATATAAAATCTCCATTATTGAACGTTCGAAATCGAGACGCGTTCACATGTTGTATTATAAATTTTGACACATACGATTGTTGTGACACACATTAACGATTCAGCCCGGAATCTATAGAGTCATCTCGCATAATAAATGTTTTGTAATATATATTTTAAAGGATCGCTTCGCTATTTGCCACGGACACGAACGTAAGTTACGATCCGTCGATCCACACAGTTTAATAGAAATTATTAAAATGCGTGGTGCGGCAAGTATATCAAGTGTACGTGAGGGTATGGGTACAATACGTGTGCACTACATATCATATAATACTGTGAGAATGTGTATGTGTAAAACTTATAATAAAATCGATTCGGTGCCGTCGATGACATGGGGAAAAAAGGTTTTTTCACAATATCAATCAAAGACACTGAACACAATAATATATAAACGTATTAAAATACACAAACTACATCAAGATACAATAGTGGCGCACACAATCGATACAACACAACAACACCACCACAACTATCATACAACCGCACTTCTGTCACACATTTACGACGCGGCCGACACGAGACTGGTAATAAATTGTAGAGAGTTCACAATTCACACCGTGTTCGCGTCGACCGCGTCGCACACCACATGTATGTGTCAATCAAAAATGTATCCCACCGCCAACATGCGCACCATAATATATAATATATATTTTTTTTTATGTTTTAGTTATTACTTACGCTGACCTAAAAAGGGGGGTGATGAGGGATTTGGGAGGGGGGTTATTTTTTTTTTTTTTTTTTTTTTTTTTAATTTTTTTTTTTTTTTAAATTTCTTCTCTCCCTCTTCTTTCTCTTTATTTATTCAACAACAACAAACATTACTAAACAAACAAACAAACAAACAAACAAACAAACAAACAAACAAACAAACAAACAAACACACCACACGCACGCGACGTTCGTGTATTAAAATTTAACACTGTTCGTGTATTAAAATGACATTGTCAAAACACGTAGTGTATACTCGTACAGTACTATAATTATATTGTTTTTTTAGTTATTACTTACGCTGACCTAAAAAGGGGGGGCGATGAGGGATTCGGGAGGAGACGGGAGGGGGGAAGGGGGTAGTAAACGAACCATCCACCCACGAGACGTTCGTGTATTAAAATTTGGCACTGTTCGTGTATTAAAATGACACTGTCAAAACACGTAGTGTATACTCGTACCATAATGTTTGTTTTTTAGTTATTACATGAGTTAATATTGAGAGGAGACCCCAGGATGGGCACGCACGCACGCACGCACGCACGCACGCACGCACGCACGCACGCACGCACGCACGCACGCACGCACGCACGCACGCGCGCACGCACGCGCGCACGCACGCGCACGCGCACGCGCACACGCACACGCACACGCACACGCACACGCACACGCACACGCACACGCACACGCACACGCACACGCACACGCACACGAACACGAACACAACGCGACGTTCGTGTATTCGTAGATACATAATTGAAAAGAAAACAATAAAGCGTTACGTTAAAACTTTATCTAATGTCTAATCACGTTTATTAAGGTCCATGTATTTCGGTCACACACTCACAATATTGAATGTAGATACATACACAGAACAAAAGAAATTGTTCACAATGAGAAAGTTTATATAAGCAGAGAAGAATAATTATATTATATTCATTATATATACGCCGCACACACTTAGACAGGTAGTCATTAGGTTGTACTATATTAAACAAGAAGTCATTTATAATTTATAGCTGCTGGTCGCAAGACATTTACGAACGTCGAACCGAGAATGTCTAGCCTAGAAAATTCGTAAATACATACATATAACATTAATTAGATAATGTGTAAATATGTAAATACATAATAAATAAATTTAATTTAATTTAATTTAATTTAATTTAATTTAATTTACTTGCCAATTTTTTTTTAATCTTAGATTACGCGACGTCAAGAATGTAATCACGCACCACGAGTGACTTCACACGAGTAACATCGGGAATTGTATCCGGCGACCCATATCGAGTGAGTAATTTTTATTTTATATTAATATATTCGTTGTGTTTTTATTACACACAATGTGTCGGAAATTCGAAATGCGTGCAGAAAAAAAAAAAAGAAAGTAAGTATGTTTGAAATTTATGTCGATTTTAAATTATGTCAACTAGTACAGTACCCATCTCCTTAAATTTAGTGTTGATTAATTGTGTTATACCTATAATTAAAATGTGTCTATGCGTGGTTGGATGTTTCCAAAATTGAAGTTAAGTTTTGACTCGTCGAACGAAATGCGTGAAACGCGTGTAATTTGATGTGAGGGACGAAAGTGTGGTCTCTCCCCGCGTTCGTGTATTAAATTTGGTGTTTCGTATCTTTGTGTAATTACAATGAATGTGTAGTGTGCGCGTTTATAAACTTAACTTAAGTTAAGCTTTGAAAATTTAAAAAAAGAAAAAAAAAAAAATTATATACCACTAAACGTGCGCGCCTTCGCCTTCAGAAGCGGCGCGCGACCGTTCGGTTCGTGTATTATTGTCATCGAACGAAATGCGTGAAAAGCGTGTGGTGTAAATGTACAATGCGTCTATAATTATCAACTGGTGTTTGGATGTTTCAAAATTAAAATAATAATAAAGTTAAGTTAAGTTAAGTTAACCTAATCTAACCTATATTGTATGATAGATTATGATTATATTATCTCATCGTACGAAATGCGTGTTTTGCACGATGCAAACGGCAACGGACGGTTCGATTCGTGTATTAAATATTGGTTTGGTTCGTGTATTAAATCGATTCGAAAACTTCACGAATACAACTTGAAATAACTATTACACAAACAAAATTGGTGTCTCTATTGAATGTAACGTTTAAAACTTAACAAGTAATTACGTTACAATATCATCGTCCTCGGACGAATCACCTGGCGTAGGGCTGAGTCTCAACAGATCGCAGCACGACGCTGCTCTACCGAGCACAACACCCCGCCAGGAACGGAAGTCGTCTACAGACTATTCCGAGCCCCGACATCGAACTGAGGTAGATTCGGACCTTCGGAGCCGTGATGCACGCATTAAACGGACAGCATCGATCTCCGCGATCCAAATGGGCTTCGACGTCGCACCTCACGAAGTGAAGCGCGACTCAGTAAAGTCACATTGTTTTAGAGCCTCCCGACTCTCGGGGCTCCACAGTGAGCATATCCTTGCCGGATTCGCTAGGCTGGCTTCGGCCTTAGAGGCGTTCAGGCATAATCCCGCGGATGGTAGCTTCGCACCACCGGCCGCTCGGCCGAGTGCATGAACCAAATGTCCGAAACTGCGGTTCCTCTCGTACTGAGCAGTATTACTATCGCAACGACAAGCCATCCAGTAGGGTAAAACTAACCTGTCTCACGACGGTCTAAACCCAGCTCACGTTCCCTTTTGATGGGTGAACAATCCAACGCTTGGCGAATTTTGCTTCGCAATGATAGGAAGAGCCGACATCGAAGGATCAAAAAGCAACGTCGCTATGAACGCTTGGCTGCCACAAGCCAGTTATCCCTGTGGTAACTT
>OU612039.1:6667329-6672329 GCA_914767945.1 Eilema depressum
GACGCGCACAGTCCGAGACTGCACGGCGGCAACAACAGACGCGCCGCACTTACGTCCGCGCTTAGGCGGTACGCAAGATACGACGTTGACTTGCGTCGGGCCGGACGCGTTATAAACGCGTGCGCGTTTCGTCAGAACTACCGTCCGACGGCCGGTCGGCCACCGTCGCGGTCCCACAGACCCCGTGAAGGGACCGTGGGGCTCCCGAACGGCGCTTAGACCGACATCGAACGGGTCGCGATGTATTTACTAAGAGAGAAGTGCACGCCGTCCTCGGACGTCGACGGACGCGCGTCGTGCACGCCGACCGAGGTCGACGACATCGAAGCGCGCGTCCGTACGCCGAGGAGTGACGATGAATCTCTCCGTTCGTTCATTCGAGTTTCGCAGGTTTACCCCTGAACGGTTTCACGTACTCTTGAACTCTCTCTTCAAAGTTCTTTTCAACTTTCCCTCACGGTACTTGTTCGCTATCGGTCTCGCGGTAATATTTAGCCTTAGATGGAGTTTACCACCCACTTAGGGCTGCACTCTCAAGCAACCCGACTCTAAGGAGAGTCCCTCTCGCCACGGTCCTCCGTCGCTACGGGCCTGGCACCCTCTACGGGAAAACGGCCCCGTTCAAGACGAACTTGGACAGGAGTGACCGCGACGAGAAAGCGGAACCTCCCGAACACCACATCTCCCGCCGCCTGAAAAACGACGGGATTCAGTGCTGGGCTTCTTTCCTGTTCGCTCGCCGCTACTAAGGAAATCCTAGTTAGTTTCTTTTCCTCCGCTTACTAATATGCTTAAATTCGGCGGGTGATCCTCCCTGATCTGAGGCCAACGATAAAAAAATGAGGCAGACGCGATATCCGTCAGCGTTACGACGACGCAACCGCTACGACGTTATTATTTTTACAATAAAACGACAATAACGACAACGGCGTCGATGCGCTCTTCGGACGTCGAGTCCGCCTACTTACGCCGTTTTATATAGGCGTGCACGTACACTACGATGCAATACGTCAATATGTATATTCAGATAGTCGCACGACGCGCACGAATAAAATCTCACGAACCGAACGCACAACACGCACAACCCTCTCGTTTTCGTATAAAAATATACGAATCTGCGAAGAGTCGTGCGCTAACCAGCGTGCACGCGCGCCGTAGACTCGTCAGAGACTACGAGGCGACGACGCCGGTTTGCACAATCGGTCGTTCGACACGTACGGTGTGAACGTCTCTGATATTGTCGTATGATCGACGTGAACGTATAATTATATTTAAACGGACCGTAACAATAAATTTAGATATATCGATTAAAATATATTTAAAACGACGTCACGGAACCGTCAAATGCGCATATAAATTAATTTATATGCACAATGTGGCTTTTGTTATTTATACAGCCGGCCCTCAGACAGGAGTGGTCCTGGATGTGTCTCCACGGACCGCAATGTGCGTTCGAAATGTCGATGTTCAAATGTGTCCTGCAGTTCACACTATGACGCGCAGTTAACTGCGTTCTTCATCGACCCGCGAGCCAAGTGATCCACCGTCCAGGGTAATAGTTTTAAATATCACCCATTATGGATTGTTTGTTACATAAAAAAAAAAAAATAATAATAATAATATATTATAGAAAGAAACGCAAGCATCACCCAACCGCTCGATCTATTAGATAGACAACGGGGACGCCGTGCGTAGTACAGTTTACGAACGCGTTCAATTCGACTCGTGGTGCGGATTTTTATACCAGTCTACGTTGAATTGTAACGAACGCGACGCGAGACGACAATAAATATAAAAATATGAATCGTCAGTCTCTAAAATTTATATCGAACAGAGAGTTTCATACGCAGCACTAAAACCACCGCGAGGCGGAGTCAGCGCGTACGTATTAATTCTCTTATTGTGGATTTTATTATTGTGATACACGTTACGACTGACGTCGTTACACGTTACACGTTAATGATCCTTCCGCAGGTTCCCCTACGGAAACCTTGTTACGACTTTTACTTCCTCTAAATGATCAAGTTTGGTCAACTTCCCAGCAACGCCGACGGCCGTGAAGCCACCGCGTGTCGGTCCGAAGACCTCACTAAATCATTCAATCGGTAGTAGCGACGGGCGGTGTGTACAAAGGGCAGGGACGTAATCAACGCGAGCTTATGACTCGCGCTTACTAGGAATTCCTCGTTTATGGGGGATAATTGCAAACCCCAATCCCCAGCACGAAGGAGTTTCAGCGGGTTGCCCGGGCCTCTAGGCCAGGGAGAACATGCTGATTCCTTCAGTGTAGCGCGCGTGCGGCCCAGGACATCTAAGGGCATCACAGACCTGTTATTGCTCAATCTCGTGCGGCTCGAAGCCGCCGGTCCCTCTAAGAAGAATTTTAATACGTCGCCAGTGAGTTGCGTGACGGAGCCACGCACACCTAAATGACGACGCCTATTTAGCAGGCTAGAGTCTCGTTCGTTACCGGAATTAACCAGACAAATCGCTCCACCAACTAAGAACGGCCATGCACCACCACCCACCGAATCAAGAAAGAGCTGTTAATCTGTCAATCCTTCCGGTGTCCGGGCCTGGTGAGATTTCCCGTGTTGAGTCAAATTAAGCCGCAGGCTCCACTCCTGGTGGTGCCCTTCCGTCAATTCCTTTAAGTTTCAGCTTTGCAACCATACTCCCCCCGGAGTCCAAAATCTTTGGTTTCCCGGAAGCTGCCCGCCGAGCCATTGTAGTAACGTCGGCGGATCGCTAGATGACATATTTACGGTTAGAACTAGGGCGGTATCTAATCGCCTTCGAACCTCTAACTTTCGTTCTTGATTGATGAAAACACCTTTGGCAAATGCTTTCGCTGATGTTCGTCTTGCGACGATCCAAGAATTTCACCTCTAACGTCGCAATACGAATGCCCCCAGTTATCCCTATTAATCATTACCTCGGAGTTCTGAAAACCAACAAAATAGAACCGAGATCATATTCTATTATTCCATGCACGAAATATTCAAGCAGCATTTTGAGCCCGCTTTGAGCACTCTAATTTGTTCAAAGTAAAATTGTCGGCCCACCTCGACACTCACCGAAGAGCACCGCGATAGGATTTTGATATTGAACCGGCGTATTACCGCCGGCTCACCGACGATATGCTCCGCAGACGTGTCAGTATCACCGCGGATGCGGTGCACCGACAGCGCGGCGCACAAATGCAACTACGAGCTTTTTAACCGCAACAATTTTAGTATACGCTATTGGAGCTGGAATTACCGCGGCTGCTGGCACCAGACTTGCCCTCCAATTGTTCCTCGTTAAAATATTTAAAGTGTACTCATTCCGATTACGAGGCCTCGTAAGAGTCCCGTATCGTTATTTTTCGTCACTACCTCCCCGTGCCGGGAGTGGGTAATTTGCGCGCCTGCTGCCTTCCTTGGATGTGGTAGCCGTTTCTCAGGCTCCCTCTCCGGAATCGAACCCTGATTCCCCGTTACCCGTGACAACCATGGTAGTCGCAGAAACTACCATCGAAAGTTGATAAGGCAGACATTTGAAAGATGCGTCGCCGGTACTGGACCATGCGATCGGCAAAAGTTATCCAGATTCATCAAAATTAACGACTTCGAACGCGAGGCCCTCCGTCGATTGGTTTTGATCTAATAAAAGCACTCATCCCATCACTGGTCAGAGTTCTGATTGCATGTATTAGCTCTAGAATTACCACAGTTATCCAAGTAACTGAGTAAGATCTAAGGAACCAAAACTGATATATTGAGCCATTCGCGGTATCGCCTTAATACGGCTTGCACTGAGACATGCATGGCTTAATCTTTGAGACAAGCATATAACTACTGGCAGGATCAACCAGGGAGCTTCTTTTAATGAAAGCGAAAAACGTGAACGTACCGCGCGCGTCAGCGCTCGACACAAACACATTTGTTCACACTCATACCCGCGCGCCGACGATCGTATCACGTCGGACAGCTAACGGGCGAGCCCTTGTGTTTATTATTTTATGAATGTTATGAACATTATAAAATAATATTTTTAGCTAAACGCGTAAACGTTAAAACGGTTATATCTCAAACAACGTTGAAACGTATTGCGCGATAGCATTTTAGAGTTAATACATAAACGCGTCATGACGACGTTTTACATATAAAATCTCCATTATTGAACGTTCGAAATCGAGACGCGTTCACATGTTGTATTATAAATTTTGACACATACGATTGTTGTGACACATTAACGATTCAGCCCGGAATCTATAGAGTCATCTCGCATAAAAAATGTTTTGTAATATATATTTTAAAGGATCGCTTCGCTATTTGCCACGGACACGAACGTAAGTTACGATCCGTCGATCCACACAGTTTAATAGAAATTATTAAAATGCGTGGTGCGGCAAGTATATCAAGTGTACGTGAGGGTATGGGTACAATACGTGTGCACTACATATCATATAATACTGTGAGAATGTGTATGTGTAAAACTTATAATAAAATCGTTTCGGTGCCGTCGATGACATGGGGAAAAAAGGTTTTTTCACAACATCAATCAAAGACACTGAACACAATAATATATAAACGTATTAAATACACAAACTACATCAAGATACAATAGTGGCGCACACAATCGATACAACACAACAACACCACAACTATCATACAACCGCACTTCTGTCACACATTTACGACGCGGCCGACACGAGACTGGTAATAAATTGTAGAGAGTTCACAATTCACACCGTGTTCGCGTCGACCGCGTCGCACACCACATGTATGTGTCAATCAAAAATGTATCCCACCGCCAACATGCGCACCATAATATATAATATATTTTTTTTTTTTATGTTTTAGTTATTACTTACGCTGACCTAAAAAGGGGGGTGATGAGGGATTTGGGAGGGGGGTTATTTTTTTTTTTAAATTTTTTTTTTTTTAAAATTTTTTTTTTTTTTAAATTTCTTCTCTCCGTCTTCTTTCTCTTTATTTATTCAACAACAACAAACA
>OU612039.1:6679829-6682329 GCA_914767945.1 Eilema depressum
TACTAGGAATTCCTCGTTTATGGGGGATAATTGCAAACCCCAATCCCCAGCACGAAGGAGTTTCAGCGGGTTGCCCGGGCCTCTAGGCCAGGGAGAACATGCTGATTCCTTCAGTGTAGCGCGCGTGCGGCCCAGGACATCTAAGGGCATCACAGACCTGTTATTGCTCAATCTCGTGCGGCTCGAAGCCGCCGGTCCCTCTAAGAAGAATTTTAATACGTCGCCAGTGAGTTGCGTGACGGAGCCACGCACACCTAAATGACGACGCCTATTTAGCAGGCTAGAGTCTCGTTCGTTACCGGAATTAACCAGACAAATCGCTCCACCAACTAAGAACGGCCATGCACCACCACCCACCGAATCAAGAAAGAGCTGTTAATCTGTCAATCCTTCCGGTGTCCGGGCCTGGTGAGATTTCCCGTGTTGAGTCAAATTAAGCCGCAGGCTCCACTCCTGGTGGTGCCCTTCCGTCAATTCCTTTAAGTTTCAGCTTTGCAACCATACTCCCCCCGGAGTCCAAAATCTTTGGTTTCCCGGAAGCTGCCCGCCGAGCCATTGTAGTAACGTCGGCGGATCGCTAGATGACATATTTACGGTTAGAACTAGGGCGGTATCTAATCGCCTTCGAACCTCTAACTTTCGTTCTTGATTGATGAAAACACCTTTGGCAAATGCTTTCGCTGATGTTCGTCTTGCGACGATCCAAGAATTTCACCTCTAACGTCGCAATACGAATGCCCCCAGTTATCCCTATTAATCATTACCTCGGAGTTCTGAAAACCAACAAAATAGAACCGAGATCATATTCTATTATTCCATGCACGAAATATTCAAGCAGCATTTTGAGCCCGCTTTGAGCACTCTAATTTGTTCAAAGTAAAATTGTCGGCCCACCTCGACACTCACCGAAGAGCACCGCGATAGGATTTTGATATTGAACCGGCGTATTACCGCCGGCTCACCGACGATATGCTCCGCAGACGTGTCAGTATCACCGCGGATGCGGTGCACCGACAGCGCGGCGCACAAATGCAACTACGAGCTTTTTAACCGCAACAATTTTAGTATACGCTATTGGAGCTGGAATTACCGCGGCTGCTGGCACCAGACTTGCCCTCCAATTGTTCCTCGTTAAAATATTTAAAGTGTACTCATTCCGATTACGAGGCCTCGTAAGAGTCCCGTATCGTTATTTTTCGTCACTACCTCCCCGTGCCGGGAGTGGGTAATTTGCGCGCCTGCTGCCTTCCTTGGATGTGGTAGCCGTTTCTCAGGCTCCCTCTCCGGAATCGAACCCTGATTCCCCGTTACCCGTGACAACCATGGTAGTCGCAGAAACTACCATCGAAAGTTGATAAGGCAGACATTTGAAAGATGCGTCGCCGGTACTGGACCATGCGATCGGCAAAAGTTATCCAGATTCATCAAAATTAACGACTTCGAACGCGAGGCCCTCCGTCGATTGGTTTTGATCTAATAAAAGCACTCATCCCATCACTGGTCAGAGTTCTGATTGCATGTATTAGCTCTAGAATTACCACAGTTATCCAAGTAACTGAGTAAGATCTAAGGAACCAAAACTGATATATTGAGCCATTCGCGGTATCGCCTTAATACGGCTTGCACTGAGACATGCATGGCTTAATCTTTGAGACAAGCATATAACTACTGGCAGGATCAACCAGGGAGCTTCTTTTAATGAAAGCGAAAAACGTGAACGTACCGCGCGCGTCAGCGCTCGACACAAACACATTTGTTCACACTCATACCCGCGCGCCGACGATCGTATCACGTCGGACAGCTAACGGGCGAGCCCTTGTGTTTATTATTTTATGAATGTTATGAACATTATAAAATAATATTTTTAGCTAAACGCGTAAACGTTAAAACGGTTATATCTCAAACAACGTTGAAACGTATTGCGCGATAGCATTTTAGAGTTAATACATAAACGCGTCATGACGACGTTTTACATATAAAATCTCCATTATTGAACGTTCGAAATCGAGACGCGTTCACATGTTGTATTATAAATTTTGACACATACGATTGTTGTGACACATTAACGATTCAGCCCGGAATCTATAGAGTCATCTCGCATAAAAAATGTTTTGTAATATATATTTTAAAGGATCGCTTCGCTATTTGCCACGGACACGAACGTAAGTTACGATCCGTCGATCCACACAGTTTAATAGAAATTATTAAAATGCGTGGTGCGGCAAGTATATCAAGTGTACGTGAGGGTATGGGTACAATACGTGTGCACTACATATCATATAATACTGTGAGAATGTGTATGTGTAAAACTTATAATAAAATCGTTTCGGTGCCGTCGATGACATGGGGAAAAAAGGTTTTTTCACAACATCAATCAAAGACACTGAACACAATAATATATAAACGTATTAAATACACAAACTACATCAAGATACAATAGTGGCGCACACAATCGATACAACACAACAACACCACAACTATCATACAACCGCACTTCTGT
>OU612039.1:6689829-6697329 GCA_914767945.1 Eilema depressum
CGCAGCACTAAAACCACCGCGAGGCGGAGTCAGCGCGTACGTATTAATTCTCTTATTGTGGATTTTATTATTGTGATACACGTTACGACTGACGTCGTTACACGTTACACGTTAATGATCCTTCCGCAGGTTCCCCTACGGAAACCTTGTTACGACTTTTACTTCCTCTAAATGATCAAGTTTGGTCAACTTCCCAGCAACGCCGACGGCCGTGAAGCCACCGCGTGTCGGTCCGAAGACCTCACTAAATCATTCAATCGGTAGTAGCGACGGGCGGTGTGTACAAAGGGCAGGGACGTAATCAACGCGAGCTTATGACTCGCGCTTACTAGGAATTCCTCGTTTATGGGGGATAATTGCAAACCCCAATCCCCAGCACGAAGGAGTTTCAGCGGGTTGCCCGGGCCTCTAGGCCAGGGAGAACATGCTGATTCCTTCAGTGTAGCGCGCGTGCGGCCCAGGACATCTAAGGGCATCACAGACCTGTTATTGCTCAATCTCGTGCGGCTCGAAGCCGCCGGTCCCTCTAAGAAGAATTTTAATACGTCGCCAGTGAGTTGCGTGACGGAGCCACGCACACCTAAATGACGACGCCTATTTAGCAGGCTAGAGTCTCGTTCGTTACCGGAATTAACCAGACAAATCGCTCCACCAACTAAGAACGGCCATGCACCACCACCCACCGAATCAAGAAAGAGCTGTTAATCTGTCAATCCTTCCGGTGTCCGGGCCTGGTGAGATTTCCCGTGTTGAGTCAAATTAAGCCGCAGGCTCCACTCCTGGTGGTGCCCTTCCGTCAATTCCTTTAAGTTTCAGCTTTGCAACCATACTCCCCCCGGAGTCCAAAATCTTTGGTTTCCCGGAAGCTGCCCGCCGAGCCATTGTAGTAACGTCGGCGGATCGCTAGATGACATATTTACGGTTAGAACTAGGGCGGTATCTAATCGCCTTCGAACCTCTAACTTTCGTTCTTGATTGATGAAAACACCTTTGGCAAATGCTTTCGCTGATGTTCGTCTTGCGACGATCCAAGAATTTCACCTCTAACGTCGCAATACGAATGCCCCCAGTTATCCCTATTAATCATTACCTCGGAGTTCTGAAAACCAACAAAATAGAACCGAGATCATATTCTATTATTCCATGCACGAAATATTCAAGCAGCATTTTGAGCCCGCTTTGAGCACTCTAATTTGTTCAAAGTAAAATTGTCGGCCCACCTCGACACTCACCGAAGAGCACCGCGATAGGATTTTGATATTGAACCGGCGTATTACCGCCGGCTCACCGACGATATGCTCCGCAGACGTGTCAGTATCACCGCGGATGCGGTGCACCGACAGCGCGGCGCACAAATGCAACTACGAGCTTTTTAACCGCAACAATTTTAGTATACGCTATTGGAGCTGGAATTACCGCGGCTGCTGGCACCAGACTTGCCCTCCAATTGTTCCTCGTTAAAATATTTAAAGTGTACTCATTCCGATTACGAGGCCTCGTAAGAGTCCCGTATCGTTATTTTTCGTCACTACCTCCCCGTGCCGGGAGTGGGTAATTTGCGCGCCTGCTGCCTTCCTTGGATGTGGTAGCCGTTTCTCAGGCTCCCTCTCCGGAATCGAACCCTGATTCCCCGTTACCCGTGACAACCATGGTAGTCGCAGAAACTACCATCGAAAGTTGATAAGGCAGACATTTGAAAGATGCGTCGCCGGTACTGGACCATGCGATCGGCAAAAGTTATCCAGATTCATCAAAATTAACGACTTCGAACGCGAGGCCCTCCGTCGATTGGTTTTGATCTAATAAAAGCACTCATCCCATCACTGGTCAGAGTTCTGATTGCATGTATTAGCTCTAGAATTACCACAGTTATCCAAGTAACTGAGTAAGATCTAAGGAACCAAAACTGATATATTGAGCCATTCGCGGTATCGCCTTAATACGGCTTGCACTGAGACATGCATGGCTTAATCTTTGAGACAAGCATATAACTACTGGCAGGATCAACCAGGGAGCTTCTTTTAATGAAAGCGAAAAACGTGAACGTACCGCGCGCGTCAGCGCTCGACACAAACACATTTGTTCACACTCATACCCGCGCGCCGACGATCGTATCACGTCGGACAGCTAACGGGCGAGCCCTTGTGTTTATTATTTTATGAATGTTATGAACATTATAAAATAATATTTTTAGCTAAACGCGTAAACGTTAAAACGGTTATATCTCAAACAACGTTGAAACGTATTGCGCGATAGCATTTTAGAGTTAATACATAAACGCGTCATGACGACGTTTTACATATAAAATCTCCATTATTGAACGTTCGAAATCGAGACGCGTTCACATGTTGTATTATAAATTTTGACACATACGATTGTTGTGACACATTAACGATTCAGCCCGGAATCTATAGAGTCATCTCGCATAAAAAATGTTTTGTAATATATATTTTAAAGGATCGCTTCGCTATTTGCCACGGACACGAACGTAAGTTACGATCCGTCGATCCACACAGTTTAATAGAAATTATTAAAATGCGTGGTGCGGCAAGTATATCAAGTGTACGTGAGGGTATGGGTACAATACGTGTGCACTACATATCATATAATACTGTGAGAATGTGTATGTGTAAAACTTATAATAAAATCGTTTCGGTGCCGTCGATGACATGGGGAAAAAAGGTTTTTTCACAACATCAATCAAAGACACTGAACACAATAATATATAAACGTATTAAATACACAAACTACATCAAGATACAATAGTGGCGCACACAATCGATACAACACAACAACACCACAACTATCATACAACCGCACTTCTGTCACACATTTACGACGCGGCCGACACGAGACTGGTAATAAATTGTAGAGAGTTCACAATTCACACCGTGTTCGCGTCGACCGCGTCGCACACCACATGTATGTGTCAATCAAAAATGTATCCCACCGCCAACATGCGCACCATAATATATAATATATTTTTTTTTTTTATGTTTTAGTTATTACTTACGCTGACCTAAAAAGGGGGGTGATGAGGGATTTGGGAGGGGGGTTATTTTTTTTTTTAAATTTTTTTTTTTTTAAAATTTTTTTTTTTTTAAATTTCTTCTCTCCGTCTTCTTTCTCTTTATTTATTCAACAACAACAAACATTACTAAACAAACAAACAAACAAACAAACAAACAAACACACCACACGCACGCACGCACGCACGCACGCACGCACGCGACGTTCGTGTATTAAAATTTAACACTGTTCGTGTATTAAAATGACATTGTCAAAACACGTAGTGTATACTCGTACAGTACTATAATTATATTGTTTTTTTAGTTATTACTTACGCTGACCTAAAAAGGGGGGCGATGAGGGATTCGGGAGGAGACGGGAGGGGGAAGGGGGTAGTAAACGAACCATCCACCCACGAGACGTTCGTGTATTAAAATTTGGCACTGTTCGTGTATTAAAATGACACTGTCAAAACACGTAGTGTATACTCGTACCATAATGTTTGTTTTTTAGTTATTACATGAGTTAATATTGAGAGGAGACCCCAGGATGGGCACGCACGCACGCACGCACGCACGCACGCACGCACGCACGCACGCACGCACGCACGCACGCACGCACGCACGCACGCACGCACGCACGCCCGCACGCACGCACGCACGCACGCACGCACGCACGCACGCACGCACGCGCACACGCACACGCACACGCACACGCACACGCACACGCACACGCACACGCACACGCACACGCACACGAACACGAACACAACGCGACGTTCGTGTATTCGTAGATACATAATTGAAAAGAAAACAATAAAGCGTTACGTTAAAACTTTATCTAATGTCTAATCACGTTTAGTAAGGTCCATGTATTTCGGTCACACACTCACAATATTGAATGTAGATACATATACAGAACAAAAGAAATTGTTCACAATGAGAAAGTTTATATAAGCAGAGAAGAATAATTATATTATATTCATTATATATATACGCCGCACACACTTAGACAGGTAGTCATTAGGTTGTACTATATTCCACAAGAAGTATTTATAATTTATAGCTGCTGGTCACAAGACATTTACGAACGTCGAACCGAGAATGTCTAGCCTAGAACATTCGTAAATACATACATATAACATTAATTAGATAATGTGTAAATATGTAAATACATAATAAATAAATTTAATTTAATTTAATTTAATTTAATTTAATTTAATTTAATTTAATTTAATTTAATTTAATTTAATTTAATTTACTTACTTGCCAATTTTTTTTTAATCTTAGATTACGCGACGTCGAGAATGTAATCACGCACCACGAGTGACTTCACACGAGTAACATCGGAAATTGTATCCGGCGACCATATCGAGTGAGTAATTTTATTTTATATTAATATATTCGTTGTGTTTTTATTACACACAATGTGTCGGAAATTCGAAATGCGTGCAGAAAAAAAAAAAAGAAAGTAAGTATGTTTGAAATTTATGTCGATTTAAATTATGTCAACTAGTACAGTACCCATCTCCTTAAATTTAGTGTTGATTAATTGTGTTATACCTATAATTAAAATGTGTCTATGCGTGGTTGGATGTTTCAAAATTGAAGTTAAGTTTTGACTCGTCGAACGAAATGCGTGAAACGCGTGTATTTGATGTGAGGGACGAAAGTGTGGTCTCTCCCCGCGTTCGTGTATTAAATTTGGTGTTTCGTATCTTTGTGTAATTACAATGAATGTGTAGTGTGCGCGTTTATAAACTTAACTTAAGTTAAGTTAAGCTTTGAAAATTTAAAAAAAAAAAAAAAAAAAATTGTATACCACTAAACGTGCGCGCCTTCGCCTTCAGAAGCGGCGCGCGACCGTTCGGTTCGTGTATTATTGTCATCGAACGAAATGCGTGAAACGCGTGTGGTGTAAATGTACAATGCGTCTATTATCAACTGGTGTTTGGATGTTTCAAAATTAAAATAATAATAAAGTTAAGTTAAGTTAAGTTAACCTAATCTAACCTATATTGTATGATAGATTATGATTATATTATCTCATCGTACGAAATGCGTGTTTTTGCACGATGCAAACGGCAACGGACGGTTCGATTCGTGTATTAAATATTGGTTTGGTTCGTGTATTAAATCGATTCGAAAACTTCACGAATACAACTTGTAACTCGTATTTATATTTTATATAATATTGTATTATTATAATAATAACAACAACACAACACCAAAACAACCAACAAACGACTAAATTTACAAGTTCGTGAAATAACTATTACACAAACAAAATTGGTGTCTCTAATGAATTTAACGTTTAAAACTTAACAAGTAATTAACGTTACAATATCATCGTCCTCGGACGAATCACCTGGCGTAGGGCTGAGTCTCAACAGATCGCAGCACGACGCTGCTCTACCGAGCACAACACCCCGCCAGGAACGGAAGTCGTCTACAGACTATTCCGAGCCCCGACATCGAACTGAGGTAGATTCGGACCTTCGGAGCCGTGATGCACGCATTAAACGGACAGCATCGATCTCCGCGATCCAAATGGGCTTCGACGTCGCACCTCACGAAGTGAAGCGCGACTAGTAAAGTCACATTGTTTAGAGCCTCCCGACTCTCGGGGCTCCACAGTGAGCATATCCTTGCCGGATTCGGCTAGGCTGGCTTCGGCCTTAGAGGCGTTCAGGCATAATCCCGCGGATGGTAGCTTCGCACCACCGGCCGCTCGGCCGAGTGCATGAACCAAATGTCCGAAACTGCGGTTCCTCTCGTACTGAGCAGTATTACTATCGCAACGACAAGCCATCAGTAGGGTAAAACTAACCTGTCTCACGACGGTCTAAACCCAGCTCACGTTCCCTTTTGATGGGTGAACAATCCAACGCTTGGCGAATTTTGCTTCGCAATGATAGGAAGAGCCGACATCGAAGGATCAAAAAGCAACGTCGCTATGAACGCTTGGCTGCCACAAGCCAGTTATCCCTGTGGTAACTTTTCTGGCACCTCTTGCTAAAAACTCTTTATACTAAAGGATCGATAGGCCGTGCTTTCGCAGTCCCTATGCGTACTGAACATCTGGATCAAGCCAGCTTTTGCCCTTTTGCTCCACGCGAGGTTTCTGTCCTCGCTGAGCTGGCCTTAGGACACCTGCGTTATTCTTTGACAGATGTACCGCCCCAGTCAAACTACCCGCCTGGCAGTGTCCTCGAACCGGATCACGCGGGAGTTGTACGGCGACGAGCGTTGCCGCCACGTCGCCACTCTGCACGCTTGGAACGAAACACCGTGCGCCCGCCGATATTATCGACCGCGCACCGCTTCCGCCCAACCGAGTAAGTAATGAAACAATGAAAGTAGTGGTTTTTCAGCGACGATCGCGCGAACGATCTCCCACTTATGCTACACCTCTCATGTCTCCTTACAATGCCAGACTAGAGTCAAGCTCAACAGGGTCTTCTTTCCCCGCTGATTCTCCCAAGCCCGTTCCCTTGGCTGTGGTTTCGCTAGATAGTAGATAGGGACATTCCCTCCATCCTCCCATGGTCATTCCTGCCTCACGGCGTACTGACCGAATCACGGGAGAGTGCCCAGTACGGTTTGCTATATAGCTTCTCCGCGGGCACAGTTCTTGACTCCCTACAAATTCTTGATCCGTCCCCAGCCGTATTCTCCCCCTACGGGGCTGGCTTTCTACTGAAGCGTTCCCCCCTAATGGGGTTGACAAGCACAGTTATGTTACTGCGCGTCCTGCAGGCCGTTGATCCTATTAAGATGATCCGTTATTCGAATGCGCGCCTAACAGAGTGCCAAGAGTGCGCGAACGTCCTAAAAGCTAAAAAGGCATCCCTACAACTTACCAAGCCGCTATGCCATAGCGGGCCCTCTACGTTCCGCTCGATCCCGTGTATCGCGTCCAACATGATTTCCCTGTCAGCGTAGTACAACTTACAGTCCCAGAGTGCGTGGTCACGGCTTTCCTGGTCGTATTCCTCACATGGGCACGCTGCAGACTCGCATAAGCTTAGCTGGTGTAAGCGTTGCCTAAAGCAGCCATGGCCCGTTAGGAGTTGTGAAACGACGAAGTCCGGGTCGATCCACCTGTACTTGAGCCTCACGACGACATCTGGAAAGAAGCTGTATAAGTCACGCCCGTTGGTAGTTATTTCCCATCGCTGCTGCCAAAGGGAGACAACCTCGCCACTCACCGAAACCTTGAGCTGCCCGCGTTCCCTAGGGGCCAGATGGAGTCCCTCCTCCGCAATTCGCCCCGCACGAAAGACCTCCAGATCGGCAGGTAGAACCCCCGCGAGAACTGGTAGTGCCGCGGAGCTACACGATCTGTAAGCCTTCGTAAGAAGTATTAAGGCTGGCCGCTGAGTCTTCAGCAAGTTTCTTTTGACCACGAAGTTAGACGAGCGTCGGTACCATACGGCCGCAGCATAGGTGACTGTAGCAACATAGGTCCCTGAATACAGGACCCGTAGTG
>OU612039.1:6702329-6714829 GCA_914767945.1 Eilema depressum
GAATCTGCGAAGAGTCGTGCGCTAACCAGCGTGCACGCGCGCCGTAGACTCGTCAGAGACTACGAGGCGACGACGCCGGTTTGCACAATCGGTCGTTCGACACGTACGGTGTGAACGTCTCTGATATTGTCGTATGATCGACGTGAACGTATAATTATATTTAAACGGACCGTAACAATACATTTAGATATATCGATTAAAATATATTTAAAACGACGTCACGGAACCGTCAAATGCGCATATAAATTAATTTATATGCACAATGTGGCTTTTGTTATTTATACAGCCGGCCCTCAGACAGGAGTGGTCCTGGATGTGTCTCCACGGACCGCAATGTGCGTTCGAAATGTCGATGTTCAAATGTGTCCTGCAGTTCACACTATGACGCGCAGTTAACTGCGTTCTTCATCGACCCGCGAGCCAAGTGATCCACCGTCCAGGGTAATAGTTTTAAATATCACCCATTATGGATTGTTTGTTACATAAAAAAAAAAAATAATAATAATAATATATTATAGAAAGAAACGCAAGCATCACCCAACCGCTCGATCTATTAGATAGACAACGGGGACGCCGTGCGTAGTACAGTTTACGAACGCGTTCAATTCGACTCGTGGTGCGGATTTTTATACCAGTCTACGTTGAATTGTAACGAACGCGACGCGAGACGACAATAAATATAAAAATATGAATCGTCAGTCTCTAAAATTTATATCGAACAGAGAGTTTCATACGCAGCACTAAAACCACCGCGAGGCGGAGTCAGCGCGTACGTATTAATTCTCTTATTGTGGATTATATTATTGTGATACACGTTACGACTGACGTCGTTACACGTTACACGTTAATGATCCTTCCGCAGGTTCCCCTACGGAAACCTTGTTACGACTTTTACTTCCTCTAAATGATCAAGTTTGGTCAACTTCCCAGCAACGCCGACGGCCGTGAAGCCACCGCGTGTCGGTCCGAAGACCTCACTAAATCATTCAATCGGTAGTAGCGACGGGCGGTGTGTACAAAGGGCAGGGACGTAATCAACGCGAGCTTATGACTCGCGCTTACTAGGAATTCCTCGTTTATGGGGGATAATTGCAAACCCCAATCCCCAGCACGAAGGAGTTTCAGCGGGTTGCCCGGGCCTCTAGGCCAGGGAGAACATGCTGATTCCTTCAGTGTAGCGCGCGTGCGGCCCAGGACATCTAAGGGCATCACAGACCTGTTATTGCTCAATCTCGTGCGGCTCGAAGCCGCCGGTCCCTCTAAGAAGAATTTTAATACGTCGCCAGTGAGTTGCGTGACGGAGCCACGCACACCTAAATGACGACGCCTATTTAGCAGGCTAGAGTCTCGTTCGTTACCGGAATTAACCAGACAAATCGCTCCACCAACTAAGAACGGCCATGCACCACCACCCACCGAATCAAGAAAGAGCTGTTAATCTGTCAATCCTTCCGGTGTCCGGGCCTGGTGAGATTTCCCGTGTTGAGTCAAATTAAGCCGCAGGCTCCACTCCTGGTGGTGCCCTTCCGTCAATTCCTTTAAGTTTCAGCTTTGCAACCATACTCCCCCCGGAGTCCAAAATCTTTGGTTTCCCGGAAGCTGCCCGCCGAGCCATTGTAGTAACGTCGGCGGATCGCTAGATGACATATTTACGGTTAGAACTAGGGCGGTATCTAATCGCCTTCGAACCTCTAACTTTCGTTCTTGATTGATGAAAACACCTTTGGCAAATGCTTTCGCTGATGTTCGTCTTGCGACGATCCAAGAATTTCACCTCTAACGTCGCAATACGAATGCCCCCAGTTATCCCTATTAATCATTACCTCGGAGTTCTGAAAACCAACAAAATAGAACCGAGATCATATTCTATTATTCCATGCACGAAATATTCAAGCAGCATTTTGAGCCCGCTTTGAGCACTCTAATTTGTTCAAAGTAAAATTGTCGGCCCACCTCGACACTCACCGAAGAGCACCGCGATAGGATTTTGATATTGAACCGGCGTATTACCGCCGGCTCACCGACGATATGCTCCGCAGACGTGTCAGTATCACCGCGGATGCGGTGCACCGACAGCGCGGCGCACAAATGCAACTACGAGCTTTTTAACCGCAACAATTTTAGTATACGCTATTGGAGCTGGAATTACCGCGGCTGCTGGCACCAGACTTGCCCTCCAATTGTTCCTCGTTAAAATATTTAAAGTGTACTCATTCCGATTACGAGGCCTCGTAAGAGTCCCGTATCGTTATTTTTCGTCACTACCTCCCCGTGCCGGGAGTGGGTAATTTGCGCGCCTGCTGCCTTCCTTGGATGTGGTAGCCGTTTCTCAGGCTCCCTCTCCGGAATCGAACCCTGATTCCCCGTTACCCGTGACAACCATGGTAGTCGCAGAAACTACCATCGAAAGTTGATAAGGCAGACATTTGAAAGATGCGTCGCCGGTACTGGACCATGCGATCGGCAAAAGTTATCCAGATTCATCAAAATTAACGACTTCGAACGCGAGGCCCTCCGTCGATTGGTTTTGATCTAATAAAAGCACTCATCCCATCACTGGTCAGAGTTCTGATTGCATGTATTAGCTCTAGAATTACCACAGTTATCCAAGTAACTGAGTAAGATCTAAGGAACCAAAACTGATATATTGAGCCATTCGCGGTATCGCCTTAATACGGCTTGCACTGAGACATGCATGGCTTAATCTTTGAGACAAGCATATAACTACTGGCAGGATCAACCAGGGAGCTTCTTTTAATGAACGCGAAAAACGTGAACGTACCGCGCGCGTCAGCGCTCGACACAAACACATTTGTTCACACTCATACCCGCGCGCCGACGATCGTATCACGTCGGACAGCTAACGGGCGAGCCCTTGTTTTTATTATTTTATGAATGTTATGAACATTATAAAATAATATTTTTAGCTAAACGCGTAAACGTTAAAACGGTTATATCTCAAACAACGTTGAAACGTATTGCGCGATAGCATTTTAGAGTTAATACATAAACGCGTCATGACGACGTTTTACATATAAAATCTCCATTATTGAACGTTCGAAATCGAGACGCGTTCACATGTTGTATTATAAATTTTGACACATACGATTGTTGTGACACACATTAACGATTCAGCCCGGAATCTATAGAGTCATCTCGCATAATAAATGTTTTGTAATATATATTTTAAAGGATCGCTTCGCTATTTGCCACGGACACGAACGTAAGTTACGATCCGTCGATCCACACAGTTTAATAGAAATTATTAAAATGCGTGGTGCGGCAAGTATATCAAGTGTACGTGAGGGTATGGGTACAATACGTGTGCACTACATATCATATAATACTGTGAGAATGTGTATGTGTAAAACTTATAATAAAATCGATTTCGGTGCCGTCGATGACATGGGGAAAAAAGGTTTTTTCACAATATCAATCAAAGACACTGAACACAATAATATATAAACGTATTAAAATACACAAACTACATCAAGATACAATAGTGGCGCACACAATCGATACAACACAACAACACCACCACAACTATCATACAACCGCACTTCTGTCACACATTTACGACGCGGCCGACACGAGACTGGTAATAAATTGTAGAGAGTTCACAATTCACACCGTGTTCGCGTCGACCGCGTCGCACACCACATGTATGTGTCAATCAAAAATGTATCCCACCGCCAACATGCGCACCATAATATATAATATATATTTTTTTTTATGTTTTAGTTATTACTTACGCTGACCTAAAAAGGGGGGTGATGAGGGATTTGGGAGGGGGGTTATTTTTTTTTTTTTTTTTTTTTTTTTTTTTAAATTTTTTTTTTTTTAAAATTTCTTCTCTCCCTCTTCTTTCTCTTTATTTATTCAACAACAACAAACATTACTAAACAAACAAACAAACAAACAAACAAACAAACAAACAAACAAACAAACAAACAAACAAACACACCACACGCACGCGACGTTCGTGTATTAAAATTTAACACTGTTCGTGTATTAAAATGACATTGTCAAAACACGTAGTGTATACTCGTACAGTACTATAATTATATTGTTTTTTTAGTTATTACTTACGCTGACCTAAAAAGGGGGGGCGATGAGGGATTCGGGAGGAGACGGGAGGGGGAAGGGGGTAGTAAACGAACCATCCACCCACGAGACGTTCGTGTATTAAAATTTGGCACTGTTCGTGTATTAAAATGACACTGTCAAAACACGTAGTGTATACTCGTACCATAATGTTTGTTTTTTAGTTATTACATGAGTTAATATTGAGAGGAGACCCCAGGATGGGCACGCACGCACGCACGCACGCACGCACGCACGCACGCACGCACGCACGCACGCACGCACGCACGCACGCACGCACGCACGCACGCACGCACGCGCGCACGCACGCGCGCACGCACGCGCACGCGCACACGCACACGCACACGCACACGCACACGCACACGCACACGAACACGAACACAACGCGACGTTCGTGTATTCGTAGATACATAATTGAAAAGAAAACAATAAAGCGTTACGTTAAAACTTTATCTAATGTCTAATCACGTTTAGTAAGGTCCATGTATTTCGGTCACACACTCACAATATTGAATGTAGATACATACACAGAACAAAAGAAATTGTTCACAATGAGAAAGTTTATATAAGCAGAGAAGAATAATTATATTATATTCATTATATATACGCCGCACACACTTAGACAGGTAGTCATTAGGTTGTACTATATTAAACAAGAAGTATTTATAATTTATAGCTGCTGGTCGCAAGACATTTACGAACGTCGAACCGAGAATGTCTAGCCTAGAAAATTCGTAAATACATACATATAACATTAATTAGATAATGTGTAAATATGTAAATACATAATAAATAAATTTAATTTAATTTAATTTAATTTAATTTAATTTAATTTAATTTAATTTAATTTACTTGCCAATTTTTTTTTAATCTTAGATTACGCGACGTCAAGAATGTAATCACGCACCACGAGTGACTTCACACGAGTAACATCGGGAATTGTATCCGGCGACCATATCGAGTGAGTAATTTTATTTTATATTAATATATTCGTTGTGTTTTTATTACACACAATGTGTCGGAAATTCGAAATGCGTGCAGAAAAAAAAAAAAGAAAGTAAGTATGTTTGAAATTTATGTCGATTTAAATTATGTCAACTAGTACAGTACCCATCTCCTTAAATTTAGTGTTGTGTGTTTCAAAATTGAAGTTAAGTTTTGACTCGTCGAACGAAATGCGTGAAACGCGTGTATTTGATGTGAGGGACGAAAGTGTGGTCTCTCCCCGCGTTCGTGTATTAAATTTGGTGTTTCGTATCTTTGTGTAATTACAATGAATGTGTAGTGTGCGCGTTTATAAACTTAACTTAAGTTAAGCTTTGAAAATTTAAAAAAAGAAAAAAAAAAAAATTATATACCACTAAACGTGCGCGCCTTCGCCTTCAGAAGCGGCGCGCGACCGTTCGGTTCGTGTATTATTGTCATCGAACGAAATGCGTGAAAAGCGTGTGGTGTAAATGTACAATGCGTCTATAATTATCAACTGGTGTTTGGATGTTTCAAAATTAAAATAATAATAAAGTTAAGTTAAGTTAAGTTAACCTAATCTAACCTATATTGTATGATAGATTATGATTATATTATCTCATCGTACGAAATGCGTGTTTTTGCACGATGCAAACGGCAACGGACGGTTCGATTCGTGTATTAAATATTGGTTTGGTTCGTGTATTAAATCGATTCGAAAACTTCACGAATACAACTTGTAACTCGTATTTATATTTTATATAATATTGTATTATTATAATAATAACAACAACACAACACCAAAACAACCAACAAACGACTAAATTTACAAGTTCGTGAAATAACTATTACACAAACAAAATTGGTGTCTCTATTGAATGTAACGTTTAAAACTTAACAAGTAATTAACGTTACAATATCATCGTCCTCGGACGAATCACCTGGCGTAGGGCTGAGTCTCAACAGATCGCAGCACGACGCTGCTCTACCGAGCACAACACCCCGCCAGGAACGGAAGTCGTCTACAGACTATTCCGAGCCCCGACATCGAACTGAGGTAGATTCGGACCTTCGGAGCCGTGATGCACGCATTAAACGGACAGCATCGATCTCCGCGATCCAAATGGGCTTCGACGTCGCACCTCACGAAGTGAAGCGCGACTAGTAAAGTCACATTGTTTAGAGCCTCCCGACTCTCGGGGCTCCACAGTGAGCATATCCTTGCCGGATTCGGCTAGGCTGGCTTCGGCCTTAGAGGCGTTCAGGCATAATCCCGCGGATGGTAGCTTCGCACCACCGGCCGCTCGGCCGAGTGCATGAACCAAATGTCCGAAACTGCGGTTCCTCTCGTACTGAGCAGTATTACTATCGCAACGACAAGCCATCAGTAGGGTAAAACTAACCTGTCTCACGACGGTCTAAACCCAGCTCACGTTCCCTTTTGATGGGTGAACAATCCAACGCTTGGCGAATTTTGCTTCGCAATGATAGGAAGAGCCGACATCGAAGGATCAAAAAGCAACGTCGCTATGAACGCTTGGCTGCCACAAGCCAGTTATCCCTGTGGTAACTTTTCTGGCACCTCTTGCTAAAAACTCTTTATACTAAAGGATCGATAGGCCGTGCTTTCGCAGTCCCTATGCGTACTGAACATCTGGATCAAGCCAGCTTTTGCCCTTTTGCTCCACGCGAGGTTTCTGTCCTCGCTGAGCTGGCCTTAGGACACCTGCGTTATTCTTTGACAGATGTACCGCCCCAGTCAAACTACCCGCCTGGCAGTGTCCTCGAACCGGATCACGCGGGAGTTGTACGGCGACGAGCGTTGCCGCCACGTCGCCACTCTGCACGCTTGGAACGAAACACCGTGCGCCCGCCGATATTATCGACCGCGCACCGCTTCCGCCCAACCGAGTAAGTAATGAAACAATGAAAGTAGTGGTTTTTCAGCGACGATCGCGCGAACGATCTCCCACTTATGCTACACCTCTCATGTCTCCTTACAATGCCAGACTAGAGTCAAGCTCAACAGGGTCTTCTTTCCCCGCTGATTCTCCCAAGCCCGTTCCCTTGGCTGTGGTTTCGCTAGATAGTAGATAGGGACAAACCCACCTCCGCCTCATGGCTTGTTCCAACCTATTGGTTATACAAGCCGAATCACGGGAGATGCATACCCTTACTTGCCTTCGGCTCTTTGGGGGTACGCACGTTTCTCCCTAACAAATTGTTTTCTTTGTCCTTGTCCCTATTGGTCAATCCTCTCCCCCTTCTGGGGCGTGACAAACACACGTACGTACTTGGGTGCCTAAGTCCGCCGTGTGCCCACCTTACGGTGGTACCGCTAGCTCCACTTTGCGTCCGGGTTTTGTTTAATTAATTTGGCCTCTTCTAGGCCTCACTTAAATCTTCACCTCTCTCTAGCCCACTGCGCTTCTTGTGCCACCTTCGCGCGTATTCACGGAAGTACCGGAAATTTTCCGCAGATCCCACCAGATCCGGGTAGTACACCGGGCCTATCTGAAGAGCCGTAATATTCTCCAGTAACTGCCTACGCTCCTCCCCGTAGAGTGTGCACTCCCACAGTGCGTGGTGAACATCCTCCACCTCACTCTCTTCGCAGTAGCAGTGCCCCACTTCTACTAACTTCATACGGTGAAGTCGGTCCCTAAAGCAGCCATGTCCGGTGAGAAGCTGCGAGGTTTCATAGTCCGGCTCGACCCAAGCAGCCTTGAGTCGGGCCTTCACGTCCGGGAAGTATCGATACAGCTCCCTTCCCTTCTCCGATGTGTCCCAACGCTCCTGCCACGCGGCAAGAGCGGACTCAGTCCCGCTGAGTTTGGCACTCCGAAGCTCCTTCTTGGTAGCCGCGGACTCGCGTGCCGCACCTAGTTCGCCCGCCCGTATTACCTCGAGGTCGGCCGGTAGGACGCCGGCCAACACCGCCAACGCGTCGGTACTCGTCGATCTGTACGCCTTGGTCAGAAGGACCAGTGCAGGCCTCTGCGTGCGCAACAGCACACTCCGCACAACGGGCTGGGACGCACGCCCATACCAACACGCCGCAGCATACGTCACCGTCGCAACAAAAGTCCCCTGATACAGCACCTTAAGGGCCCTGTATCTGACACCCCATGAGGACGCCGATACTCTCGACATCTTGCCAAAGCAATTTGCCGCCCTGTCCCCGATCGATGCTGCATGCTGCGAGAACAATAGACTGGCGTCGATCACCACACCCAGCACCGTGGTCGATGTGACGCTCCTTACAGACGTCCCCCCGAATCTGATGGTGGGAGGCCGCTGGAATTTTCCCCTGATAGTCATAGTTGCAGACTTTGCAGGGGAGAAGTCCAGCCTATTGCGGGCTCCCCACTCACCGACAAGATTCAACGCCAAAGAGGCCGAGGCCTCTATTCCTGCCCGGGTTCCGGATTCTATAAGGATCGTCACATCGTCGGCGTAAGCCACGACACTAACCCCCCCAGGATATGGTAACCGAAGCAAATCGTCCAGAAGCACGTTCCAGAGCGTGGGGCCCAGCACCGATCCCTGCGGGCAACCCATTGTTGCTGTCTTCCACAACACCCGGCTCCCCACGAACATCCCCGTCCGGCGGTTCGTGAAGTAGTCCGCCAACATCCTATAGATGTTTTGCGGGCATCCTCCGCGCTTCACCTTGAGCATGATCATGGGCCACCAGGCATTGTCGAAGGCTCCAGAGATGTCTAAGAATATAGCCTGAGCGTACTTCGACTCACTCCTGTGAGCGACCTGAAGGATGGCGTTCAGTGCCGACACCGTTGACCGTCCTCGAGTGAATCCGTGCTGGCGATCCGATAAGCTTCTTGCTATTTGCGGGGCACACCCAAGCATTACACGCTCCAAAATCTTACCAAGAATCGGCAACAGTGTGACGGGTCGGTAGGCCTTCGGGTCGTCAAGCTGCCTGCCGTTCCCTTTCGGGAGGACAATCAGCCTGCCGTCCTTCCATACCTCCGGAAAAACTCCCTCCTGGACACATCGCCTATACATTTCGGCAAACTCTGCCGGTGCAGCCGCATAACTGTGCTGGATGATTCGAGCACTCAACCCATCGATACCCGGGGCCGTGTTGGGAAGGTCCCTGACTATCCTCTTTACTGTCTCGTCCGTTGGAGGAGAGGCATCCTCTCCTGAAGGCATCGCAGAGCTCATTAGTCGCACCAGCCCATGATACTCCGTGTCCGCAGTGACATCGTCGTCTGGGCACAAGGAGCACATTAGGCCGCGCATGGCCTCGTCGACACTCCCAGCATGTCCTTGGGCGTAAATAATGCCATTAATTACGTTACTTGGAGGCCTATGCCTCCCACTCGCTGTTCTGTACGCATGTCCCCAAGGGTCCATGTTTCCAGATTCAGCGATCTTCCTAAAATGAGCAAGTTGCGTCTCCTCCATGGCTTTCCTATACCTACGCCTATGCTCATGGAATCGCCCCTTCGCGCATTCCTCCACGGGCCCGCCGGCCCGTCGAGCAGACTGCCAAGCCCTCCGGAGGGTGTTGTTAGTCTGTCGCAACCGATCCAATTCCGGTGACCACCACGGGTGGCCCCTCTGTCCTGCCCTAACCACCCCTAAAGTCTGCTTTGCGGTGCTCCCTACCATTACGGTGAATTGAGCACAGACTTCTGAGGCGGGACGATTCCATTTAATCCCCCCAGCTATGACCCTAAAGCGGCTCTCAAATTCGCCCCAGTCCACTCCACGGTCCCGAAATCTGGCAGGCAGGGACTCTGAGACTGCGCCCGCAGTGGGCTTGCTTGCCACACTATAAACAAGTAGTCGGTGGTCACTCTCAATCACATTTGGCATCACTCTCCACCCTGTCACCAGGGTGCCTCCTGATGTCAGCGTGAGGTCGATGTTGGTCTCCCCTCTATGATTCAGGAAAGTCCCCGGCTGACCCTTCTGGTTCTCTATCCGGAGACCCCGGGCCAGGATAAACGCCTCCATAGACTGTCGCCGGTGCGTGACGTCTGGCCCGCGACCGGTATACTGCCGCGGTTCGCAATACCACATCGGAGAGTGTGCGTTCGAGTCTGTCCCAATGAGCACTCTCTTTCCCCTAAGGGCGTCGAGCACTGTGCCAAGATGCTGTAGATGGACATCAATATCGTCTCCGTACTGGAAGTACGCGGACACCATGTATATCCCTTCTCCGCCGTCCTGTACATGACACACAACACAGTGTGTAGTGGACAGGTGACGGAGGACGGCGCATGGGAGGTCCTCGCGAGTGATGAGCACCCCAGCCTGTGCACCGGTCCCGCATGAAATTATGCGACTCTCTGGGTCCTCCTGTACAGGCTGCTCCTGTACCAGGATCACATCTAGACCCAGCTCCCGGACCGCACTGGGCAGCTCCCTTGTGGCAAGCTTTGCCCTGCCCAAATTAATCTGGCCGACTGTAATTTGTGGAGCCATTTTTAGTAGTGAGTGGCCTCAACCATTCTCCTCTCGGCCGATACACGAGCCGGACACTCTCGTGCGCCCGTAGCGTGCCCCTCGGCACCCTTCTGCCCAAACTTGTGGCACGTGGCGCATCTCCCTGTACTCTCCTTGCAGTCATCTGCAGAGTGCCCCGTCCCGCCACACTTGAAACATGTAGCTTTCTCCTGCTTGCACTTCTTGTCATTGTGTCCATACATGGTGCACTTCCTGCAGATGACCGCAGTAGTAAAATCCTCAACACGGCAGGATTCCCACCCTATATACAGTCGACCTTTTTTAATCAATATCCCCCTGAGCTCCGCAGAGCAGGCGACCACTATCGCCGAGTAGGCGGACCCCTGACGGCTCTTACGGAACGCCAGGCGGCTCTGAGTCCGCATGGCCTCCAGCGTCCACTTCGGGTCGTCTTTGAAGTTCTGCTCGTGTATAGATTTCAGAACATCTTCCCACTCCGGGTCCCTCCCCTCCAGGTCCCTTATTATAATCAACGGCGATTTGCCCCTAAGGTCTGCGGTTTTCAAGTTCTCGGGAAGAGCCGCCTTCAGTTTTCTAATGTCTTCCGTAGTGTCCGTCTGCAGGACGACACCTGCGCCGCCCACTCTGCGAACCCTATTGATTTTAATCCCTAGTTGGGCAGGGACTATTGAGGCCTTTATAAGCGATTTTGTATCCTCTGAAGATTTAATGGCCGTGCCCTCTTTCGGGTATACGGCCACCACCGGACCCCGGCTTCGGGAGCCCAGCACGCCAGCATACGTCAAAGCAGTCGAGGACGTTGGTTGGGCCGAGATGGCAGAACCCGAGGCCTGTAAAGCCTCAAGTCTTGCCTCCGCGACGGCCGCTCTCTTCTCCGCCTCAGCCAACCTGGCAATGAGTATAGTCACCGCCGATCCCGCGGCTGCCACGTGCTGGCCTATTACTGCAATCTCTTCTTTGTTTAGTTTGGAGAATCGGCTGTGTACCGTCTCCATGATGCCTGTTGTTGCTTTCGTGGCCAATCCGGCGATCTCCTCTATGGTTTCAACTGCTGGAACATGCGCCACCGGTGCCGGCGTGCCCTCCAGTACGCCTGCCGGTAAGGAAGCCGGTGGCGGCGGCTGCTGAGTCAACTCCGGCGCCGAAGGTCCGGCCAGGATGCCACCAATGGGGGGTATGTCAGCCTGCCTCCGAGCAGCCTGCACTCGCCTTTTGACGGAGTCCTGTATCTCCTGTGGGGACGTCAAGGGCCGCTTCGCCGAAGTCGTGGCTGTTGGCGGGAGCTGTTCCGGGGGGGGCGGGGGTGAAGTTATGGGGGTGCCGAATGAGCTGGGGGGCGTCCGCACCAGGGACTCCCTGGGCCGGAAACCCGCCTCGCGGATTAACTCGTTCATGGCTTTCAGCTCTGCCTCCTTCGCCGCCATTTCTTCCTCCAAAAGTCGCCTGTAAATTTCCTCCTGCTGGGCCATGTTTGACCGAGCAGGAGAGGGGGAGGGGGGGCTGACACCTGGGGGGGGGTTTTAGAGGATGGGCTGCCTCCCTCCAAAGTGGGAAAGGAAGAATTCAATCCCAATTACCGAGAATTGGAATAAGAAAATAAAAACAATAATAAAAAGGGGGGGGGCAAGATTAGAGGGGGGGGATATCCCTGGAGGGCTTCTCACCCACCAGGACTACCCAATGAGGGCACAAAAGAAAATACAAAAATTTTTCACAATTTCAGTTCTCTGTCGCCGGTGGGATACATTTCTCGTTTCCGTATATACAATATTGCACGAACACGATTTGAGTAGACTCGAAACAGACTCACCAAAGACTGATGGTTGCACTAAAAGTGTCCGCTCACAAATAAATATAAGTCCTGCCGCAGTCTGCACCCGAGATGCGCCTCTCACCCAAGTGTCACTCGGGGTAAGCGATCACCATCACCAATGCACTAACACTAACTTACACTAATAAAACGTCAC
>OU612039.1:6717329-6729829 GCA_914767945.1 Eilema depressum
AGAACTACCGTCCGACGGCCGGTCGGCCACCGTCGCGGTCCCACAGACCCCGTGAAGGGACCGTGGGGCTCCCGAACGGCGCTTAGACCGACATCGAACGGGTCGCGATGTATTTACTAAGAGAGAAGTGCACGCCGTCCTCGGACGTCGACGGACGCGCGTCGTGCACGCCGACCGAGGTCGACGACATCGAAGCGCGCGTCCGTACGCCGAGGAGTGACGATGAATCTCTCCGTTCGTTCATTCGAGTTTCGCAGGTTTACCCCTGAACGGTTTCACGTACTCTTGAACTCTCTCTTCAAAGTTCTTTTCAACTTTCCCTCACGGTACTTGTTCGCTATCGGTCTCGCGGTAATATTTAGCCTTAGATGGAGTTTACCACCCACTTAGGGCTGCACTCTCAAGCAACCCGACTCTAAGGAGAGTCCCTCTCGCCACGGTCCTCCGTCGCTACGGGCCTGGCACCCTCTACGGGAAAACGGCCCCGTTCAAGACGAACTTGGACAGGAGTGACCGCGACGAGAAAGCGGAACCTCCCGAACACCACATCTCCCGCCGCCTGAAAAACGACGGGATTCAGTGCTGGGCTTCTTTCCTGTTCGCTCGCCGCTACTAAGGAAATCCTAGTTAGTTTCTTTTCCTCCGCTTACTAATATGCTTAAATTCGGCGGGTGATCCTCCCTGATCTGAGGCCAACGATAAAAAAATGAGGCAGACGCGATATCCGTCAGCGTTACGACGACGCAACCGCTACGACGTTATTATTTTTACAATAAAACGACAATAACGACAACGGCGTCGATGCGCTCTTCGGACGTCGAGTCCGCCTACTTACGCCGTTTTATATAGGCGTGCACGTACACGACGATGCAATACGTCAATATGTATATTCAGATAGTCGCACGACGCGCACGAATAAAATCTCACGAACCGAACGCACAACACGCACAACCCTCTCGTTTTCGTATAAAAATATACGAATCTGCGAAGAGTCGTGCGCTAACCAGCGTGCACGCGCGCCGTAGACTCGTCAGAGACTACGAGGCGACGACGCCGGTTTGCACAATCGGTCGTTCGACACGTACGGTGTGAACGTCTCTGATATTGTCGTATGATCGACGTGAACGTATAATTATATTTAAACGGACCGTAACAATACATTTAGATATATCGATTAAAATATATTTAAAACGACGTCACGGAACCGTCAAATGCGCATATAAATTAATTTATATGCACAATGTGGCTTTTGTTATTTATACAGCCGGCCCTCAGACAGGAGTGGTCCTGGATGTGTCTCCACGGACCGCAATGTGCGTTCGAAATGTCGATGTTCAAATGTGTCCTGCAGTTCACACTATGACGCGCAGTTAACTGCGTTCTTCATCGACCCGCGAGCCAAGTGATCCACCGTCCAGGGTAATAGTTTTAAATATCACCCATTATGGATTGTTTGTTACATAAAAAAAAAAAAAAATAATAATAATATATTATAGAAAGAAACGCAAGCATCACCCAACCGCTCGATCTATTAGATAGACAACGGGGACGCCGTGCGTAGTACAGTTTACGAACGCGTTCAATTCGACTCGTGGTGCGGATTTTTATACCAGTCTACGTTGAATTGTAACGAACGCGACGCGAGACGACAATAAATATAAAAATATGAATCGTCAGTCTCTAAAATTTATATCGAACAGAGAGTTTCATACGCAGCACTAAAACCACCGCGAGGCGGAGTCAGCGCGTACGTATTAATTCTCTTATTGTGGATTATATTATTGTGATACACGTTACGACTGACGTCGTTACACGTTACACGTTAATGATCCTTCCGCAGGTTCCCCTACGGAAACCTTGTT
Organism: Eilema depressum; assembly: GCA_914767945.1. Taxonomy (NCBI): domain Eukaryota; kingdom Metazoa; phylum Arthropoda; class Insecta; order Lepidoptera; family Erebidae; genus Eilema; species Eilema depressum. The sequence goes on from OU612039.1 coordinate 6,719,192, forward strand.
ACGACTTTTACTTCCTCTAAATGATCAAGTTTGGTCAACTTCCCAGCAACGCCGACGGCCGTGAAGCCACCGCGTGTCGGTCCGAAGACCTCACTAAATCATTCAATCGGTAGTAGCGACGGGCGGTGTGTACAAAGGGCAGGGACGTAATCAACGCGAGCTTATGACTCGCGCTTACTAGGAATTCCTCGTTTATGGGGGATAATTGCAAACCCCAATCCCCAGCACGAAGGAGTTTCAGCGGGTTGCCCGGGCCTCTAGGCCAGGGAGAACATGCTGATTCCTTCAGTGTAGCGCGCGTGCGGCCCAGGACATCTAAGGGCATCACAGACCTGTTATTGCTCAATCTCGTGCGGCTCGAAGCCGCCGGTCCCTCTAAGAAGAATTTTAATACGTCGCCAGTGAGTTGCGTGACGGAGCCACGCACACCTAAATGACGACGCCTATTTAGCAGGCTAGAGTCTCGTTCGTTACCGGAATTAACCAGACAAATCGCTCCACCAACTAAGAACGGCCATGCACCACCACCCACCGAATCAAGAAAGAGCTGTTAATCTGTCAATCCTTCCGGTGTCCGGGCCTGGTGAGATTTCCCGTGTTGAGTCAAATTAAGCCGCAGGCTCCACTCCTGGTGGTGCCCTTCCGTCAATTCCTTTAAGTTTCAGCTTTGCAACCATACTCCCCCCGGAGTCCAAAATCTTTGGTTTCCCGGAAGCTGCCCGCCGAGCCATTGTAGTAACGTCGGCGGATCGCTAGATGACATATTTACGGTTAGAACTAGGGCGGTATCTAATCGCCTTCGAACCTCTAACTTTCGTTCTTGATTGATGAAAACACCTTTGGCAAATGCTTTCGCTGATGTTCGTCTTGCGACGATCCAAGAATTTCACCTCTAACGTCGCAATACGAATGCCCCCAGTTATCCCTATTAATCATTACCTCGGAGTTCTGAAAACCAACAAAATAGAACCGAGATCATATTCTATTATTCCATGCACGAAATATTCAAGCAGCATTTTGAGCCCGCTTTGAGCACTCTAATTTGTTCAAAGTAAAATTGTCGGCCCACCTCGACACTCACCGAAGAGCACCGCGATAGGATTTTGATATTGAACCGGCGTATTACCGCCGGCTCACCGACGATATGCTCCGCAGACGTGTCAGTATCACCGCGGATGCGGTGCACCGACAGCGCGGCGCACAAATGCAACTACGAGCTTTTTAACCGCAACAATTTTAGTATACGCTATTGGAGCTGGAATTACCGCGGCTGCTGGCACCAGACTTGCCCTCCAATTGTTCCTCGTTAAAATATTTAAAGTGTACTCATTCCGATTACGAGGCCTCGTAAGAGTCCCGTATCGTTATTTTTCGTCACTACCTCCCCGTGCCGGGAGTGGGTAATTTGCGCGCCTGCTGCCTTCCTTGGATGTGGTAGCCGTTTCTCAGGCTCCCTCTCCGGAATCGAACCCTGATTCCCCGTTACCCGTGACAACCATGGTAGTCGCAGAAACTACCATCGAAAGTTGATAAGGCAGACATTTGAAAGATGCGTCGCCGGTACTGGACCATGCGATCGGCAAAAGTTATCCAGATTCATCAAAATTAACGACTTCGAACGCGAGGCCCTCCGTCGATTGGTTTTGATCTAATAAAAGCACTCATCCCATCACTGGTCAGAGTTCTGATTGCATGTATTAGCTCTAGAATTACCACAGTTATCCAAGTAACTGAGTAAGATCTAAGGAACCAAAACTGATATATTGAGCCATTCGCGGTATCGCCTTAATACGGCTTGCACTGAGACATGCATGGCTTAATCTTTGAGACAAGCATATAACTACTGGCAGGATCAACCAGGGAGCTTCTTTTAATGAACGCGAAAAACGTGAACGTACCGCGCGCGTCAGCGCTCGACACAAACACATTTGTTCACACTCATACCCGCGCGCCGACGATCGTATCACGTCGGACAGCTAACGGGCGAGCCCTTGTTTTTATTATTTTATGAATGTTATGAACATTATAAAATAATATTTTTAGCTAAACGCGTAAACGTTAAAACGGTTATATCTCAAACAACGTTGAAACGTATTGCGCGATAGCATTTTAGAGTTAATACATAAACGCGTCATGACGACGTTTTACATATAAAATCTCCATTATTGAACGTTCGAAATCGAGACGCGTTCACATGTTGTATTATAAATTTTGACACATACGATTGTTGTGACACACATTAACGATTCAGCCCGGAATCTATAGAGTCATCTCGCATAATAAATGTTTTGTAATATATATTTTAAAGGATCGCTTCGCTATTTGCCACGGACACGAACGTAAGTTACGATCCGTCGATCCACACAGTTTAATAGAAATTATTAAAATGCGTGGTGCGGCAAGTATATCAAGTGTACGTGAGGGTATGGGTACAATACGTGTGCACTACATATCATATAATACTGTGAGAATGTGTATGTGTAAAACTTATAATAAAATCGATTTCGGTGCCGTCGATGACATGGGGAAAAAAGGTTTTTTCACAATATCAATCAAAGACACTGAACACAATAATATATAAACGTATTAAAATACACAAACTACATCAAGATACAATAGTGGCGCACACAATCGATACAACACAACAACACCACCACAACTATCATACAACCGCACTTCTGTCACACATTTACGACGCGGCCGACACGAGACTGGTAATAAATTGTAGAGAGTTCACAATTCACACCGTGTTCGCGTCGACCGCGTCGCACACCACATGTATGTGTCAATCAAAAATGTATCCCACCGCCAACATGCGCACCATAATATATAATATATATTTTTTTTTATGTTTTAGTTATTACTTACGCTGACCTAAAAAGGGGGGTGATGAGGGATTTGGGAGGGGGGTTATTTTTTTTTTTTTTTTTTTTTTTTTTTTAAATTTTTTTTTTTTTAAAATTTCTTCTCTCCCTCTTCTTTCTCTTTATTTATTCAACAACAACAAACATTACTAAACAAACAAACAAACAAACAAACAAACAAACAAACAAACAAACAAACAAACAAACACACCACACGCACGCGACGTTCGTGTATTAAAATTTAACACTGTTCGTGTATTAAAATGACATTGTCAAAACACGTAGTGTATACTCGTACAGTACTATAATTATATTGTTTTTTTAGTTATTACTTACGCTGACCTAAAAAGGGGGGGCGATGAGGGATTCGGGAGGAGACGGGAGGGGGAAGGGGGTAGTAAACGAACCATCCACCCACGAGACGTTCGTGTATTAAAATTTGGCACTGTTCGTGTATTAAAATGACACTGTCAAAACACGTAGTGTATACTCGTACCATAATGTTTGTTTTTTAGTTATTACATGAGTTAATATTGAGAGGAGACCCCAGGATGGGCACGCACGCACGCACGCACGCACGCACGCACGCACGCACGCACGCACGCACGCACGCACGCACGCACGCACGCACGCACGCACGCGCGCACGCACGCGCGCACGCACGCGCACGCGCACACGCACACGCACACGCACACGCACACGCACACGCACACGAACACGAACACAACGCGACGTTCGTGTATTCGTAGATACATAATTGAAAAGAAAACAATAAAGCGTTACGTTAAAACTTTATCTAATGTCTAATCACGTTTAGTAAGGTCCATGTATTTCGGTCACACACTCACAATATTGAATGTAGATACATACACAGAACAAAAGAAATTGTTCACAATGAGAAAGTTTATATAAGCAGAGAAGAATAATTATATTATATTCATTATATATACGCCGCACACACTTAGACAGGTAGTCATTAGGTTGTACTATATTAAACAAGAAGTATTTATAATTTATAGCTGCTGGTCGCAAGACATTTACGAACGTCGAACCGAGAATGTCTAGCCTAGAAAATTCGTAAATACATACATATAACATTAATTAGATAATGTGTAAATATGTAAATACATAATAAATAAATTTAATTTAATTTAATTTAATTTAATTTAATTTAATTTAATTTAATTTAATTTAATTTAATTTAATTTAATTTACTTACTTGCCAATTTTTTTTTAATCTTAGATTACGCGACGTCGAGAATGTAATCACGCACCACGAGTGACTTCACACGAGTAACATCGGGAATTGTATCCGGCGACCATATCGAGTGAGTAATTTTATTTTATATTAATATATTCGTTGTGTTTTTATTACACACAATGTGTCGGAAATTCGAAATGCGTGCAGAAAAAAAAAAAAGAAAGTAAGTATGTTTGAAATTTATGTCGATTTAAATTATGTCAACTAGTACAGTACCCATCTCCTTAAATTTAGTGTTGTGTGTTTCAAAATTGAAGTTAAGTTTTGACTCGTCGAACGAAATGCGTGAAACGCGTGTATTTGATGTGAGGGACGAAAGTGTGGTCTCTCCCCGCGTTCGTGTATTAAATTTGGTGTTTCGTATCTTTGTGTAATTACAATGAATGTGTAGTGTGCGCGTTTATAAACTTAACTTAAGTTAAGCTTTGAAAATTTAAAAAAAGAAAAAAAAAAAAATTATATACCACTAAACGTGCGCGCCTTCGCCTTCAGAAGCGGCGCGCGACCGTTCGGTTCGTGTATTATTGTCATCGAACGAAATGCGTGAAAAGCGTGTGGTGTAAATGTACAATGCGTCTATAATTATCAACTGGTGTTTGGATGTTTCAAAATTAAAATAATAATAAAGTTAAGTTAAGTTAAGTTAACCTAATCTAACCTATATTGTATGATAGATTATGATTATATTATCTCATCGTACGAAATGCGTGTTTTTGCACGATGCAAACGGCAACGGACGGTTCGATTCGTGTATTAAATATTGGTTTGGTTCGTGTATTAAATCGATTCGAAAACTTCACGAATACAACTTGTAACTCGTATTTATATTTTATATAATATTGTATTATTATAATAATAACAACAACACAACACCAAAACAACCAACAAACGACTAAATTTACAAGTTCGTGAAATAACTATTACACAAACAAAATTGGTGTCTCTATTGAATGTAACGTTTAAAACTTAACAAGTAATTAACGTTACAATATCATCGTCCTCGGACGAATCACCTGGCGTAGGGCTGAGTCTCAACAGATCGCAGCACGACGCTGCTCTACCGAGCACAACACCCCGCCAGGAACGGAAGTCGTCTACAGACTATTCCGAGCCCCGACATCGAACTGAGGTAGATTCGGACCTTCGGAGCCGTGATGCACGCATTAAACGGACAGCATCGATCTCCGCGATCCAAATGGGCTTCGACGTCGCACCTCACGAAGTGAAGCGCGACTAGTAAAGTCACATTGTTTAGAGCCTCCCGACTCTCGGGGCTCCACAGTGAGCATATCCTTGCCGGATTCGGCTAGGCTGGCTTCGGCCTTAGAGGCGTTCAGGCATAATCCCGCGGATGGTAGCTTCGCACCACCGGCCGCTCGGCCGAGTGCATGAACCAAATGTCCGAAACTGCGGTTCCTCTCGTACTGAGCAGTATTACTATCGCAACGACAAGCCATCAGTAGGGTAAAACTAACCTGTCTCACGACGGTCTAAACCCAGCTCACGTTCCCTTTTGATGGGTGAACAATCCAACGCTTGGCGAATTTTGCTTCGCAATGATAGGAAGAGCCGACATCGAAGGATCAAAAAGCAACGTCGCTATGAACGCTTGGCTGCCACAAGCCAGTTATCCCTGTGGTAACTTTTCTGGCACCTCTTGCTAAAAACTCTTTATACTAAAGGATCGATAGGCCGTGCTTTCGCAGTCCCTATGCGTACTGAACATCTGGATCAAGCCAGCTTTTGCCCTTTTGCTCCACGCGAGGTTTCTGTCCTCGCTGAGCTGGCCTTAGGACACCTGCGTTATTCTTTGACAGATGTACCGCCCCAGTCAAACTACCCGCCTGGCAGTGTCCTCGAACCGGATCACGCGGGAGTTGTACGGCGACGAGCGTTGCCGCCACGTCGCCACTCTGCACGCTTGGAACGAAACACCGTGCGCCCGCCGATATTATCGACCGCGCACCGCTTCCGCCCAACCGAGTAAGTAATGAAACAATGAAAGTAGTGGTTTTTCAGCGACGATCGCGCGAACGATCTCCCACTTATGCTACACCTCTCATGTCTCCTTACAATGCCAGACTAGAGTCAAGCTCAACAGGGTCTTCTTTCCCCGCTGATTCTCCCAAGCCCGTTCCCTTGGCTGTGGTTTCGCTAGATAGTAGATAGGGACAAACCCACCTCCGCCTCATGGCTTGTTCCAACCTATTGGTTATACAAGCCGAATCACGGGAGATGCATACCCTTACTTGCCTTCGGCTCTTTGGGGGTACGCACGTTTCTCCCTAACAAATTGTTTTCTTTGTCCTTGTCCCTATTGGTCAATCCTCTCCCCCTTCTGGGGCGTGACAAACACACGTACGTACTTGGGTGCCTAAGTCCGCCGTGTGCCCACCTTACGGTGGTACCGCTAGCTCCACTTTGCGTCCGGGTTTTGTTTAATTAATTTGGCCTCTTCTAGGCCTCACTTAAATCTTCACCTCTCTCTAGCCCACTGCGCTTCTTGTGCCACCTTCGCGCGTATTCACGGAAGTACCGGAAATTTTCCGCAGATCCCACCAGATCCGGGTAGTACACCGGGCCTATCTGAAGAGCCGTAATATTCTCCAGTAACTGCCTACGCTCCTCCCCGTAGAGTGTGCACTCCCACAGTGCGTGGTGAACATCCTCCACCTCACTCTCTTCGCAGTAGCAGTGCCCCACTTCTACTAACTTCATACGGTGAAGTCGGTCCCTAAAGCAGCCATGTCCGGTGAGAAGCTGCGAGGTTTCATAGTCCGGCTCGACCCAAGCAGCCTTGAGTCGGGCCTTCACGTCCGGGAAGTATCGATACAGCTCCCTTCCCTTCTCCGATGTGTCCCAACGCTCCTGCCACGCGGCAAGAGCGGACTCAGTCCCGCTGAGTTTGGCACTCCGAAGCTCCTTCTTGGTAGCCGCGGACTCGCGTGCCGCACCTAGTTCGCCCGCCCGTATTACCTCGAGGTCGGCCGGTAGGACGCCGGCCAACACCGCCAACGCGTCGGTACTCGTCGATCTGTACGCCTTGGTCAGAAGGACCAGTGCAGGCCTCTGCGTGCGCAACAGCACACTCCGCACAACGGGCTGGGACGCACGCCCATACCAACACGCCGCAGCATACGTCACCGTCGCAACAAAAGTCCCCTGATACAGCACCTTAAGGGCCCTGTATCTGACACCCCATGAGGACGCCGATACTCTCGACATCTTGCCAAAGCAATTTGCCGCCCTGTCCCCGATCGATGCTGCATGCTGCGAGAACAATAGACTGGCGTCGATCACCACACCCAGCACCGTGGTCGATGTGACGCTCCTTACAGACGTCCCCCCGAATCTGATGGTGGGAGGCCGCTGGAATTTTCCCCTGATAGTCATAGTTGCAGACTTTGCAGGGGAGAAGTCCAGCCTATTGCGGGCTCCCCACTCACCGACAAGATTCAACGCCAAAGAGGCCGAGGCCTCTATTCCTGCCCGGGTTCCGGATTCTATAAGGATCGTCACATCGTCGGCGTAAGCCACGACACTAACCCCCCCAGGATATGGTAACCGAAGCAAATCGTCCAGAAGCACGTTCCAGAGCGTGGGGCCCAGCACCGATCCCTGCGGGCAACCCATTGTTGCTGTCTTCCACAACACCCGGCTCCCCACGAACATCCCCGTCCGGCGGTTCGTGAAGTAGTCCGCCAACATCCTATAGATGTTTTGCGGGCATCCTCCGCGCTTCACCTTGAGCATGATCATGGGCCACCAGGCATTGTCGAAGGCTCCAGAGATGTCTAAGAATATAGCCTGAGCGTACTTCGACTCACTCCTGTGAGCGACCTGAAGGATGGCGTTCAGTGCCGACACCGTTGACCGTCCTCGAGTGAATCCGTGCTGGCGATCCGATAAGCTTCTTGCTATTTGCGGGGCACACCCAAGCATTACACGCTCCAAAATCTTACCAAGAATCGGCAACAGTGTGACGGGTCGGTAGGCCTTCGGGTCGTCAAGCTGCCTGCCGTTCCCTTTCGGGAGGACAATCAGCCTGCCGTCCTTCCATACCTCCGGAAAAACTCCCTCCTGGACACATCGCCTATACATTTCGGCAAACTCTGCCGGTGCAGCCGCATAACTGTGCTGGATGATTCGAGCACTCAACCCATCGATACCCGGGGCCGTGTTGGGAAGGTCCCTGACTATCCTCTTTACTGTCTCGTCCGTTGGAGGAGAGGCATCCTCTCCTGAAGGCATCGCAGAGCTCATTAGTCGCACCAGCCCATGATACTCCGTGTCCGCAGTGACATCGTCGTCTGGGCACAAGGAGCACATTAGGCCGCGCATGGCCTCGTCGACACTCCCAGCATGTCCTTGGGCGTAAATAATGCCATTAATTACGTTACTTGGAGGCCTATGCCTCCCACTCGCTGTTCTGTACGCATGTCCCCAAGGGTCCATGTTTCCAGATTCAGCGATCTTCCTAAAATGAGCAAGTTGCGTCTCCTCCATGGCTTTCCTATACCTACGCCTATGCTCATGGAATCGCCCCTTCGCGCATTCCTCCACGGGCCCGCCGGCCCGTCGAGCAGACTGCCAAGCCCTCCGGAGGGTGTTGTTAGTCTGTCGCAACCGATCCAATTCCGGTGACCACCACGGGTGGCCCCTCTGTCCTGCCCTAACCACCCCTAGAGTCTGCTTTGCGGTGCTCCCTACCATTACGGTGAATTGAGCACAGACTTCTGAGGCGGGACGATTCCATTTAATCCCCCCAGCTATGACCCTAAAGCGGTTCTCAAATTCGCCCCAGTCCACTCCACGGTCCCGAAATCTGGCAGGCAGGGACTCTGAGACTGCGCCCGCAGTGGGCTTGCTTGCCACACTATAAACAAGTAGTCGGTGGTCACTCTCAATCACATTTGGCATCACTCTCCACCCTGTCACCAGGGTGCCTCCTGATGTCAGCGTGAGGTCGATGTTGGTCTCCCCTCTATGATTCAGGAAAGTCCCCGGCTGACCCTTCTGGTTCTCTATCCGGAGACCCCGGGCCAGGATAAACGCCTCCATAGACTGTCGCCGGTGCGTGACGTCTGGCCCGCGACCGGTATACTGCCGCGGTTCGCAATACCACATCGGAGAGTGTGCGTTCGAGTCTGTCCCAATGAGCACTCTCTTTCCCCTAAGGGCGTCGAGCACTGTGCCAAGATGCTGTAGATGGACATCAATATCGTCTCCGTACTGGAAGTACGCGGACACCATGTATATCCCTTCTCCGCCGTCCTGTACATGACACACAACACAGTGTGTAGTGGACAGGTGACGGAGGACGGCGCATGGGAGGTCCTCGCGAGTGATGAGCACCCCAGCCTGTGCACCGGTCCCGCATGAAATTATGCGACTCTCTGGGTCCTCCTGTACAGGCTGCTCCTGTACCAGGATCACATCTAGACCCAGCTCCCGGACCGCACTGGGCAGCTCCCTTGTGGCAAGCTTTGCCCTGCCCAAATTAATCTGGCCGACTGTAATTTGTGGAGCCATTTTTAGTAGTGAGTGGCCTCAACCATTCTCCTCTCGGCCGATACACGAGCCGGACACTCTCGTGCGCCCGTAGCGTGCCCCTCGGCACCCTTCTGCCCAAACTTGTGGCACGTGGCGCATCTCCCTGTACTCTCCTTGCAGTCATCTGCAGAGTGCCCCGTCCCGCCACACTTGAAACATGTAGCTTTCTCCTGCTTGCACTTCTTGTCATTGTGTCCATACATGGTGCACTTCCTGCAGATGACCGCAGTAGTAAAATCCTCAACGCGGCAGGATTCCCACCCTATATACAGTCGACCTTTTTTAATCAATATCCCCCTGAGCTCCGCAGAGCAGGCGACCACTATCGCCGAGTAGGCGGACCCCTGACGGCTCTTACGGAACGCCAGGCGGCTCTGAGTCCGCATGGCCTCCAGCGTCCACTTCGGGTCGTCTTTGAAGTTCTGCTCGTGTATAGATTTCAGAACATCTTCCCACTCCGGGTCCCTCCCCTCCAGGTCCCTTATTATAATCAACGGCGATTTGCCCCTAAGGTCTGCGGTTTTCAAGTTCTCGGGAAGAGCCGCCTTCAGTTTTCTAATGTCTTCCGTAGTGTCCGTCTGCAGGACGACACCTGCGCCGCCCACTCTGCGAACCCTATTGATTTTAATCCCTAGTTGGGCAGGGACTATTGAGGCCTTTATAAGCGATTTTGTATCCTCTGAAGATTTAATGGCCGTGCCCTCTTTCGGGTACACGGCCACCACCGGACCCCGGCTTCGGGAGCCCAGCACGCCAGCATACGTCGAAGCAGTCGAGGACGTTGGTCGGGCCGAGATGGCAGAACCCGAGGCCTGTAAAGCCTCAAGTCTTGCCTCCGCGACGGCCGCTCTCTTCTCCGCCTCAGCCAACCTGGCAATGAGTATCGTCACCGCCGATCCCGCGGCTGCCACGTGCTGGCCTATTACTGCAATCTCTTCTTTGTTTAGTTTGGAGAATCGG
>OU612039.1:6734829-6747329 GCA_914767945.1 Eilema depressum
GAAACGCAAGCATCACCCAACCGCTCGATCTATTAGATAGACAACGGGGACGCCGTGCGTAGTACAGTTTACGAACGCGTTCAATTCGACTCGTGGTGCGGATTTTTATACCAGTCTACGTTGAATTGTAACGAACGCGACGCGAGACGACAATAAATATAAAAATATGAATCGTCAGTCTCTAAAATTTATATCGAACAGAGAGTTTCATACGCAGCACTAAAACCACCGCGAGGCGGAGTCAGCGCGTACGTATTAATTCTCTTATTGTGGATTATATTATTGTGATACACGTTACGACTGACGTCGTTACACGTTACACGTTAATGATCCTTCCGCAGGTTCCCCTACGGAAACCTTGTTACGACTTTTACTTCCTCTAAATGATCAAGTTTGGTCAACTTCCCAGCAACGCCGACGGCCGTGAAGCCACCGCGTGTCGGTCCGAAGACCTCACTAAATCATTCAATCGGTAGTAGCGACGGGCGGTGTGTACAAAGGGCAGGGACGTAATCAACGCGAGCTTATGACTCGCGCTTACTAGGAATTCCTCGTTTATGGGGGATAATTGCAAACCCCAATCCCCAGCACGAAGGAGTTTCAGCGGGTTGCCCGGGCCTCTAGGCCAGGGAGAACATGCTGATTCCTTCAGTGTAGCGCGCGTGCGGCCCAGGACATCTAAGGGCATCACAGACCTGTTATTGCTCAATCTCGTGCGGCTCGAAGCCGCCGGTCCCTCTAAGAAGAATTTTAATACGTCGCCAGTGAGTTGCGTGACGGAGCCACGCACACCTAAATGACGACGCCTATTTAGCAGGCTAGAGTCTCGTTCGTTACCGGAATTAACCAGACAAATCGCTCCACCAACTAAGAACGGCCATGCACCACCACCCACCGAATCAAGAAAGAGCTGTTAATCTGTCAATCCTTCCGGTGTCCGGGCCTGGTGAGATTTCCCGTGTTGAGTCAAATTAAGCCGCAGGCTCCACTCCTGGTGGTGCCCTTCCGTCAATTCCTTTAAGTTTCAGCTTTGCAACCATACTCCCCCCGGAGTCCAAAATCTTTGGTTTCCCGGAAGCTGCCCGCCGAGCCATTGTAGTAACGTCGGCGGATCGCTAGATGACATATTTACGGTTAGAACTAGGGCGGTATCTAATCGCCTTCGAACCTCTAACTTTCGTTCTTGATTGATGAAAACACCTTTGGCAAATGCTTTCGCTGATGTTCGTCTTGCGACGATCCAAGAATTTCACCTCTAACGTCGCAATACGAATGCCCCCAGTTATCCCTATTAATCATTACCTCGGAGTTCTGAAAACCAACAAAATAGAACCGAGATCATATTCTATTATTCCATGCACGAAATATTCAAGCAGCATTTTGAGCCCGCTTTGAGCACTCTAATTTGTTCAAAGTAAAATTGTCGGCCCACCTCGACACTCACCGAAGAGCACCGCGATAGGATTTTGATATTGAACCGGCGTATTACCGCCGGCTCACCGACGATATGCTCCGCAGACGTGTCAGTATCACCGCGGATGCGGTGCACCGACAGCGCGGCGCACAAATGCAACTACGAGCTTTTTAACCGCAACAATTTTAGTATACGCTATTGGAGCTGGAATTACCGCGGCTGCTGGCACCAGACTTGCCCTCCAATTGTTCCTCGTTAAAATATTTAAAGTGTACTCATTCCGATTACGAGGCCTCGTAAGAGTCCCGTATCGTTATTTTTCGTCACTACCTCCCCGTGCCGGGAGTGGGTAATTTGCGCGCCTGCTGCCTTCCTTGGATGTGGTAGCCGTTTCTCAGGCTCCCTCTCCGGAATCGAACCCTGATTCCCCGTTACCCGTGACAACCATGGTAGTCGCAGAAACTACCATCGAAAGTTGATAAGGCAGACATTTGAAAGATGCGTCGCCGGTACTGGACCATGCGATCGGCAAAAGTTATCCAGATTCATCAAAATTAACGACTTCGAACGCGAGGCCCTCCGTCGATTGGTTTTGATCTAATAAAAGCACTCATCCCATCACTGGTCAGAGTTCTGATTGCATGTATTAGCTCTAGAATTACCACAGTTATCCAAGTAACTGAGTAAGATCTAAGGAACCAAAACTGATATATTGAGCCATTCGCGGTATCGCCTTAATACGGCTTGCACTGAGACATGCATGGCTTAATCTTTGAGACAAGCATATAACTACTGGCAGGATCAACCAGGGAGCTTCTTTTAATGAACGCGAAAAACGTGAACGTACCGCGCGCGTCAGCGCTCGACACAAACACATTTGTTCACACTCATACCCGCGCGCCGACGATCGTATCACGTCGGACAGCTAACGGGCGAGCCCTTGTTTTTATTATTTTATGAATGTTATGAACATTATAAAATAATATTTTTAGCTAAACGCGTAAACGTTAAAACGGTTATATCTCAAACAACGTTGAAACGTATTGCGCGATAGCATTTTAGAGTTAATACATAAACGCGTCATGACTCGCGCTTACTAGGAATTCCTCGTTTATGGGGGATAATTGCAAACCCCAATCCCCAGCACGAAGGAGTTTCAGCGGGTTGCCCGGGCCTCTAGGCCAGGGAGAACATGCTGATTCCTTCAGTGTAGCGCGCGTGCGGCCCAGGACATCTAAGGGCATCACAGACCTGTTATTGCTCAATCTCGTGCGGCTCGAAGCCGCCGGTCCCTCTAAGAAGAATTTTAATACGTCGCCAGTGAGTTGCGTGACGGAGCCACGCACACCTAAATGACGACGCCTATTTAGCAGGCTAGAGTCTCGTTCGTTACCGGAATTAACCAGACAAATCGCTCCACCAACTAAGAACGGCCATGCACCACCACCCACCGAATCAAGAAAGAGCTGTTAATCTGTCAATCCTTCCGGTGTCCGGGCCTGGTGAGATTTCCCGTGTTGAGTCAAATTAAGCCGCAGGCTCCACTCCTGGTGGTGCCCTTCCGTCAATTCCTTTAAGTTTCAGCTTTGCAACCATACTCCCCCCGGAGTCCAAAATCTTTGGTTTCCCGGAAGCTGCCCGCCGAGCCATTGTAGTAACGTCGGCGGATCGCTAGATGACATATTTACGGTTAGAACTAGGGCGGTATCTAATCGCCTTCGAACCTCTAACTTTCGTTCTTGATTGATGAAAACACCTTTGGCAAATGCTTTCGCTGATGTTCGTCTTGCGACGATCCAAGAATTTCACCTCTAACGTCGCAATACGAATGCCCCCAGTTATCCCTATTAATCATTACCTCGGAGTTCTGAAAACCAACAAAATAGAACCGAGATCATATTCTATTATTCCATGCACGAAATATTCAAGCAGCATTTTGAGCCCGCTTTGAGCACTCTAATTTGTTCAAAGTAAAATTGTCGGCCCACCTCGACACTCACCGAAGAGCACCGCGATAGGATTTTGATATTGAACCGGCGTATTACCGCCGGCTCACCGACGATATGCTCCGCAGACGTGTCAGTATCACCGCGGATGCGGTGCACCGACAGCGCGGCGCACAAATGCAACTACGAGCTTTTTAACCGCAACAATTTTAGTATACGCTATTGGAGCTGGAATTACCGCGGCTGCTGGCACCAGACTTGCCCTCCAATTGTTCCTCGTTAAAATATTTAAAGTGTACTCATTCCGATTACGAGGCCTCGTAAGAGTCCCGTATCGTTATTTTTCGTCACTACCTCCCCGTGCCGGGAGTGGGTAATTTGCGCGCCTGCTGCCTTCCTTGGATGTGGTAGCCGTTTCTCAGGCTCCCTCTCCGGAATCGAACCCTGATTCCCCGTTACCCGTGACAACCATGGTAGTCGCAGAAACTACCATCGAAAGTTGATAAGGCAGACATTTGAAAGATGCGTCGCCGGTACTGGACCATGCGATCGGCAAAAGTTATCCAGATTCATCAAAATTAACGACTTCGAACGCGAGGCCCTCCGTCGATTGGTTTTGATCTAATAAAAGCACTCATCCCATCACTGGTCAGAGTTCTGATTGCATGTATTAGCTCTAGAATTACCACAGTTATCCAAGTAACTGAGTAAGATCTAAGGAACCAAAACTGATATATTGAGCCATTCGCGGTATCGCCTTAATACGGCTTGCACTGAGACATGCATGGCTTAATCTTTGAGACAAGCATATAACTACTGGCAGGATCAACCAGGGAGCTTCTTTTAATGAACGCGAAAAACGTGAACGTACCGCGCGCGTCAGCGCTCGACACAAACACATTTGTTCACACTCATACCCGCGCGCCGACGATCGTATCACGTCGGACAGCTAACGGGCGAGCCCTTGTTTTTATTATTTTATGAATGTTATGAACATTATAAAATAATATTTTTAGCTAAACGCGTAAACGTTAAAACGGTTATATCTCAAACAACGTTGAAACGTATTGCGCGATAGCATTTTAGAGTTAATACATAAACGCGTCATGACGACGTTTTACATATAAAATCTCCATTATTGAACGTTCGAAATCGAGACGCGTTCACATGTTGTATTATAAATTTTGACACATACGATTGTTGTGACACACATTAACGATTCAGCCCGGAATCTATAGAGTCATCTCGCATAATAAATGTTTTGTAATATATATTTTAAAGGATCGCTTCGCTATTTGCCACGGACACGAACGTAAGTTACGATCCGTCGATCCACACAGTTTAATAGAAATTATTAAAATGCGTGGTGCGGCAAGTATATCAAGTGTACGTGAGGGTATGGGTACAATACGTGTGCACTACATATCATATAATACTGTGAGAATGTGTATGTGTAAAACTTATAATAAAATCGATTTCGGTGCCGTCGATGACATGGGGAAAAAAGGTTTTTTCACAATATCAATCAAAGACACTGAACACAATAATATATAAACGTATTAAAATACACAAACTACATCAAGATACAATAGTGGCGCACACAATCGATACAACACAACAACACCACCACAACTATCATACAACCGCACTTCTGTCACACATTTACGACGCGGCCGACACGAGACTGGTAATAAATTGTAGAGAGTTCACAATTCACACCGTGTTCGCGTCGACCGCGTCGCACACCACATGTATGTGTCAATCAAAAATGTATCCCACCGCCAACATGCGCACCATAATATATAATATATATTTTTTTTTATGTTTTAGTTATTACTTACGCTGACCTAAAAAGGGGGGTGATGAGGGATTTGGGAGGGGGGTTATTTTTTTTTTTTTTTTTTTTTTTTTTTTAAATTTTTTTTTTTTTAAAATTTCTTCTCTCCCTCTTCTTTCTCTTTATTTATTCAACAACAACAAACATTACTAAACAAACAAACAAACAAACAAACAAACAAACAAACAAACAAACAAACAAACAAACAAACACACCACACGCACGCGACGTTCGTGTATTAAAATTTAACACTGTTCGTGTATTAAAATGACATTGTCAAAACACGTAGTGTATACTCGTACAGTACTATAATTATATTGTTTTTTTAGTTATTACTTACGCTGACCTAAAAAGGGGGGGCGATGAGGGATTCGGGAGGAGACGGGAGGGGGAAGGGGGTAGTAAACGAACCATCCACCCACGAGACGTTCGTGTATTAAAATTTGGCACTGTTCGTGTATTAAAATGACACTGTCAAAACACGTAGTGTATACTCGTACCATAATGTTTGTTTTTTAGTTATTACATGAGTTAATATTGAGAGGAGACCCCAGGATGGGCACGCACGCACGCACGCACGCACGCACGCACGCACGCACGCACGCACGCACGCACGCACGCACGCACGCACGCACGCACGCACGCACGCGCGCACGCACGCGCGCACGCACGCGCACGCGCACACGCACACGCACACGCACACGCACACGCACACGCACACGAACACGAACACAACGCGACGTTCGTGTATTCGTAGATACATAATTGAAAAGAAAACAATAAAGCGTTACGTTAAAACTTTATCTAATGTCTAATCACGTTTAGTAAGGTCCATGTATTTCGGTCACACACTCACAATATTGAATGTAGATACATACACAGAACAAAAGAAATTGTTCACAATGAGAAAGTTTATATAAGCAGAGAAGAATAATTATATTATATTCATTATATATACGCCGCACACACTTAGACAGGTAGTCATTAGGTTGTACTATATTAAACAAGAAGTATTTATAATTTATAGCTGCTGGTCGCAAGACATTTACGAACGTCGAACCGAGAATGTCTAGCCTAGAAAATTCGTAAATACATACATATAACATTAATTAGATAATGTGTAAATATGTAAATACATAATAAATAAATTTAATTTAATTTAATTTAATTTAATTTAATTTACTTGCCAATTTTTTTTTAATCTTAGATTACGCGACGTCAAGAATGTAATCACGCACCACGAGTGACTTCACACGAGTAACATCGGGAATTGTATCCGGCGACCATATCGAGTGAGTAATTTTATTTTATATTAATATATTCGTTGTGTTTTTATTACACACAATGTGTCGGAAATTCGAAATGCGTGCAGAAAAAAAAAAAAGAAAGTAAGTATGTTTGAAATTTATGTCGATTTAAATTATGTCAACTAGTACAGTACCCATCTCCTTAAATTTAGTGTTGTGTGTTTCAAAATTGAAGTTAAGTTTTGACTCGTCGAACGAAATGCGTGAAACGCGTGTATTTGATGTGAGGGACGAAAGTGTGGTCTCTCCCCGCGTTCGTGTATTAAATTTGGTGTTTCGTATCTTTGTGTAATTACAATGAATGTGTAGTGTGCGCGTTTATAAACTTAACTTAAGTTAAGCTTTGAAAATTTAAAAAAAGAAAAAAAAAAAAATTATATACCACTAAACGTGCGCGCCTTCGCCTTCAGAAGCGGCGCGCGACCGTTCGGTTCGTGTATTATTGTCATCGAACGAAATGCGTGAAAAGCGTGTGGTGTAAATGTACAATGCGTCTATAATTATCAACTGGTGTTTGGATGTTTCAAAATTAAAATAATAATAAAGTTAAGTTAAGTTAAGTTAACCTAATCTAACCTATATTGTATGATAGATTATGATTATATTATCTCATCGTACGAAATGCGTGTTTTTGCACGATGCAAACGGCAACGGACGGTTCGATTCGTGTATTAAATATTGGTTTGGTTCGTGTATTAAATCGATTCGAAAACTTCACGAATACAACTTGTAACTCGTATTTATATTTTATATAATATTGTATTATTATAATAATAACAACAACACAACACCAAAACAACCAACAAACGACTAAATTTACAAGTTCGTGAAATAACTATTACACAAACAAAATTGGTGTCTCTATTGAATGTAACGTTTAAAACTTAACAAGTAATTAACGTTACAATATCATCGTCCTCGGACGAATCACCTGGCGTAGGGCTGAGTCTCAACAGATCGCAGCACGACGCTGCTCTACCGAGCACAACACCCCGCCAGGAACGGAAGTCGTCTACAGACTATTCCGAGCCCCGACATCGAACTGAGGTAGATTCGGACCTTCGGAGCCGTGATGCACGCATTAAACGGACAGCATCGATCTCCGCGATCCAAATGGGCTTCGACGTCGCACCTCACGAAGTGAAGCGCGACTAGTAAAGTCACATTGTTTAGAGCCTCCCGACTCTCGGGGCTCCACAGTGAGCATATCCTTGCCGGATTCGGCTAGGCTGGCTTCGGCCTTAGAGGCGTTCAGGCATAATCCCGCGGATGGTAGCTTCGCACCACCGGCCGCTCGGCCGAGTGCATGAACCAAATGTCCGAAACTGCGGTTCCTCTCGTACTGAGCAGTATTACTATCGCAACGACAAGCCATCAGTAGGGTAAAACTAACCTGTCTCACGACGGTCTAAACCCAGCTCACGTTCCCTTTTGATGGGTGAACAATCCAACGCTTGGCGAATTTTGCTTCGCAATGATAGGAAGAGCCGACATCGAAGGATCAAAAAGCAACGTCGCTATGAACGCTTGGCTGCCACAAGCCAGTTATCCCTGTGGTAACTTTTCTGGCACCTCTTGCTAAAAACTCTTTATACTAAAGGATCGATAGGCCGTGCTTTCGCAGTCCCTATGCGTACTGAACATCTGGATCAAGCCAGCTTTTGCCCTTTTGCTCCACGCGAGGTTTCTGTCCTCGCTGAGCTGGCCTTAGGACACCTGCGTTATTCTTTGACAGATGTACCGCCCCAGTCAAACTACCCGCCTGGCAGTGTCCTCGAACCGGATCACGCGGGAGTTGTACGGCGACGAGCGTTGCCGCCACGTCGCCACTCTGCACGCTTGGAACGAAACACCGTGCGCCCGCCGATATTATCGACCGCGCACCGCTTCCGCCCAACCGAGTAAGTAATGAAACAATGAAAGTAGTGGTTTTTCAGCGACGATCGCGCGAACGATCTCCCACTTATGCTACACCTCTCATGTCTCCTTACAATGCCAGACTAGAGTCAAGCTCAACAGGGTCTTCTTTCCCCGCTGATTCTCCCAAGCCCGTTCCCTTGGCTGTGGTTTCGCTAGATAGTAGATAGGGACATTCCCTCCATCCTCCCATGGTCATTCCTGCCTCACGGCGTACTGACCGAATCACGGGAGAGTGCCCAGTACGGTTTGCTATATAGCTTCTCCGCGGGCACAGTTCTTGACTCCCTACAAATTCTTGATCCGTCCCCAGCCGTATTCTCCCCCTACGGGGCTGGCTTTCTACTGAAGCGTTCCCCCCTAATGGGGTTGACAAGCACAGTTATGTTACTGCGCGTCCTGCAGGCCGTTGATCCTATTAAGATGATCCGTTATTCGAATGCGCGCCTAACAGAGTGCCAAGAGTGCGCGAACGTCCTAAAAGCTAAAAAGGCATCCCTACAACTTACCAAGCCGCTATGCCATAGCGGGCCCTCTACGTTCCGCTCGATCCCGTGTATCGCGTCCAACATGATTTCCCTGTCAGCGTAGTACAACTTACAGTCCCAGAGTGCGTGGTCACGGCTTTCCTGGTCGTATTCCTCACATGGGCACGCTGCAGACTCGCATAAGCTTAGCTGGTGTAAGCGTTGCCTAAAGCAGCCATGGCCCGTTAGGAGTTGTGAAACGACGAAGTCCGGTTCGATCCACCTGTACTTGAGCCTCACGACGACATCTGGAAAGAAGCTGTATAAGTCACGCCCGTTGGTAGTTATTTCCCATCGCTGCTGCCAAAGGGAGACAACCTCGCCACTCACCGAAACCTTGAGCTGCCCGCGTTCCCTAGGGGCCAGATGGAGTCCCTCCTCCGCAATTCGCCCCGCACGAAAGACCTCCAGATCGGCAGGTAGAACCCCCGCGAGAACTGGTAGTGCCGCGGAGCTACACGATCTGTAAGCCTTCGTAAGAAGTATTAAGGCTGGCCGCTGAGTCTTCAGCAAGTTTCTTTTGACCACGAAGTTAGACGAGCGTCGGTACCATACGGCCGCAGCATAGGTGACTGTAGCAACATAGGTCCCTGAATACAGGACCCGTAGTGCCGGGAATCTAACACCCCACCTTGTAGCGGACACCCGGGAAACTTTCCCGAAACAATTCGCCGCTTTTTCGCCAATTAAAACTGCATGCGGACCGTAGGACCTAGCCCCGTCCAGAGTGACACCGAGCACCTTAGCCTGTGAAACATGCGTGATAGAGGCGCCGTCCATCCGAATGGTTGGCGGTCTTTTAAAATTACCTTTATATGTCAGCGCCAAGGACTTGCCGGGCGAGAAACCCAGTCGATTTCGGGTCCCCCAGCCGGTTATTGCTCTTAACGTGACGTCGGCGTGTCGCTCAATCTCAGCACGGGACGTCGCCTCTATCACGACGGTCACGTCGTCGGCATATGCGATCAAATGCACTCCTTCGGGCTTAGGCAGCAAGAGGAGGTCGTTGAGGAGGAGGTTCCAAAGTGTCGGGCCCAGGACTGATCCCTGTGGACACCCCATGGTGTTTGACTTCCATGACGACGCGGTGCCTGTAATAAAACCCACACGGCGGTTGTTAAAATAACTGGTGATGATCCTATACAGGTTCGGTGGTGATCCACCCTGTTTTAGCTTTAGTAGAATCATGGGCCACCACGCGTTGTCAAACGCACCGGATATGTCCAGAAAGATCAGCTGCACGTACGGAGCCACTGAGTTTTCAACAATAGAGTTCAGGTGTCTGAGCGCCGTAACCGTCGAACGCCCGCGAGTAAATCCATGCTGCGCTTCCGATATATTCCTGTGCAGACAGGGAGCGCAGGCAACTATAATTCGTTCCAGAATCTTACCTAAAATGGGTAGAAGGGTAATGGGCCTATACGCTTTCGGGTCGCTGAGGGGCTTATCATTCCCCTTGGGCAGCACGATGAGTCGGCCTACCTTCCAATGGTCAGGGAAAACGCCTTCAACAATACACTTTTGGTACATCATAAGCATCTCGGACGAGGTGGCATTCCAGGCCCGCTTTATGATGACCGAGGTAAGGCCGTCCATGCCCGGCGCTGTCTTAGGGAGAGCCCGCACAATGCGGTCAACTGTTTCCCATTCAGGGGCTGGCATGTCCCCACCGGAGGGTGCGATTGCAGCTGCTATACGCACCTGCCGGTGGTAGGTCGTATCAGCGCCGAGCATGTCATCCGGGTAGAGGGTTAACAAGAGCTGCTCCATGGTGGCCCCCGTTGAGGTCGTGAACCCTTCAACTAGGCGTGTACCGTAAAGGATGTTCTGGGGGGGCTTAGCGCGGCCACTGGCCTCCCTGTAAGCCAGGCCCCATGGGTCCTCGTTTCCGGAATCAGCCAGTTTCCGAAAGAATTCAACCTCGGCCGTTTTCATGGCCGCCTTGTACTCGCCCCGCAGAGCGCGCAAGGTTGCGTGATGTTGTTCTTGCATAATGCAATTGTCACGCTTCGATCGCTGCCAAATCCTACGGGCACGACTCACCTTACGGCGGTAGTCGTCCAGTAATGGGGACCACCATTCGTACTTTCCGCAGCTATTCCGGGCCCGTTGTCCCAGGTGTTCCCTAGCAGTTTGTAGGAGAATATCAGAGTACCGCGTACTATACTCAGAGGCAGACAGACCGAGATGAAGCCTGTCCATCCTAGCGTGAAGCGCAGAGCAGAAGGTTGTCCAATTCACCCCTTGTGCTCGAAACTGATCCAGGGCGATCTCGGTCGTGTCTCGTGTCGCATTCACGGAGTCGCCCGATACGTTAAAAGTGATCAGCTGATGATCCGCTAAGCTGTCGCCCTCATGCACTGTCCACCCACAAACGTTAACACCTCTGGTTGAGAGAGTGAGGTCAATGTTTGATTTACCCCTCGGACCGTTAAATGTGGGAGGTTGTCCCGGGGCGTTGTGTAGCACAAGATCCCTGGAGAGAATGAACCCCTCCATTTCACTCCTTCTGTGCTCTTCGTCGAGCCCCCTTCCAGTATACTGGTGACGTTCGCAGTACCACATAGGTGAATGAGCGTTACTATCCATACCGATGAGGACCGGGCCTCTCGGCAGCTGTTGTAGAACCTTTTCTAGGTGCGCTATGTGGATACTGATATTATCACTGTACTGGAAATATGCGGAGACCACGTGCATGCTTAGTGTTCCAAGGACTAGATGGATTACACAGCAGTGTTCGTTACTGAGGTGCTCTAGTATCGTTGCAGTAGCGGCCCTATTGGACACTACAATCCCGGCTTTGGGTTTGCGGCCACACTGCAGTATACCTGCTCGTTGCTCATACTGGTCCTGAACTAAGATTAAGTCCAGTTTATGATTAGGGCCAAGACTGGCAAGCAGTTCAGTGGTGGCCGCCTCCATACCTTGTAGATTCAGCTGACCAACCTTTAACTGTAGGCGTCTATCCATATTGGATCATGTTAGCGGCCTGTGCCTCTGCATGAAGGCGGGCCGGGCAATTCGGCGCAGCAGTGGAGTGGTCGTTAGCCTCCTTCCGCTTAAAGCGTTTACAGGTGGCGCAGCATTGGGTCTTGGACTGGCACTCCTTGTTGTTGTGCCCGTTTTCGCCACATTTTCCGCACGTCATCTCCTTGGCACGGCAGTATTTCTCGGGATGACCGTATTGTTGGCACTTGGAGCAACACGTGGACCTTATGTGGTCCGTTACCTCAGCCTCGTCCCACCCTACGTAAACACGTCCCATGGAGATGAGAGCATCTCGTGCGGCTCCGGTGCACTCCAAAACAACAAGGAATTTGCTCCCCAGCTGTTTCTTAACCCCAAACTTGCATTCCCCTTGGAATCTCTCGAGCGTCCACCCGGGATTGTCCGAAAAATTGATCCGGTGTAGCTCCTTAATGAGTTCCTCAGGTGTCGGATCAGCACGCAAGTACCTCAACGCCACCCGTGGCAAACGGGCCCTGGGTTCAGCCACCCTCAGGCCGGGGGGGACAGCCTTCTTAAGTATATTGGCCGCCTCCTGGGTGGCGG
>OU612039.1:6752329-6757329 GCA_914767945.1 Eilema depressum
ACGACGCGCACGAATAAAATCTCACGAACCGAACGCACAACACGCACAACCCTCTCGTTTTCGTATAAAAATATACGAATCTGCGAAGAGTCGTGCGCTAACCAGCGTGCACGCGCGCCGTAGACTCGTCAGAGACTACGAGGCGACGACGCCGGTTTGCACAATCGGTCGTTCGACACGTACGGTGTGAACGTCTCTGATATTGTCGTATGATCGACGTGAACGTATAATTATATTTAAACGGACCGTAACAATACATTTAGATATATCGATTAAAATATATTTAAAACGACGTCACGGAACCGTCAAATGCGCATATAAATTAATTTATATGCACAATGTGGCTTTTGTTATTTATACAGCCGGCCCTCAGACAGGAGTGGTCCTGGATGTGTCTCCACGGACCGCAATGTGCGTTCGAAATGTCGATGTTCAAATGTGTCCTGCAGTTCACACTATGACGCGCAGTTAACTGCGTTCTTCATCGACCCGCGAGCCAAGTGATCCACCGTCCAGGGTAATAGTTTTAAATATCACCCATTATGGATTGTTTGTTACATAAAAAAAAAAAATAATAATAATAATATATTATAGAAAGAAACGCAAGCATCACCCAACCGCTCGATCTATTAGATAGACAACGGGGACGCCGTGCGTAGTACAGTTTACGAACGCGTTCAATTCGACTCGTGGTGCGGATTTTTATACCAGTCTACGTTGAATTGTAACGAACGCGACGCGAGACGACAATAAATATAAAAATATGAATCGTCAGTCTCTAAAATTTATATCGAACAGAGAGTTTCATACGCAGCACTAAAACCACCGCGAGGCGGAGTCAGCGCGTACGTATTAATTCTCTTATTGTGGATTATATTATTGTGATACACGTTACGACTGACGTCGTTACACGTTACACGTTAATGATCCTTCCGCAGGTTCCCCTACGGAAACCTTGTTACGACTTTTACTTCCTCTAAATGATCAAGTTTGGTCAACTTCCCAGCAACGCCGACGGCCGTGAAGCCACCGCGTGTCGGTCCGAAGACCTCACTAAATCATTCAATCGGTAGTAGCGACGGGCGGTGTGTACAAAGGGCAGGGACGTAATCAACGCGAGCTTATGACTCGCGCTTACTAGGAATTCCTCGTTTATGGGGGATAATTGCAAACCCCAATCCCCAGCACGAAGGAGTTTCAGCGGGTTGCCCGGGCCTCTAGGCCAGGGAGAACATGCTGATTCCTTCAGTGTAGCGCGCGTGCGGCCCAGGACATCTAAGGGCATCACAGACCTGTTATTGCTCAATCTCGTGCGGCTCGAAGCCGCCGGTCCCTCTAAGAAGAATTTTAATACGTCGCCAGTGAGTTGCGTGACGGAGCCACGCACACCTAAATGACGACGCCTATTTAGCAGGCTAGAGTCTCGTTCGTTACCGGAATTAACCAGACAAATCGCTCCACCAACTAAGAACGGCCATGCACCACCACCCACCGAATCAAGAAAGAGCTGTTAATCTGTCAATCCTTCCGGTGTCCGGGCCTGGTGAGATTTCCCGTGTTGAGTCAAATTAAGCCGCAGGCTCCACTCCTGGTGGTGCCCTTCCGTCAATTCCTTTAAGTTTCAGCTTTGCAACCATACTCCCCCCGGAGTCCAAAATCTTTGGTTTCCCGGAAGCTGCCCGCCGAGCCATTGTAGTAACGTCGGCGGATCGCTAGATGACATATTTACGGTTAGAACTAGGGCGGTATCTAATCGCCTTCGAACCTCTAACTTTCGTTCTTGATTGATGAAAACACCTTTGGCAAATGCTTTCGCTGATGTTCGTCTTGCGACGATCCAAGAATTTCACCTCTAACGTCGCAATACGAATGCCCCCAGTTATCCCTATTAATCATTACCTCGGAGTTCTGAAAACCAACAAAATAGAACCGAGATCATATTCTATTATTCCATGCACGAAATATTCAAGCAGCATTTTGAGCCCGCTTTGAGCACTCTAATTTGTTCAAAGTAAAATTGTCGGCCCACCTCGACACTCACCGAAGAGCACCGCGATAGGATTTTGATATTGAACCGGCGTATTACCGCCGGCTCACCGACGATATGCTCCGCAGACGTGTCAGTATCACCGCGGATGCGGTGCACCGACAGCGCGGCGCACAAATGCAACTACGAGCTTTTTAACCGCAACAATTTTAGTATACGCTATTGGAGCTGGAATTACCGCGGCTGCTGGCACCAGACTTGCCCTCCAATTGTTCCTCGTTAAAATATTTAAAGTGTACTCATTCCGATTACGAGGCCTCGTAAGAGTCCCGTATCGTTATTTTTCGTCACTACCTCCCCGTGCCGGGAGTGGGTAATTTGCGCGCCTGCTGCCTTCCTTGGATGTGGTAGCCGTTTCTCAGGCTCCCTCTCCGGAATCGAACCCTGATTCCCCGTTACCCGTGACAACCATGGTAGTCGCAGAAACTACCATCGAAAGTTGATAAGGCAGACATTTGAAAGATGCGTCGCCGGTACTGGACCATGCGATCGGCAAAAGTTATCCAGATTCATCAAAATTAACGACTTCGAACGCGAGGCCCTCCGTCGATTGGTTTTGATCTAATAAAAGCACTCATCCCATCACTGGTCAGAGTTCTGATTGCATGTATTAGCTCTAGAATTACCACAGTTATCCAAGTAACTGAGTAAGATCTAAGGAACCAAAACTGATATATTGAGCCATTCGCGGTATCGCCTTAATACGGCTTGCACTGAGACATGCATGGCTTAATCTTTGAGACAAGCATATAACTACTGGCAGGATCAACCAGGGAGCTTCTTTTAATGAACGCGAAAAACGTGAACGTACCGCGCGCGTCAGCGCTCGACACAAACACATTTGTTCACACTCATACCCGCGCGCCGACGATCGTATCACGTCGGACAGCTAACGGGCGAGCCCTTGTTTTTATTATTTTATGAATGTTATGAACATTATAAAATAATATTTTTAGCTAAACGCGTAAACGTTAAAACGGTTATATCTCAAACAACGTTGAAACGTATTGCGCGATAGCATTTTAGAGTTAATACATAAACGCGTCATGACGACGTTTTACATATAAAATCTCCATTATTGAACGTTCGAAATCGAGACGCGTTCACATGTTGTATTATAAATTTTGACACATACGATTGTTGTGACACACATTAACGATTCAGCCCGGAATCTATAGAGTCATCTCGCATAATAAATGTTTTGTAATATATATTTTAAAGGATCGCTTCGCTATTTGCCACGGACACGAACGTAAGTTACGATCCGTCGATCCACACAGTTTAATAGAAATTATTAAAATGCGTGGTGCGGCAAGTATATCAAGTGTACGTGAGGGTATGGGTACAATACGTGTGCACTACATATCATATAATACTGTGAGAATGTGTATGTGTAAAACTTATAATAAAATCGATTTCGGTGCCGTCGATGACATGGGGAAAAAAGGTTTTTTCACAATATCAATCAAAGACACTGAACACAATAATATATAAACGTATTAAAATACACAAACTACATCAAGATACAATAGTGGCGCACACAATCGATACAACACAACAACACCACCACAACTATCATACAACCGCACTTCTGTCACACATTTACGACGCGGCCGACACGAGACTGGTAATAAATTGTAGAGAGTTCACAATTCACACCGTGTTCGCGTCGACCGCGTCGCACACCACATGTATGTGTCAATCAAAAATGTATCCCACCGCCAACATGCGCACCATAATATATAATATATATTTTTTTTTATGTTTTAGTTATTACTTACGCTGACCTAAAAAGGGGGGTGATGAGGGATTTGGGAGGGGGGTTTTTTTTTTTTTTTTTTTTTTTTTTTTTTTAAATTTTTTTTTTTTTAAAATTTCTTCTCTCCCTCTTCTTTCTCTTTATTTATTCAACAACAACAAACATTACTAAACAAACAAACAAACAAACAAACAAACAAACAAACAAACAAACA
The DNA here is from genome assembly GCA_914767945.1 of Eilema depressum. Classification (NCBI taxonomy): domain Eukaryota; kingdom Metazoa; phylum Arthropoda; class Insecta; order Lepidoptera; family Erebidae; genus Eilema; species Eilema depressum. The sequence continues at coordinate 6,756,350 of OU612039.1, forward strand.
AACAAACAAACACACCACACGCACGCGACGTTCGTGTATTAAAATTTAACACTGTTCGTGTATTAAAATGACATTGTCAAAACACGTAGTGTATACTCGTACAGTACTATAATTATATTGTTTTTTTAGTTATTACTTACGCTGACCTAAAAAGGGGGGGCGATGAGGGATTCGGGAGGAGACGGGAGGGGGAAGGGGGTAGTAAACGAACCATCCACCCACGAGACGTTCGTGTATTAAAATTTGGCACTGTTCGTGTATTAAAATGACACTGTCAAAACACGTAGTGTATACTCGTACCATAATGTTTGTTTTTTAGTTATTACATGAGTTAATATTGAGAGGAGACCCCAGGATGGGCACGCACGCACGCACGCACGCACGCACGCACGCACGCACGCACGCACGCACGCACGCACGCACGCACGCACGCACGCACGCACGCGCGCACGCACGCGCGCACGCACGCGCACGCGCACACGCACACGCACACGCACACGCACACGCACACGCACACGCACACGCACACGAACACGAACACAACGCGACGTTCGTGTATTCGTAGATACATAATTGAAAAGAAAACAATAAAGCGTTACGTTAAAACTTTATCTAATGTCTAATCACGTTTAGTAAGGTCCATGTATTTCGGTCACACACTCACAATATTGAATGTAGATACATACACAGAACAAAAGAAATTGTTCACAATGAGAAAGTTTATATAAGCAGAGAAGAATAATTATATTATATTCATTATATATACGCCGCACACACTTAGACAGGTAGTCATTAGGTTGTACTATATTAAACAAGAAGTATTTATAATTTATAGCTGCTGGTCGCAAGACATTTACGAACGTCGAACCGAGAATGTCTAGCCTAGAAAATTCGTAAATACATACATATAACATTAATTAGATAATGTGTAAATATGTAAATACATAATAAATAAATTTAATTTAATTTAATTTAATTTA
>OU612039.1:6762329-6767329 GCA_914767945.1 Eilema depressum
ATCCTCCCTGATCTGAGGCCAACGATAAAAAAATGAGGCAGACGCGATATCCGTCAGCGTTACGACGACGCAACCGCTACGACGTTATTATTTTTACAATAAAACGACAATAACGACAACGGCGTCGATGCGCTCTTCGGACGTCGAGTCCGCCTACTTACGCCGTTTTATATAGGCGTGCACGTACACGACGATGCAATACGTCAATATGTATATTCAGATAGTCGCACGACGCGCACGAATAAAATCTCACGAACCGAACGCACAACACGCACAACCCTCTCGTTTTCGTATAAAAATATACGAATCTGCGAAGAGTCGTGCGCTAACCAGCGTGCACGCGCGCCGTAGACTCGTCAGAGACTACGAGGCGACGACGCCGGTTTGCACAATCGGTCGTTCGACACGTACGGTGTGAACGTCTCTGATATTGTCGTATGATCGACGTGAACGTATAATTATATTTAAACGGACCGTAACAATACATTTAGATATATCGATTAAAATATATTTAAAACGACGTCACGGAACCGTCAAATGCGCATATAAATTAATTTATATGCACAATGTGGCTTTTGTTATTTATACAGCCGGCCCTCAGACAGGAGTGGTCCTGGATGTGTCTCCACGGACCGCAATGTGCGTTCGAAATGTCGATGTTCAAATGTGTCCTGCAGTTCACACTATGACGCGCAGTTAACTGCGTTCTTCATCGACCCGCGAGCCAAGTGATCCACCGTCCAGGGTAATAGTTTTAAATATCACCCATTATGGATTGTTTGTTACATAAAAAAAAAAAATAATAATAATAATATATTATAGAAAGAAACGCAAGCATCACCCAACCGCTCGATCTATTAGATAGACAACGGGGACGCCGTGCGTAGTACAGTTTACGAACGCGTTCAATTCGACTCGTGGTGCGGATTTTTATACCAGTCTACGTTGAATTGTAACGAACGCGACGCGAGACGACAATAAATATAAAAATATGAATCGTCAGTCTCTAAAATTTATATCGAACAGAGAGTTTCATACGCAGCACTAAAACCACCGCGAGGCGGAGTCAGCGCGTACGTATTAATTCTCTTATTGTGGATTATATTATTGTGATACACGTTACGACTGACGTCGTTACACGTTACACGTTAATGATCCTTCCGCAGGTTCCCCTACGGAAACCTTGTTACGACTTTTACTTCCTCTAAATGATCAAGTTTGGTCAACTTCCCAGCAACGCCGACGGCCGTGAAGCCACCGCGTGTCGGTCCGAAGACCTCACTAAATCATTCAATCGGTAGTAGCGACGGGCGGTGTGTACAAAGGGCAGGGACGTAATCAACGCGAGCTTATGACTCGCGCTTACTAGGAATTCCTCGTTTATGGGGGATAATTGCAAACCCCAATCCCCAGCACGAAGGAGTTTCAGCGGGTTGCCCGGGCCTCTAGGCCAGGGAGAACATGCTGATTCCTTCAGTGTAGCGCGCGTGCGGCCCAGGACATCTAAGGGCATCACAGACCTGTTATTGCTCAATCTCGTGCGGCTCGAAGCCGCCGGTCCCTCTAAGAAGAATTTTAATACGTCGCCAGTGAGTTGCGTGACGGAGCCACGCACACCTAAATGACGACGCCTATTTAGCAGGCTAGAGTCTCGTTCGTTACCGGAATTAACCAGACAAATCGCTCCACCAACTAAGAACGGCCATGCACCACCACCCACCGAATCAAGAAAGAGCTGTTAATCTGTCAATCCTTCCGGTGTCCGGGCCTGGTGAGATTTCCCGTGTTGAGTCAAATTAAGCCGCAGGCTCCACTCCTGGTGGTGCCCTTCCGTCAATTCCTTTAAGTTTCAGCTTTGCAACCATACTCCCCCCGGAGTCCAAAATCTTTGGTTTCCCGGAAGCTGCCCGCCGAGCCATTGTAGTAACGTCGGCGGATCGCTAGATGACATATTTACGGTTAGAACTAGGGCGGTATCTAATCGCCTTCGAACCTCTAACTTTCGTTCTTGATTGATGAAAACACCTTTGGCAAATGCTTTCGCTGATGTTCGTCTTGCGACGATCCAAGAATTTCACCTCTAACGTCGCAATACGAATGCCCCCAGTTATCCCTATTAATCATTACCTCGGAGTTCTGAAAACCAACAAAATAGAACCGAGATCATATTCTATTATTCCATGCACGAAATATTCAAGCAGCATTTTGAGCCCGCTTTGAGCACTCTAATTTGTTCAAAGTAAAATTGTCGGCCCACCTCGACACTCACCGAAGAGCACCGCGATAGGATTTTGATATTGAACCGGCGTATTACCGCCGGCTCACCGACGATATGCTCCGCAGACGTGTCAGTATCACCGCGGATGCGGTGCACCGACAGCGCGGCGCACAAATGCAACTACGAGCTTTTTAACCGCAACAATTTTAGTATACGCTATTGGAGCTGGAATTACCGCGGCTGCTGGCACCAGACTTGCCCTCCAATTGTTCCTCGTTAAAATATTTAAAGTGTACTCATTCCGATTACGAGGCCTCGTAAGAGTCCCGTATCGTTATTTTTCGTCACTACCTCCCCGTGCCGGGAGTGGGTAATTTGCGCGCCTGCTGCCTTCCTTGGATGTGGTAGCCGTTTCTCAGGCTCCCTCTCCGGAATCGAACCCTGATTCCCCGTTACCCGTGACAACCATGGTAGTCGCAGAAACTACCATCGAAAGTTGATAAGGCAGACATTTGAAAGATGCGTCGCCGGTACTGGACCATGCGATCGGCAAAAGTTATCCAGATTCATCAAAATTAACGACTTCGAACGCGAGGCCCTCCGTCGATTGGTTTTGATCTAATAAAAGCACTCATCCCATCACTGGTCAGAGTTCTGATTGCATGTATTAGCTCTAGAATTACCACAGTTATCCAAGTAACTGAGTAAGATCTAAGGAACCAAAACTGATATATTGAGCCATTCGCGGTATCGCCTTAATACGGCTTGCACTGAGACATGCATGGCTTAATCTTTGAGACAAGCATATAACTACTGGCAGGATCAACCAGGGAGCTTCTTTTAATGAACGCGAAAAACGTGAACGTACCGCGCGCGTCAGCGCTCGACACAAACACATTTGTTCACACTCATACCCGCGCGCCGACGATCGTATCACGTCGGACAGCTAACGGGCGAGCCCTTGTTTTTATTATTTTATGAATGTTATGAACATAAATTATTATTTTATTATAATTTATTTTTTCTTTTGCGACGCGGGGCGGGTTATTTGTTTGACAAAAGCATTGCTGGCTACCTTATGAACATTATAAAATAATATTTTTAGCTAAACGCGTAAACGTTAAAACGGTTATATCTCAAACAACGTTGAAACGTATTGCGCGATAGCATTTTAGAGTTAATACATAAACGCGTCATGACGACGTTTTACATATAAAATCTCCATTATTGAACGTTCGAAATCGAGACGCGTTCACATGTTGTATTATAAATTTTGACACATACGATTGTTGTGACACACATTAACGATTCAGCCCGGAATCTATAGAGTCATCTCGCATAATAAATGTTTTGTAATATATATTTTAAAGGATCGCTTCGCTATTTGCCACGGACACGAACGTAAGTTACGATCCGTCGATCCACACAGTTTAATAGAAATTATTAAAATGCGTGGTGCGGCAAGTATATCAAGTGTACGTGAGGGTATGGGTACAATACGTGTGCACTACATATCATATAATACTGTGAGAATGTGTATGTGTAAAACTTATAATAAAATCGATTTCGGTGCCGTCGATGACATGGGGAAAAAAGGTTTTTTCACAATATCAATCAAAGACACTGAACACAATAATATATAAACGTATTAAAATACACAAACTACATCAAGATACAATAGTGGCGCACACAATCGATACAACACAACAACACCACCACAACTATCATACAACCGCACTTCTGTCACACATTTACGACGCGGCCGACACGAGACTGGTAATAAATTGTAGAGAGTTCACAATTCACACCGTGTTCGCGTCGACCGCGTCGCACACCACATGTATGTGTCAATCAAAAATGTATCCCACCGCCAACATGCGCACCATAATATATAATATATATTTTTTTTTATGTTTTAGTTATTACTTACGCTGACCTAAAAAGGGGGGTGATGAGGGATTTGGGAGGGGGGTTATTTTTTTTTTTTTTTTTTTTTTTTTTTAAATTTTTTTTTTTTTAAAATTTCTTCTCTCCCTCTTCTTTCTCTTTATTTATTCAACAACAACAAACATTACTAAACAAACAAACAAACAAACAAACAAACAAACAAACAAACAAACAAACAAACAAACAAACAAACAAACAAACACACCACACGCACGCGACGTTCGTGTATTAAAATTTAACACTGTTCGTGTATTAAAATGACATTGTCAAAACACGTAGTGTATACTCGTACAGTACTATAATTATATTGTTTTTTTAGTTATTACTTACGCTGACCTAAAAAGGGGGGGCGATGAGGGATTCGGGAGGAGACGGGAGGGGGAAGGGGGTAGTAAACGAACCATCCACCCACGAGACGTTCGTGTATTAAAATTTGGCACTGTTCGTGTATTAAAATGACACTGTCAAAACACGTAGTGTATACTCGTACCATAATGTTTGTTTTTTAGTTATTACATGAGTTAATATTGAGAGGAGACCCCAGGATGGGCACGCACGCACGCACGCACGCACGCACGCACGCACGCACGCACGCACGCACGCACGCACGCACGCACGCACGCACGCACGCACGCGCGCACGCACGCGCGCACGCACGCGCACGCGCACACGCACACGCACACGCACACGCACACGAACACGAACACAACGCGACGTTCGTGTATTCGTAGATACATAATTGAAAAGAAAACAATAAAGCGTTACGTTAAAACTTTATCTAATGTCTAATCACGTTTAGTAAGGTCCATGTATTTCGGTCACACACTCACAATAT
>OU612039.1:6772329-6782329 GCA_914767945.1 Eilema depressum
TTAGCCTTAGATGGAGTTTACCACCCACTTAGGGCTGCACTCTCAAGCAACCCGACTCTAAGGAGAGTCCCTCTCGCCACGGTCCTCCGTCGCTACGGGCCTGGCACCCTCTACGGGAAAACGGCCCCGTTCAAGACGAACTTGGACAGGAGTGACCGCGACGAGAAAGCGGAACCTCCCGAACACCACATCTCCCGCCGCCTGAAAAACGACGGGATTCAGTGCTGGGCTTCTTTCCTGTTCGCTCGCCGCTACTAAGGAAATCCTAGTTAGTTTCTTTTCCTCCGCTTACTAATATGCTTAAATTCGGCGGGTGATCCTCCCTGATCTGAGGCCAACGATAAAAAAATGAGGCAGACGCGATATCCGTCAGCGTTACGACGACGCAACCGCTACGACGTTATTATTTTTACAATAAAACGACAATAACGACAACGGCGTCGATGCGCTCTTCGGACGTCGAGTCCGCCTACTTACGCCGTTTTATATAGGCGTGCACGTACACGACGATGCAATACGTCAATATGTATATTCAGATAGTCGCACGACGCGCACGAATAAAATCTCACGAACCGAACGCACAACACGCACAACCCTCTCGTTTTCGTATAAAAATATACGAATCTGCGAAGAGTCGTGCGCTAACCAGCGTGCACGCGCGCCGTAGACTCGTCAGAGACTACGAGGCGACGACGCCGGTTTGCACAATCGGTCGTTCGACACGTACGGTGTGAACGTCTCTGATATTGTCGTATGATCGACGTGAACGTATAATTATATTTAAACGGACCGTAACAATACATTTAGATATATCGATTAAAATATATTTAAAACGACGTCACGGAACCGTCAAATGCGCATATAAATTAATTTATATGCACAATGTGGCTTTTGTTATTTATACAGCCGGCCCTCAGACAGGAGTGGTCCTGGATGTGTCTCCACGGACCGCAATGTGCGTTCGAAATGTCGATGTTCAAATGTGTCCTGCAGTTCACACTATGACGCGCAGTTAACTGCGTTCTTCATCGACCCGCGAGCCAAGTGATCCACCGTCCAGGGTAATAGTTTTAAATATCACCCATTATGGATTGTTTGTTACATAAAAAAAAAAAATAATAATAATAATATATTATAGAAAGAAACGCAAGCATCACCCAACCGCTCGATCTATTAGATAGACAACGGGGACGCCGTGCGTAGTACAGTTTACGAACGCGTTCAATTCGACTCGTGGTGCGGATTTTTATACCAGTCTACGTTGAATTGTAACGAACGCGACGCGAGACGACAATAAATATAAAAATATGAATCGTCAGTCTCTAAAATTTATATCGAACAGAGAGTTTCATACGCAGCACTAAAACCACCGCGAGGCGGAGTCAGCGCGTACGTATTAATTCTCTTATTGTGGATTATATTATTGTGATACACGTTACGACTGACGTCGTTACACGTTACACGTTAATGATCCTTCCGCAGGTTCCCCTACGGAAACCTTGTTACGACTTTTACTTCCTCTAAATGATCAAGTTTGGTCAACTTCCCAGCAACGCCGACGGCCGTGAAGCCACCGCGTGTCGGTCCGAAGACCTCACTAAATCATTCAATCGGTAGTAGCGACGGGCGGTGTGTACAAAGGGCAGGGACGTAATCAACGCGAGCTTATGACTCGCGCTTACTAGGAATTCCTCGTTTATGGGGGATAATTGCAAACCCCAATCCCCAGCACGAAGGAGTTTCAGCGGGTTGCCCGGGCCTCTAGGCCAGGGAGAACATGCTGATTCCTTCAGTGTAGCGCGCGTGCGGCCCAGGACATCTAAGGGCATCACAGACCTGTTATTGCTCAATCTCGTGCGGCTCGAAGCCGCCGGTCCCTCTAAGAAGAATTTTAATACGTCGCCAGTGAGTTGCGTGACGGAGCCACGCACACCTAAATGACGACGCCTATTTAGCAGGCTAGAGTCTCGTTCGTTACCGGAATTAACCAGACAAATCGCTCCACCAACTAAGAACGGCCATGCACCACCACCCACCGAATCAAGAAAGAGCTGTTAATCTGTCAATCCTTCCGGTGTCCGGGCCTGGTGAGATTTCCCGTGTTGAGTCAAATTAAGCCGCAGGCTCCACTCCTGGTGGTGCCCTTCCGTCAATTCCTTTAAGTTTCAGCTTTGCAACCATACTCCCCCCGGAGTCCAAAATCTTTGGTTTCCCGGAAGCTGCCCGCCGAGCCATTGTAGTAACGTCGGCGGATCGCTAGATGACATATTTACGGTTAGAACTAGGGCGGTATCTAATCGCCTTCGAACCTCTAACTTTCGTTCTTGATTGATGAAAACACCTTTGGCAAATGCTTTCGCTGATGTTCGTCTTGCGACGATCCAAGAATTTCACCTCTAACGTCGCAATACGAATGCCCCCAGTTATCCCTATTAATCATTACCTCGGAGTTCTGAAAACCAACAAAATAGAACCGAGATCATATTCTATTATTCCATGCACGAAATATTCAAGCAGCATTTTGAGCCCGCTTTGAGCACTCTAATTTGTTCAAAGTAAAATTGTCGGCCCACCTCGACACTCACCGAAGAGCACCGCGATAGGATTTTGATATTGAACCGGCGTATTACCGCCGGCTCACCGACGATATGCTCCGCAGACGTGTCAGTATCACCGCGGATGCGGTGCACCGACAGCGCGGCGCACAAATGCAACTACGAGCTTTTTAACCGCAACAATTTTAGTATACGCTATTGGAGCTGGAATTACCGCGGCTGCTGGCACCAGACTTGCCCTCCAATTGTTCCTCGTTAAAATATTTAAAGTGTACTCATTCCGATTACGAGGCCTCGTAAGAGTCCCGTATCGTTATTTTTCGTCACTACCTCCCCGTGCCGGGAGTGGGTAATTTGCGCGCCTGCTGCCTTCCTTGGATGTGGTAGCCGTTTCTCAGGCTCCCTCTCCGGAATCGAACCCTGATTCCCCGTTACCCGTGACAACCATGGTAGTCGCAGAAACTACCATCGAAAGTTGATAAGGCAGACATTTGAAAGATGCGTCGCCGGTACTGGACCATGCGATCGGCAAAAGTTATCCAGATTCATCAAAATTAACGACTTCGAACGCGAGGCCCTCCGTCGATTGGTTTTGATCTAATAAAAGCACTCATCCCATCACTGGTCAGAGTTCTGATTGCATGTATTAGCTCTAGAATTACCACAGTTATCCAAGTAACTGAGTAAGATCTAAGGAACCAAAACTGATATATTGAGCCATTCGCGGTATCGCCTTAATACGGCTTGCACTGAGACATGCATGGCTTAATCTTTGAGACAAGCATATAACTACTGGCAGGATCAACCAGGGAGCTTCTTTTAATGAACGCGAAAAACGTGAACGTACCGCGCGCGTCAGCGCTCGACACAAACACATTTGTTCACACTCATACCCGCGCGCCGACGATCGTATCACGTCGGACAGCTAACGGGCGAGCCCTTGTTTTTATTATTTTATGAATGTTATGAACATAAATTATTATTTTATTATAATTTATTTTTTCTTTTGCGACGCGGGGCGGGTTATTTGTTTGACAAAAGCATTGCTGGCTACCTTATGAACATTATAAAATAATATTTTTAGCTAAACGCGTAAACGTTAAAACGGTTATATCTCAAACAACGTTGAAACGTATTGCGCGATAGCATTTTAGAGTTAATACATAAACGCGTCATGACGACGTTTTACATATAAAATCTCCATTATTGAACGTTCGAAATCGAGACGCGTTCACATGTTGTATTATAAATTTTGACACATACGATTGTTGTGACACACATTAACGATTCAGCCCGGAATCTATAGAGTCATCTCGCATAATAAATGTTTTGTAATATATATTTTAAAGGATCGCTTCGCTATTTGCCACGGACACGAACGTAAGTTACGATCCGTCGATCCACACAGTTTAATAGAAATTATTAAAATGCGTGGTGCGGCAAGTATATCAAGTGTACGTGAGGGTATGGGTACAATACGTGTGCACTACATATCATATAATACTGTGAGAATGTGTATGTGTAAAACTTATAATAAAATCGATTTCGGTGCCGTCGATGACATGGGGAAAAAAGGTTTTTTCACAATATCAATCAAAGACACTGAACACAATAATATATAAACGTATTAAAATACACAAACTACATCAAGATACAATAGTGGCGCACACAATCGATACAACACAACAACACCACCACAACTATCATACAACCGCACTTCTGTCACACATTTACGACGCGGCCGACACGAGACTGGTAATAAATTGTAGAGAGTTCACAATTCACACCGTGTTCGCGTCGACCGCGTCGCACACCACATGTATGTGTCAATCAAAAATGTATCCCACCGCCAACATGCGCACCATAATATATAATATATATTTTTTTTTATGTTTTAGTTATTACTTACGCTGACCTAAAAAGGGGGGTGATGAGGGATTTGGGAGGGGGGTTATTTTTTTTTTTTTTTTTTTTTTTTTTTTAAATTTTTTTTTTTTTAAAATTTCTTCTCTCCCTCTTCTTTCTCTTTATTTATTCAACAACAACAAACATTACTAAACAAACAAACAAACAAACAAACAAACAAACAAACAAACAAACAAACAAACAAACAAACAAACAAACAAACACACCACACGCACGCGACGTTCGTGTATTAAAATTTAACACTGTTCGTGTATTAAAATGACATTGTCAAAACACGTAGTGTATACTCGTACAGTACTATAATTATATTGTTTTTTTAGTTATTACTTACGCTGACCTAAAAAGGGGGGGCGATGAGGGATTCGGGAGGAGACGGGAGGGGGAAGGGGGTAGTAAACGAACCATCCACCCACGAGACGTTCGTGTATTAAAATTTGGCACTGTTCGTGTATTAAAATGACACTGTCAAAACACGTAGTGTATACTCGTACCATAATGTTTGTTTTTTAGTTATTACATGAGTTAATATTGAGAGGAGACCCCAGGATGGGCACGCACGCACGCACGCACGCACGCACGCACGCACGCACGCACGCACGCACGCACGCACGCACGCACGCACGCGCGCACGCACGCGCGCACGCACGCGCACGCGCACACGCACACGCACACGCACACGCACACGCACACGCACACGAACACGAACACAACGCGACGTTCGTGTATTCGTAGATACATAATTGAAAAGAAAACAATAAAGCGTTACGTTAAAACTTTATCTAATGTCTAATCACGTTTAGTAAGGTCCATGTATTTCGGTCACACACTCACAATATTGAATGTAGATACATACACAGAACAAAAGAAATTGTTCACAATGAGAAAGTTTATATAAGCAGAGAAGAATAATTATATTATATTCATTATATATACGCCGCACACACTTAGACAGGTAGTCATTAGGTTGTACTATATTAAACAAGAAGTATTTATAATTTATAGCTGCTGGTCGCAAGACATTTACGAACGTCGAACCGAGAATGTCTAGCCTAGAAAATTCGTAAATACATACATATAACATTAATTAGATAATGTGTAAATATGTAAATACATAATAAATAAATTTAATTTAATTTAATTTAATTTAATTTAATTTAATTTAATTTAATTTAATTTACTTGCCAATTTTTTTTTAATCTTAGATTACGCGACGTCAAGAATGTAATCACGCACCACGAGTGACTTCACACGAGTAACATCGGGAATTGTATCCGGCGACCATATCGAGTGAGTAATTTTATTTTATATTAATATATTCGTTGTGTTTTTATTACACACAATGTGTCGGAAATTCGAAATGCGTGCAGAAAAAAAAAAAAGAAAGTAAGTATGTTTGAAATTTATGTCGATTTAAATTATGTCAACTAGTACAGTACCCATCTCCTTAAATTTAGTGTTGTGTGTTTCAAAATTGAAGTTAAGTTTTGACTCGTCGAACGAAATGCGTGAAACGCGTGTATTTGATGTGAGGGACGAAAGTGTGGTCTCTCCCCGCGTTCGTGTATTAAATTTGGTGTTTCGTATCTTTGTGTAATTACAATGAATGTGTAGTGTGCGCGTTTATAAACTTAACTTAAGTTAAGCTTTGAAAATTTAAAAAAAGAAAAAAAAAAAAATTATATACCACTAAACGTGCGCGCCTTCGCCTTCAGAAGCGGCGCGCGACCGTTCGGTTCGTGTATTATTGTCATCGAACGAAATGCGTGAAAAGCGTGTGGTGTAAATGTACAATGCGTCTATAATTATCAACTGGTGTTTGGATGTTTCAAAATTAAAATAATAATAAAGTTAAGTTAAGTTAAGTTAACCTAATCTAACCTATATTGTATGATAGATTATGATTATATTATCTCATCGTACGAAATGCGTGTTTTTGCACGATGCAAACGGCAACGGACGGTTCGATTCGTGTATTAAATATTGGTTTGGTTCGTGTATTAAATCGATTCGAAAACTTCACGAATACAACTTGTAACTCGTATTTATATTTTATATAATATTGTATTATTATAATAATAACAACAACACAACACCAAAACAACCAACAAACGACTAAATTTACAAGTTCGTGAAATAACTATTACACAAACAAAATTGGTGTCTCTATTGAATGTAACGTTTAAAACTTAACAAGTAATTAACGTTACAATATCATCGTCCTCGGACGAATCACCTGGCGTAGGGCTGAGTCTCAACAGATCGCAGCACGACGCTGCTCTACCGAGCACAACACCCCGCCAGGAACGGAAGTCGTCTACAGACTATTCCGAGCCCCGACATCGAACTGAGGTAGATTCGGACCTTCGGAGCCGTGATGCACGCATTAAACGGACAGCATCGATCTCCGCGATCCAAATGGGCTTCGACGTCGCACCTCACGAAGTGAAGCGCGACTAGTAAAGTCACATTGTTTAGAGCCTCCCGACTCTCGGGGCTCCACAGTGAGCATATCCTTGCCGGATTCGGCTAGGCTGGCTTCGGCCTTAGAGGCGTTCAGGCATAATCCCGCGGATGGTAGCTTCGCACCACCGGCCGCTCGGCCGAGTGCATGAACCAAATGTCCGAAACTGCGGTTCCTCTCGTACTGAGCAGTATTACTATCGCAACGACAAGCCATCAGTAGGGTAAAACTAACCTGTCTCACGACGGTCTAAACCCAGCTCACGTTCCCTTTTGATGGGTGAACAATCCAACGCTTGGCGAATTTTGCTTCGCAATGATAGGAAGAGCCGACATCGAAGGATCAAAAAGCAACGTCGCTATGAACGCTTGGCTGCCACAAGCCAGTTATCCCTGTGGTAACTTTTCTGGCACCTCTTGCTAAAAACTCTTTATACTAAAGGATCGATAGGCCGTGCTTTCGCAGTCCCTATGCGTACTGAACATCTGGATCAAGCCAGCTTTTGCCCTTTTGCTCCACGCGAGGTTTCTGTCCTCGCTGAGCTGGCCTTAGGACACCTGCGTTATTCTTTGACAGATGTACCGCCCCAGTCAAACTACCCGCCTGGCAGTGTCCTCGAACCGGATCACGCGGGAGTTGTACGGCGACGAGCGTTGCCGCCACGTCGCCACTCTGCACGCTTGGAACGAAACACCGTGCGCCCGCCGATATTATCGACCGCGCACCGCTTCCGCCCAACCGAGTAAGTAATGAAACAATGAAAGTAGTGGTTTTTCAGCGACGATCGCGCGAACGATCTCCCACTTATGCTACACCTCTCATGTCTCCTTACAATGCCAGACTAGAGTCAAGCTCAACAGGGTCTTCTTTCCCCGCTGATTCTCCCAAGCCCGTTCCCTTGGCTGTGGTTTCGCTAGATAGTAGATAGGGACAAACCCACCTCCGCCTCATGGCTTGTTCCAACCTATTGGTTATACAAGCCGAATCACGGGAGATGCATACCCTTACTTGCCTTCGGCTCTTTGGGGGTACGCACGTTTCTCCCTAACAAATTGTTTTCTTTGTCCTTGTCCCTATTGGTCAATCCTCTCCCCCTTCTGGGGCGTGACAAACACACGTACGTACTTGGGTGCCTAAGTCCGCCGTGTGCCCACCTTACGGTGGTACCGCTAGCTCCACTTTGCGTCCGGGTTTTGTTTAATTAATTTGGCCACTTCTAGGCCTCACTTAAATCTTCACCTCTCTCTAGCCCACTGCGCTTCTTGTGCCACCTTCGCGCGTATTCACGGAAGTACCGGAAATTTTCCGCAGATCCCACCAGATCCGGGTAGTACACCGGGCCTATCTGAAGAGCCGTAATATTCTCCAGTAACTGCCTACGCTCCTCCCCGTAGAGTGTGCACTCCCACAGTGCGTGGTGAACATCCTCCACCTCACTCTCTTCGCAGTAGCAGTGCCCCACTTCTACTAACTTCATACGGTGAAGTCGGTCCCTAAAGCAGCCATGTCCGGTGAGAAGCTGCGAGGTTTCATAGTCCGGCTCGACCCAAGCAGCCTTGAGTCGGGCCTTCACGTCCGGGAAGTATCGATACAGCTCCCTTCCCTTCTCCGATGTGTCCCAACGCTCCTGCCACGCGGCAAGAGCGGACTCAGTCCCGCTGAGTTTGGCACTCCGAAGCTCCTTCTTGGTAGCCGCGGACTCGCGTGCCGCACCTAGTTCGCCCGCCCGTATTACCTCGAGGTCGGCCGGTAGGACGCCGGCCAACACCGCCAACGCGTCGGTACTCGTCGATCTGTACGCCTTGGTCAGAAGGACCAGTGCAGGCCTCTGCGTGCGCAACAGCACACTCCGCACAACGGGCTGGGACGCACGCCCATACCAACACGCCGCAGCATACGTCACCGTCGCAACAAAAGTCCCCTGATACAGCACCTTAAGGGCCCTGTATCTGACACCCCATGAGGACGCCGATACTCTCGACATCTTGCCAAAGCAATTTGCCGCCCTGTCCCCGATCGATGCTGCATGCTGCGAGAACAATAGACTGGCGTCGATCACCACACCCAGCACCGTGGTCGATGTGACGCTCCTTACAGACGTCCCCCCGAATCTGATGGTGGGAGGCCGCTGGAATTTTCCCCTGATAGTCATAGTTGCAGACTTTGCAGGGGAGAAGTCCAGCCTATTGCGGGCTCCCCACTCACCGACAAGATTCAACGCCAAAGAGGCCGAGGCCTCTATTCCTGCCCGGGTTCCGGATTCTATAAGGATCGTCACATCGTCGGCGTAAGCCACGACACTAACCCCCCCAGGATATGGTAACCGAAGCAAATCGTCCAGAAGCACGTTCCAGAGCGTGGGGCCCAGCACCGATCCCTGCGGGCAACCCATTGTTGCTGTCTTCCACAACACCCGGCTCCCCACGAACATCCCCGTCCGGCGGTTCGTGAAGTAGTCCGCCAACATCCTATAGATGTTTTGCGGGCATCCTCCGCGCTTCACCTTGAGCATGATCATGGGCCACCAGGCATTGTCGAAGGCTCCAGAGATGTCTAAGAATATAGCCTGAGCGTACTTCGACTCACTCCTGTGAGCGACCTGAAGGATGGCGTTCAGTGCCGACACCGTTGACCGTCCTCGAGTGAATCCGTGCTGGCGATCCGATAAGCTTCTTGCTATTTGCGGGGCACACCCAAGCATTACACGCTCCAAAATCTTACCAAGAATCGGCAACAGTGTGACGGGTCGGTAGGCCTTCGGGTCGTCAAGCTGCCTGCCGTTCCCTTTCGGGAGGACAATCAGCCTGCCGTCCTTCCATACCTCCGGAAAAACTCCCTCCTGGACACATCGCCTATACATTTCGGCAAACTCTGCCGGTGCAGCCGCATAACTGTGCTGGATGATTCGAGCACTCAACCCATCGATACCCGGGGCCGTGTTGGGAAGGTCCCTGACTATCCTCTTTACTGTCTCGTCCGTTGGAGGAGAGGCATCCTCTCCTGAAGGCATCGCAGAGCTCATTAGTCGCACCAGCCCATGATACTCCGTGTCCGCAGT
>OU612039.1:6787329-6799829 GCA_914767945.1 Eilema depressum
ATACAGCCGGCCCTCAGACAGGAGTGGTCCTGGATGTGTCTCCACGGACCGCAATGTGCGTTCGAAATGTCGATGTTCAAATGTGTCCTGCAGTTCACACTATGACGCGCAGTTAACTGCGTTCTTCATCGACCCGCGAGCCAAGTGATCCACCGTCCAGGGTAATAGTTTTAAATATCACCCATTATGGATTGTTTGTTACATAAAAAAAAAAAATAATAATAATAATATATTATAGAAAGAAACGCAAGCATCACCCAACCGCTCGATCTATTAGATAGACAACGGGGACGCCGTGCGTAGTACAGTTTACGAACGCGTTCAATTCGACTCGTGGTGCGGATTTTTATACCAGTCTACGTTGAATTGTAACGAACGCGACGCGAGACGACAATAAATATAAAAATATGAATCGTCAGTCTCTAAAATTTATATCGAACAGAGAGTTTCATACGCAGCACTAAAACCACCGCGAGGCGGAGTCAGCGCGTACGTATTAATTCTCTTATTGTGGATTATATTATTGTGATACACGTTACGACTGACGTCGTTACACGTTACACGTTAATGATCCTTCCGCAGGTTCCCCTACGGAAACCTTGTTACGACTTTTACTTCCTCTAAATGATCAAGTTTGGTCAACTTCCCAGCAACGCCGACGGCCGTGAAGCCACCGCGTGTCGGTCCGAAGACCTCACTAAATCATTCAATCGGTAGTAGCGACGGGCGGTGTGTACAAAGGGCAGGGACGTAATCAACGCGAGCTTATGACTCGCGCTTACTAGGAATTCCTCGTTTATGGGGGATAATTGCAAACCCCAATCCCCAGCACGAAGGAGTTTCAGCGGGTTGCCCGGGCCTCTAGGCCAGGGAGAACATGCTGATTCCTTCAGTGTAGCGCGCGTGCGGCCCAGGACATCTAAGGGCATCACAGACCTGTTATTGCTCAATCTCGTGCGGCTCGAAGCCGCCGGTCCCTCTAAGAAGAATTTTAATACGTCGCCAGTGAGTTGCGTGACGGAGCCACGCACACCTAAATGACGACGCCTATTTAGCAGGCTAGAGTCTCGTTCGTTACCGGAATTAACCAGACAAATCGCTCCACCAACTAAGAACGGCCATGCACCACCACCCACCGAATCAAGAAAGAGCTGTTAATCTGTCAATCCTTCCGGTGTCCGGGCCTGGTGAGATTTCCCGTGTTGAGTCAAATTAAGCCGCAGGCTCCACTCCTGGTGGTGCCCTTCCGTCAATTCCTTTAAGTTTCAGCTTTGCAACCATACTCCCCCCGGAGTCCAAAATCTTTGGTTTCCCGGAAGCTGCCCGCCGAGCCATTGTAGTAACGTCGGCGGATCGCTAGATGACATATTTACGGTTAGAACTAGGGCGGTATCTAATCGCCTTCGAACCTCTAACTTTCGTTCTTGATTGATGAAAACACCTTTGGCAAATGCTTTCGCTGATGTTCGTCTTGCGACGATCCAAGAATTTCACCTCTAACGTCGCAATACGAATGCCCCCAGTTATCCCTATTAATCATTACCTCGGAGTTCTGAAAACCAACAAAATAGAACCGAGATCATATTCTATTATTCCATGCACGAAATATTCAAGCAGCATTTTGAGCCCGCTTTGAGCACTCTAATTTGTTCAAAGTAAAATTGTCGGCCCACCTCGACACTCACCGAAGAGCACCGCGATAGGATTTTGATATTGAACCGGCGTATTACCGCCGGCTCACCGACGATATGCTCCGCAGACGTGTCAGTATCACCGCGGATGCGGTGCACCGACAGCGCGGCGCACAAATGCAACTACGAGCTTTTTAACCGCAACAATTTTAGTATACGCTATTGGAGCTGGAATTACCGCGGCTGCTGGCACCAGACTTGCCCTCCAATTGTTCCTCGTTAAAATATTTAAAGTGTACTCATTCCGATTACGAGGCCTCGTAAGAGTCCCGTATCGTTATTTTTCGTCACTACCTCCCCGTGCCGGGAGTGGGTAATTTGCGCGCCTGCTGCCTTCCTTGGATGTGGTAGCCGTTTCTCAGGCTCCCTCTCCGGAATCGAACCCTGATTCCCCGTTACCCGTGACAACCATGGTAGTCGCAGAAACTACCATCGAAAGTTGATAAGGCAGACATTTGAAAGATGCGTCGCCGGTACTGGACCATGCGATCGGCAAAAGTTATCCAGATTCATCAAAATTAACGACTTCGAACGCGAGGCCCTCCGTCGATTGGTTTTGATCTAATAAAAGCACTCATCCCATCACTGGTCAGAGTTCTGATTGCATGTATTAGCTCTAGAATTACCACAGTTATCCAAGTAACTGAGTAAGATCTAAGGAACCAAAACTGATATATTGAGCCATTCGCGGTATCGCCTTAATACGGCTTGCACTGAGACATGCATGGCTTAATCTTTGAGACAAGCATATAACTACTGGCAGGATCAACCAGGGAGCTTCTTTTAATGAACGCGAAAAACGTGAACGTACCGCGCGCGTCAGCGCTCGACACAAACACATTTGTTCACACTCATACCCGCGCGCCGACGATCGTATCACGTCGGACAGCTAACGGGCGAGCCCTTGTTTTTATTATTTTATGAATGTTATGAACATAAATTATTATTTTATTATAATTTATTTTTTCTTTTGCGACGCGGGGCGGGTTATTTGTTTGACAAAAGCATTGCTGGCTACCTTATGAACATTATAAAATAATATTTTTAGCTAAACGCGTAAACGTTAAAACGGTTATATCTCAAACAACGTTGAAACGTATTGCGCGATAGCATTTTAGAGTTAATACATAAACGCGTCATGACGACGTTTTACATATAAAATCTCCATTATTGAACGTTCGAAATCGAGACGCGTTCACATGTTGTATTATAAATTTTGACACATACGATTGTTGTGACACACATTAACGATTCAGCCCGGAATCTATAGAGTCATCTCGCATAATAAATGTTTTGTAATATATATTTTAAAGGATCGCTTCGCTATTTGCCACGGACACGAACGTAAGTTACGATCCGTCGATCCACACAGTTTAATAGAAATTATTAAAATGCGTGGTGCGGCAAGTATATCAAGTGTACGTGAGGGTATGGGTACAATACGTGTGCACTACATATCATATAATACTGTGAGAATGTGTATGTGTAAAACTTATAATAAAATCGATTTCGGTGCCGTCGATGACATGGGGAAAAAAGGTTTTTTCACAATATCAATCAAAGACACTGAACACAATAATATATAAACGTATTAAAATACACAAACTACATCAAGATACAATAGTGGCGCACACAATCGATACAACACAACAACACCACCACAACTATCATACAACCGCACTTCTGTCACACATTTACGACGCGGCCGACACGAGACTGGTAATAAATTGTAGAGAGTTCACAATTCACACCGTGTTCGCGTCGACCGCGTCGCACACCACATGTATGTGTCAATCAAAAATGTATCCCACCGCCAACATGCGCACCATAATATATAATATATATTTTTTTTTATGTTTTAGTTATTACTTACGCTGACCTAAAAAGGGGGGTGATGAGGGATTTGGGAGGGGGGTTATTTTTTTTTTTTTTTTTTTTTTTTTTTTTAAATTTTTTTTTTTTTAAAATTTCTTCTCTCCCTCTTCTTTCTCTTTATTTATTCAACAACAACAAACATTAATTACGAAGGTGACAGCCGGAGGACTTAAAAAAAACCAATTTACAAAAATTAATTTATTGAAATAAAAGGAATTACAATTAAAAATGTCTTATGTCTAGACTTGGACGATGCTAGTACCAAAGTGACTTAAAATTATACGTAATTAGGTAAAACAGTTTTTGAGGATCAGCACTTTTATGTGGCGTGATTGTGGACGGCACGAGGCGCCGATTCTGCAATGTTGAAGTAGTTCATCTTGCGCAACTCCACGACACGAGGCAAACTTGCAGGCTTGCGGAATTGGTGTAGGCAGAGCACGTAACACCTCCCCCCTCAGACCAGCAGCTATTTGAGAACTTTCAGCGAGAATGATGCTGGTGGTTGCTCTTGGCTATTTGATATGTCTGCATCTTCTGCCTGTCGGTTATCTGGCCTTTTCTCTCTCGGTTTCTGATTCTTAAACAGCTTGCATGTAGTACATCGTCTTCTTGCAGCAACGGTTATAGCGAATGCAGTTGCACATAACATAATAATGTATACTGGTATGGTAGTGTGGAGTAGCGAGTAGTCAGTCTTAGTTTGACTCGGGATCTCTATTGGATGCTGCATTAATATCTTATCTTCAATCTCACGTAAGTTTTTCATATTGACTGACTTCAATTTCAGATGTGGGATAGTTTTCTCGATGGTACTTGGTTCTTTCGGTATTTCGGTGATTTTCAGTGGCTGACCCTTGATGCGATCGTTAACGTTAGTAATGGTGAATTCCTTAGTGCGTAGTAGGCAGTTTTGTGGTATAGTTGCTAGGTAGCTTCCATGAAGTAGAGTGAATTCTTGTCTCTCACATTGCAACTCTGTTCTGGTAGGATGCGGAAATATGAGTGTATATCGTCGGTCATCTAATTGTTCCATGGTTTCTTGAGTTAGTGTGATCTTGACTGGAGCGCATGAATTATTAGAGTGCTGATTAGAGATGATTCCCTGGATACAGTCGAGATGTTCTCCCATTACATGGTTCATATCTTCCTCGCAGAGATGATACTGGTTCAACTTCGGGCATTCAGCCTCTATGTACTTGAAAGCTTTACCATTTGTTGCTAGGAAGGGATAAGGAGGGATCAAAGTATATCCTAGTTTATTGGGAACTATAGCTAATCTGTATAACTCAAACTTGGTGGGAGAGATTATTGGTAATTTGAATATAATAACTATTCTTTTTCCTGTATAATAGTAACCGGGTTTTATTATAAGGTAGTATTCTCTCAAATCTAGATCTAAAATCTGTTCAGAACTGTAAATTAGTTTTAATCTGTTAATCATTTTACCCAACGTATCTATATCTAACGAACTATGATGAGTGCTCGATGCACGTATAAAACCTAAGGTATTCTCTATTCTAATTATTTCTAAGAGCAAATCGTCTACATTATCGCTAATTATAGATAAAAGCTGCGACATTCTGGTATATCTCAGAAAGTCGGTTTCATAGTATAACTTTTCGTCTAAGAGTGATTCTAGAGTTGTATTAATGTTTTCTTGGTTTTTGACAATGGTATTAAGTATGTTAGTATGTCGAGTCATCCAGTCCTTATTAAGGCTAATGTGCTCATTCAACTCAGATACTATTTTCTTATCGTTATTTTGTAGAAGTAAAATCGCTTCGTTGTACAATTGGGCATCATTATGATCTAAGTTACCAGTTATACTTTTAATTATGGACCCTAGTCCATCAATAATACCTCTTTTAGAACGGTTTGGTTCCAATGTCCTAAGCTGCGAATTAATCGTTATTAATTTGGTGGATAGATGATTAATTTTAAATTCAAATAATGGCGTTGTATTACGGTCTAATTTGTTTTTAAAGTAATTAATTTGTGACTCTACTGAAGCAATTCTATTCTCTACGTCTGTTAATTCAATGTACTGTAAAAAGGAATGGTAGTGTGTAATGAGTCTGATTTGTCCAAGTTTAAAGGGTAAAATCCCAGGTCCTCTGTCTAAACTCTCAAGTCTTATCTCGTGCTCCATTGTCGGGTGGATTATCATGGCGAGTAGGATTCTGTAACAATTTAGAACTGTCAGGGGTACGTTTGAGTCGGGATTTAGCTACGGGGCCTTTCTTTTTCGATGTGTAAATGTGGATTGGGAGGTCAGCTAGAACGGTGTCGTGAGTGTAACGAGGCGCTAGCTTTTGTCTACTTGCTACTGGGTTCTTAACAAATACTTGTTGGTCTGGTTGGTACTCGACTTCGGTCTCTCTATCTTTATTTCGGTTTTGCATGATATTAGTACGGTTGGTCTGAGTAAAGTCGTTTATCAGGTCGTAAACTGTCTTCATCTGGTCTCTGTGAGTTAAAATGTACTGTTGCATGAGATGTTCTGACAAGTTGACGTCAATTGGGTCTCTAGGGTCAAAATGTCCTCTTATAATATCGTGGGGTCTACACTTTGTGAAACTATGAACAGAGCTGTTATAAGCTAGTATGGCATACGGCATGAGATTGACCACGGGATCATCTTTTTGTCGTAAACGTAGGATACGTAAGTGTTCTAACAAGGTGGAGTGGAATCGTTCTACGATACCGTTATCATTAGGGGAGTGAGCTAAAGTTCTATGGTGGTTAATTTTGTGTAATCTAATAAATTCTGCAAATAATTGATTTGTAAATTCTGTACCGTTATCTGTTACTATTGTCAGTGGGAGGCCATGGTGGGTACAATATTTCAAGACGGCTTGTAGAATACTGGTTGCAGTTCCGTCTTTTACATAGTATGCTTGTCCATACTTTGAAAATACGTCTACTATTGTCAAATACTTTTCATTTTGAGCAGTAAAAAGGTCCATATGTACTATCTCAAATGGTTTCAAAGCTGGGGGAACAATGTTAAACTGTGGTCTAATTGGGTTTCTATCGTATTTCGATTGGCCACAAATTGCACATTCATTAATGTATTTAGTGATGTCCTCTCTCATTTTTGGCCAATAATACTTTCTAGAAAGGGCGAGGTAACATTCGTTTATCCCTCTATGATTAGTTTTACCTTCATGATAGTGTTTTATAGTTTCTTGCTGACGCAAGTATTCTTTAACGTCTTCTAATTCGGATGTAGCTAAAACTAAATTCATGGCTGAATTTTTGAAGTTACTTTGAATGATAGAAATGATTGAATACATGCCTAGAGGAGGCGTTATTTTTAGAGCAGTTTTAACTTTAGGATTGACGTACTCTTTGACGGCATTTACTACGTCTTGTTCTAAATTAGATTCAGAAACTTGAATGAAAGTCCTAGTATGTGTAACAAAAGGCTTAGTGGCTACGGTTTTACGCTTAATGTCGCCTACAATAGTTATACAAATCTGTCGATGAAATTTATTTAGAGGTTCGTCTGTTATGGGTACTTCTAGAATAGGGTTCTCGGCACTAGTGTGAGCTGTAAGCGTTGAAGAGTCTACGGGTGAGTGCGGTCTTTCGGATGGGTTAGCTATCAGTGATTCGGTCTCCTCGTTATTAAGTTCTACTCGGGATAAGGCGTCCGCATTTGTATTATATTTGCCTTTTTTATAGATTATAGAGTAGTCATATTCACTTAATTTAAGTCGCCATCTAGTCAGTCTAGAGTTGGGTTCTTTTAGATTCATAATCCACTGTAAGGGCTTATGGTCTGTATAAATTTTGAATTTACGTCCAAATAGATATGGTCTAAAATACTTAGTCGCCCATACTATGGCTAAAAGTTCCTTCTCTATCGTACTGTAGTTAGTCTCGCTATCATTTAGTGTCCTAGAAGCATAACAAATAGGTTTGTCGGCTCCTATGTTTCCTTGGGATAACACGGCTCCAATGGCCACGTTCGATGCGTCTGTCGTTAAGATGAATTCCTTACTGAAGTCCGGGTATTGTAAGATAGGGTCGTTCATTAGGAGAGTCTTACATTTGTTGAAACAGTCAATATAGTCAGCGTCAAATGTAATTTTGCTAGATTTTTTCAGACACTTAGTCATGGGTTTGGTAATGCGAGCAAAGTCGGGTATGAATTTTCTATAATAACCTAGTAGTCCGAGAAATTGTTTAATCTGTTTAGGGGTTTTTGGCAACGGGTAGTTTTCAATTGCTGAGATTTTATCTGGGTTAGGTTTAACACCATCACTGCTAATTATATGACCTAAGAATGTTGTCTCTAGTTTGAGGAATTCGGACTTGTCCATTTGTATTTTAAAGTTAGAGTCCCGTAATCTCTTGAAAACCTTTTCTAAGTTGATCATGTGTTCCTGTAATGACGTACTAAATATAATGACATCATCTAAGTACACTAGGCAAATTTCATTCTGTAACCCTCTAAGAACGTTGTCCATTACCCTTTGAAACGTGGAAGGCGAATTTTTTAATCCCATAGGCATCCGTAAATACTCGAAATGACCTTGCTCTACGTTAAAGGCGGTCTTAGGGATGTCGTCGGGGTGCATTTCACACTGGTAGAATCCAGAGGCTAAGTCTAGTGTCGTGAAATATTGGCAATTACCAAGTTTGTCAAGTATATCAGTTATATTCGGGATTGGGTACTTGTCGTCAATAGTCTTTTCATTTAGTTTACGGAAGTCGACTACTATTCGCCACTTTTTCTGTCCGGATGCGTCTCCTTTCTTAGGGACTACCCAAATAGGTGAGCTCCAAGCAGATTCGGAGGGCCTTATAATACCCTGGTCTAACATTTTGGTAATCTGGTCTCTAACTTCTTGTCTGTGAACAAATGGGTATCGGTAGCTTTTGGTATATACGGGTAATTCATCAGTCGTTCTAATTCGGTGCTTGATTTTATTTGTAAAAGTTAAAGGTTCTCCTTCGACATAAAATACGTCTGCGTAGCGGCCACATAACATTTCTAAATTAGTTTTTTCCTCTAAATTCAAATGGTCGGTACGTAATCGAGATATGACATGCTTAATGCGTTCTGAACTGGGGTCGGCTAGGTTAAATTCGGTATTAAATAGTTGCACTTGTAAAGGGAGTTCGAACTTAATAGGGATATCGTAATTGGTTGGGTTTTCTATTTCAATAAACCCAGTACGATCTGTAACTGTGGTAATACATTCATGAATGATACAATTACAGTAAGATTGCTGCGGAACCATAACGTCTCCGTCGGGTCTATAGATAGGTATGTTTACTAATTTCGAAGAGTTAGCAGGAATTGTTTCCTGAGACTTGGGTAATTTACATTGGTACAGGTGAATAGGGATTCTAGTATAGTCAGTAATTAAATAATTATCTTTAAGGTCTATTTGAGCGCCATCTAACTGATCTAATCCTATTAAACCGTCAAACTGGTTATGGAATTTATAGATAAAAAACTTTACATTAGACTGGTCATTAAACTCTACAAAATTTGGTATAGTGATCGAATGCTCGTGCATACTAGTTATTCGCGAATTAGTTACTTCAAACGGGTCGTAGTTTAGTGGGATATGTGAAAAGTATTTTTGAATAGTCTCGGGACTCATAAAAGATTGATTAGCGCCAGTGTCTACAAGTAATTTTAATGGGGGATTTGAAGTTTGGATATACCGTAACTCTCTTCTAGTTTGCAAATTTAATTCTATTTTAATTTTCGGGGATTCGGGTCCTTTTGAAAATCCTTAACTTCTTTATCATTCGAGGTAGAAGGTAGGGATGCCTGTGTGCCATTATCGTCATTCAAATCCTCGTATTGTATGCTACTCGGGTCGTAGGAGTAAAAATCAGGTGTATAGTTATCGGGGTTATGATAGTCGGAATAGTCATAGTAACACGGATAGTCAGCTAGTTCATATTGATAGTCATAGTCATAGGAGTCGTCGTATTGAGTCAATTGGTTAAAATTCATCTCACGGGTCTTGAAGTAATTATTGGGGGGTGGATTTCCGGATCTGCGCCAATCATGTCCTGCAAACCCTAATGGTCTCGGTGTGAAGTGACTGACACCACTCATAGGTTTCGGACCGGTGTTCGTAACTTGGGGATTTCTATTTGGTAATTTAAAAACGTTGCTCTGGGGGTTGTAATTCGGTGGGGGAGCGCGAAACATTTGCTGGGTGCGATTGAACACGTTGGGGGGACGATTCGGTACCTGCATTGGCTGGAAACCTGGTCGCCACGGCTGCTGCTGCTGTGGTGGCATAGGCATGGGTTTATGCCAGCTGGGCCCTGCGCTAGGGAAGCTAAAATGTCTGGGTGCGGATGGATGGGCCATCGGCGGCACCTTATGGGCTGAAGACGTAGCGTTACGTCGCTCGGGGATGCTGTCGTTTCGCTGCTGTAGGTACATTACATTCATTTCTTGTTGGACAAATTCCAGAGCCTTTTCGATGGTTTCGGGTCTCATACATCGTATACGGGACCCTAAGGGTTCTTTAAGACCTCTAACATAGGATTGTAATGTTAGTTTTCGATAAAGATCGCGTTTGGCCTCAATAGTGGTAGGTATATGCTCGTGTAAAGAGACATATGTCATGATGGTACTAAAAAGAGTCTGGCATTTGTCATAATATTCCTGCGGTGTGCTATTTCCTTGAGTCAGTAGGGACATGTCATTGTAAAGGGCTGTCTCGTCTCGTTGGTCTGAGAAATTGTTAATTAATGCATTACGAATGCCTATCCAACTCTCAGGTATTCCGTATGCATTTATAGTGCGGGCTGCAGAACCCGTAACTTTATTTAATATACCATTAATTACGCACAGATTATTAAGTTCGTAGCCAGATTCGTTTTTTACGTACTGTACTACGATTTGGTCGCATATCTTAATGAATCGCGTTAGGACATTTGGATTGCCATCAAAATCGGGTACTGCACGCAAGGCTTTGTATATAGTGTCTGGGTCGAATGACATTTTGGGATTATTATATTCGATACTAAATAATATATCTAAATCTAAACTATCTGAGTCTATAAACCTATTACTATCTAATTCTTTACGTCTACTTATCTGTCTAGAGGAGACAGATCTTTCGCAGAATCTCCGTGGGTGAAAAATTTTGATATACTAGTAAAACTGGTTAAGGAAAGACAAGGAAGCAACACTTTAGAAAAGTTTCAAGTACTTACAAATACATTGGTTCTTCTTGCGTATCGATAGCTGGATACCGCCCTCGACTGCTTCTTCTAAGTTCGGATATTCGATGAGGTATGGAGATACCGACAGCGACTATCGGAGTCAGCAGGTTAACGATTTTTGGAAACCTATACCGCGCCGCGCACTGCCTCGAATATCCTACCGACTGCGCCAATTACGAAGGTGACAGCCGGAGGACTTAAAAAAAACCAATTTACAAAAATTAATTTATTGAAATAAAAGGAATTACAATTAAAAATGTCTTATGTCTAGACTTGGACGATGCTAGTACCAAAGTGACTTAAAATTATACGTAATTAGGTAAAACAGTTTTTGAGGATCAGCACTTTTATGTGGCGTGATTGTGGACGGCACGAGGCGCCGATTCTGCAATGTTGAAGTAGTTCATCTTGCGCAACTCCACGACACGAGGCAAACTTGCAGGCTTGCGGAATTGGTGTAGGCAGAGCACGTAACACATTACTAAACAAACAAACAAACAAACAAACAAACAAACAAACAAACAAACAAACAAACAAACAAACAAACAAACAAACACACCACACGCACGCGACGTTCGTGTATTAAAATTTAACACTGTTCGTGTATTAAAATGACATTGTCAAAACACGTAGTGTATACTCGTACAGTACTATAATTATATTGTTTTTTTAGTTATTACTTACGCTGACCTAAAAAGGGGGGGCGATGAGGGATTCGGGAGGAGACGGGAGGGGGAAGGGGGTAGTAAACGAACCATCCACCCACGAGACGTTCGTGTATTAAAATTTGGCACTGTTCGTGTATTAAAATGACACTGTCAAAACACGTAGTGTATACTCGTACCATAATGTTTGTTTTTTAGTTATTACATGAGTTAATATTGAGAGGAGACCCCAGGATGGGCACGCACGCACGCACGCACGCACGCACGCACGCACGCACGCACGCACGCACGCACGCACGCACGCACGCACGCACGCACGCACGCGCGCACGCACGCGCGCACGCACGCGCACGCGCACACGCACACGCACACGCACACGCACACGCACACGCACACGCACACGAACACGAACACAACGCGACGTTCGTGTATTCGTAGATACATAATTGAAAAGAAAACAATAAAGCGTTACGTTAAAACTTTATCTAATGTCTAATCACGTTTAGTAAGGTCCATGTATTTCGGTCACACACTCACAATATTGAATGTAGATACATACACAGAACAAAAGAAATTGTTCACAATGAGAAAGTTTATATAAGCAGAGAAGAATAATTATATTATATTCATTATATATACGCCGCACACACTTAGACAGGTAGTCATTAGGTTGTACTATATTAAACAAGAAGTATTTATAATTTATAGCTGCTGGTCGCAAGACATTTACGAACGTCGAACCGAGAATGTCTAGCCTAGAAAATTCGTAAATACATACATATAACATTAATTAGATAATGTGTAAATATGTAAATACATAATAAATAAATTTAATTTAATTTAATTTAATTTAATTTAATTTAATTTAATTTAATTTAATTTACTTGCCAATTTTTTTTTAATCTTAGATTACGCGACGTCAAGAATGTAATCACGCACCACGAGTGACTTCACACGAGTAACATCGGGAATTGTATCCGGCGACCATATCGAGTGAGTAATTTTATTTTATATTAATATATTCGTTGTGTTTTTATTACACACAATGTGTCGG
>OU612039.1:6804829-6817329 GCA_914767945.1 Eilema depressum
CGTCAATATGTATATTCAGATAGTCGCACGACGCGCACGAATAAAATCTCACGAACCGAACGCACAACACGCACAACCCTCTCGTTTTCGTATAAAAATATACGAATCTGCGAAGAGTCGTGCGCTAACCAGCGTGCACGCGCGCCGTAGACTCGTCAGAGACTACGAGGCGACGACGCCGGTTTGCACAATCGGTCGTTCGACACGTACGGTGTGAACGTCTCTGATATTGTCGTATGATCGACGTGAACGTATAATTATATTTAAACGGACCGTAACAATACATTTAGATATATCGATTAAAATATATTTAAAACGACGTCACGGAACCGTCAAATGCGCATATAAATTAATTTATATGCACAATGTGGCTTTTGTTATTTATACAGCCGGCCCTCAGACAGGAGTGGTCCTGGATGTGTCTCCACGGACCGCAATGTGCGTTCGAAATGTCGATGTTCAAATGTGTCCTGCAGTTCACACTATGACGCGCAGTTAACTGCGTTCTTCATCGACCCGCGAGCCAAGTGATCCACCGTCCAGGGTAATAGTTTTAAATATCACCCATTATGGATTGTTTGTTACATAAAAAAAAAAAATAATAATAATAATATATTATAGAAAGAAACGCAAGCATCACCCAACCGCTCGATCTATTAGATAGACAACGGGGACGCCGTGCGTAGTACAGTTTACGAACGCGTTCAATTCGACTCGTGGTGCGGATTTTTATACCAGTCTACGTTGAATTGTAACGAACGCGACGCGAGACGACAATAAATATAAAAATATGAATCGTCAGTCTCTAAAATTTATATCGAACAGAGAGTTTCATACGCAGCACTAAAACCACCGCGAGGCGGAGTCAGCGCGTACGTATTAATTCTCTTATTGTGGATTATATTATTGTGATACACGTTACGACTGACGTCGTTACACGTTACACGTTAATGATCCTTCCGCAGGTTCCCCTACGGAAACCTTGTTACGACTTTTACTTCCTCTAAATGATCAAGTTTGGTCAACTTCCCAGCAACGCCGACGGCCGTGAAGCCACCGCGTGTCGGTCCGAAGACCTCACTAAATCATTCAATCGGTAGTAGCGACGGGCGGTGTGTACAAAGGGCAGGGACGTAATCAACGCGAGCTTATGACTCGCGCTTACTAGGAATTCCTCGTTTATGGGGGATAATTGCAAACCCCAATCCCCAGCACGAAGGAGTTTCAGCGGGTTGCCCGGGCCTCTAGGCCAGGGAGAACATGCTGATTCCTTCAGTGTAGCGCGCGTGCGGCCCAGGACATCTAAGGGCATCACAGACCTGTTATTGCTCAATCTCGTGCGGCTCGAAGCCGCCGGTCCCTCTAAGAAGAATTTTAATACGTCGCCAGTGAGTTGCGTGACGGAGCCACGCACACCTAAATGACGACGCCTATTTAGCAGGCTAGAGTCTCGTTCGTTACCGGAATTAACCAGACAAATCGCTCCACCAACTAAGAACGGCCATGCACCACCACCCACCGAATCAAGAAAGAGCTGTTAATCTGTCAATCCTTCCGGTGTCCGGGCCTGGTGAGATTTCCCGTGTTGAGTCAAATTAAGCCGCAGGCTCCACTCCTGGTGGTGCCCTTCCGTCAATTCCTTTAAGTTTCAGCTTTGCAACCATACTCCCCCCGGAGTCCAAAATCTTTGGTTTCCCGGAAGCTGCCCGCCGAGCCATTGTAGTAACGTCGGCGGATCGCTAGATGACATATTTACGGTTAGAACTAGGGCGGTATCTAATCGCCTTCGAACCTCTAACTTTCGTTCTTGATTGATGAAAACACCTTTGGCAAATGCTTTCGCTGATGTTCGTCTTGCGACGATCCAAGAATTTCACCTCTAACGTCGCAATACGAATGCCCCCAGTTATCCCTATTAATCATTACCTCGGAGTTCTGAAAACCAACAAAATAGAACCGAGATCATATTCTATTATTCCATGCACGAAATATTCAAGCAGCATTTTGAGCCCGCTTTGAGCACTCTAATTTGTTCAAAGTAAAATTGTCGGCCCACCTCGACACTCACCGAAGAGCACCGCGATAGGATTTTGATATTGAACCGGCGTATTACCGCCGGCTCACCGACGATATGCTCCGCAGACGTGTCAGTATCACCGCGGATGCGGTGCACCGACAGCGCGGCGCACAAATGCAACTACGAGCTTTTTAACCGCAACAATTTTAGTATACGCTATTGGAGCTGGAATTACCGCGGCTGCTGGCACCAGACTTGCCCTCCAATTGTTCCTCGTTAAAATATTTAAAGTGTACTCATTCCGATTACGAGGCCTCGTAAGAGTCCCGTATCGTTATTTTTCGTCACTACCTCCCCGTGCCGGGAGTGGGTAATTTGCGCGCCTGCTGCCTTCCTTGGATGTGGTAGCCGTTTCTCAGGCTCCCTCTCCGGAATCGAACCCTGATTCCCCGTTACCCGTGACAACCATGGTAGTCGCAGAAACTACCATCGAAAGTTGATAAGGCAGACATTTGAAAGATGCGTCGCCGGTACTGGACCATGCGATCGGCAAAAGTTATCCAGATTCATCAAAATTAACGACTTCGAACGCGAGGCCCTCCGTCGATTGGTTTTGATCTAATAAAAGCACTCATCCCATCACTGGTCAGAGTTCTGATTGCATGTATTAGCTCTAGAATTACCACAGTTATCCAAGTAACTGAGTAAGATCTAAGGAACCAAAACTGATATATTGAGCCATTCGCGGTATCGCCTTAATACGGCTTGCACTGAGACATGCATGGCTTAATCTTTGAGACAAGCATATAACTACTGGCAGGATCAACCAGGGAGCTTCTTTTAATGAACGCGAAAAACGTGAACGTACCGCGCGCGTCAGCGCTCGACACAAACACATTTGTTCACACTCATACCCGCGCGCCGACGATCGTATCACGTCGGACAGCTAACGGGCGAGCCCTTGTTTTTATTATTTTATGAATGTTATGAACATTATAAAATAATATTTTTAGCTAAACGCGTAAACGTTAAAACGGTTATATCTCAAACAACGTTGAAACGTATTGCGCGATAGCATTTTAGAGTTAATACATAAACGCGTCATGACGACGTTTTACATATAAAATCTCCATTATTGAACGTTCGAAATCGAGACGCGTTCACATGTTGTATTATAAATTTTGACACATACGATTGTTGTGACACACATTAACGATTCAGCCCGGAATCTATAGAGTCATCTCGCATAATAAATGTTTTGTAATATATATTTTAAAGGATCGCTTCGCTATTTGCCACGGACACGAACGTAAGTTACGATCCGTCGATCCACACAGTTTAATAGAAATTATTAAAATGCGTGGTGCGGCAAGTATATCAAGTGTACGTGAGGGTATGGGTACAATACGTGTGCACTACATATCATATAATACTGTGAGAATGTGTATGTGTAAAACTTATAATAAAATCGATTTCGGTGCCGTCGATGACATGGGGAAAAAAGGTTTTTTCACAATATCAATCAAAGACACTGAACACAATAATATATAAACGTATTAAAATACACAAACTACATCAAGATACAATAGTGGCGCACACAATCGATACAACACAACAACACCACCACAACTATCATACAACCGCACTTCTGTCACACATTTACGACGCGGCCGACACGAGACTGGTAATAAATTGTAGAGAGTTCACAATTCACACCGTGTTCGCGTCGACCGCGTCGCACACCACATGTATGTGTCAATCAAAAATGTATCCCACCGCCAACATGCGCACCATAATATATAATATATATTTTTTTTTATGTTTTAGTTATTACTTACGCTGACCTAAAAAGGGGGGTGATGAGGGATTTGGGAGGGGGGTTATTTTTTTTTTTTTTTTTTTTTTTTTTTTAAATTTTTTTTTTTTTAAAATTTCTTCTCTCCCTCTTCTTTCTCTTTATTTATTCAACAACAACAAACATTACTAAACAAACAAACAAACAAACAAACAAACAAACAAACAAACAAACAAACAAACAAACAAACAAACAAACAAACACACCACACGCACGCGACGTTCGTGTATTAAAATTTAACACTGTTCGTGTATTAAAATGACATTGTCAAAACACGTAGTGTATACTCGTACAGTACTATAATTATATTGTTTTTTTAGTTATTACTTACGCTGACCTAAAAAGGGGGGGCGATGAGGGATTCGGGAGGAGACGGGAGGGGGAAGGGGGTAGTAAACGAACCATCCACCCACGAGACGTTCGTGTATTAAAATTTGGCACTGTTCGTGTATTAAAATGACACTGTCAAAACACGTAGTGTATACTCGTACCATAATGTTTGTTTTTTAGTTATTACATGAGTTAATATTGAGAGGAGACCCCAGGATGGGCACGCACGCACGCACGCACGCACGCACGCACGCACGCACGCACGCACGCACGCACGCACGCACGCACGCACGCACGCACGCACGCACGCGCGCACGCACGCGCGCACGCACGCGCACGCGCACACGCACACGCACACGCACACGCACACGCACACGCACACGAACACGAACACAACGCGACGTTCGTGTATTCGTAGATACATAATTGAAAAGAAAACAATAAAGCGTTACGTTAAAACTTTATCTAATGTCTAATCACGTTTAGTAAGGTCCATGTATTTCGGTCACACACTCACAATATTGAATGTAGATACATACACAGAACAAAAGAAATTGTTCACAATGAGAAAGTTTATATAAGCAGAGAAGAATAATTATATTATATTCATTATATATACGCCGCACACACTTAGACAGGTAGTCATTAGGTTGTACTATATTAAACAAGAAGTATTTATAATTTATAGCTGCTGGTCGCAAGACATTTACGAACGTCGAACCGAGAATGTCTAGCCTAGAAAATTCGTAAATACATACATATAACATTAATTAGATAATGTGTAAATATGTAAATACATAATAAATAAATTTAATTTAATTTAATTTAATTTAATTTAATTTAATTTAATTTAATTTAATTTACTTGCCAATTTTTTTTTAATCTTAGATTACGCGACGTCAAGAATGTAATCACGCACCACGAGTGACTTCACACGAGTAACATCGGGAATTGTATCCGGCGACCATATCGAGTGAGTAATTTTATTTTATATTAATATATTCGTTGTGTTTTTATTACACACAATGTGTCGGAAATTCGAAATGCGTGCAGAAAAAAAAAAAAGAAAGTAAGTATGTTTGAAATTTATGTCGATTTAAATTATGTCAACTAGTACAGTACCCATCTCCTTAAATTTAGTGTTGTGTGTTTCAAAATTGAAGTTAAGTTTTGACTCGTCGAACGAAATGCGTGAAACGCGTGTATTTGATGTGAGGGACGAAAGTGTGGTCTCTCCCCGCGTTCGTGTATTAAATTTGGTGTTTCGTATCTTTGTGTAATTACAATGAATGTGTAGTGTGCGCGTTTATAAACTTAACTTAAGTTAAGCTTTGAAAATTTAAAAAAAGAAAAAAAAAAAAATTATATACCACTAAACGTGCGCGCCTTCGCCTTCAGAAGCGGCGCGCGACCGTTCGGTTCGTGTATTATTGTCATCGAACGAAATGCGTGAAAAGCGTGTGGTGTAAATGTACAATGCGTCTATAATTATCAACTGGTGTTTGGATGTTTCAAAATTAAAATAATAATAAAGTTAAGTTAAGTTAAGTTAACCTAATCTAACCTATATTGTATGATAGATTATGATTATATTATCTCATCGTACGAAATGCGTGTTTTTGCACGATGCAAACGGCAACGGACGGTTCGATTCGTGTATTAAATATTGGTTTGGTTCGTGTATTAAATCGATTCGAAAACTTCACGAATACAACTTGTAACTCGTATTTATATTTTATATAATATTGTATTATTATAATAATAACAACAACACAACACCAAAACAACCAACAAACGACTAAATTTACAAGTTCGTGAAATAACTATTACACAAACAAAATTGGTGTCTCTATTGAATGTAACGTTTAAAACTTAACAAGTAATTAACGTTACAATATCATCGTCCTCGGACGAATCACCTGGCGTAGGGCTGAGTCTCAACAGATCGCAGCACGACGCTGCTCTACCGAGCACAACACCCCGCCAGGAACGGAAGTCGTCTACAGACTATTCCGAGCCCCGACATCGAACTGAGGTAGATTCGGACCTTCGGAGCCGTGATGCACGCATTAAACGGACAGCATCGATCTCCGCGATCCAAATGGGCTTCGACGTCGCACCTCACGAAGTGAAGCGCGACTAGTAAAGTCACATTGTTTAGAGCCTCCCGACTCTCGGGGCTCCACAGTGAGCATATCCTTGCCGGATTCGGCTAGGCTGGCTTCGGCCTTAGAGGCGTTCAGGCATAATCCCGCGGATGGTAGCTTCGCACCACCGGCCGCTCGGCCGAGTGCATGAACCAAATGTCCGAAACTGCGGTTCCTCTCGTACTGAGCAGTATTACTATCGCAACGACAAGCCATCAGTAGGGTAAAACTAACCTGTCTCACGACGGTCTAAACCCAGCTCACGTTCCCTTTTGATGGGTGAACAATCCAACGCTTGGCGAATTTTGCTTCGCAATGATAGGAAGAGCCGACATCGAAGGATCAAAAAGCAACGTCGCTATGAACGCTTGGCTGCCACAAGCCAGTTATCCCTGTGGTAACTTTTCTGGCACCTCTTGCTAAAAACTCTTTATACTAAAGGATCGATAGGCCGTGCTTTCGCAGTCCCTATGCGTACTGAACATCTGGATCAAGCCAGCTTTTGCCCTTTTGCTCCACGCGAGGTTTCTGTCCTCGCTGAGCTGGCCTTAGGACACCTGCGTTATTCTTTGACAGATGTACCGCCCCAGTCAAACTACCCGCCTGGCAGTGTCCTCGAACCGGATCACGCGGGAGTTGTACGGCGACGAGCGTTGCCGCCACGTCGCCACTCTGCACGCTTGGAACGAAACACCGTGCGCCCGCCGATATTATCGACCGCGCACCGCTTCCGCCCAACCGAGTAAGTAATGAAACAATGAAAGTAGTGGTTTTTCAGCGACGATCGCGCGAACGATCTCCCACTTATGCTACACCTCTCATGTCTCCTTACAATGCCAGATTAGAGTCAAGCTCAACAGGGTCTTCTTTCCCCGCTGATTCTCCCAAGCCCGTTCCCTTGGCTGTGGTTTCGCTAGATAGTAGATAGGGACATTCCCTCCATCCTCCCATGGTCATTCCTGCCTCACGGCGTACTGACCGAATCACGGGAGAGTGCCCAGTACGGTTTGCTATATAGCTTCTCCGCGGGCACAGTTCTTGACTCCCTACAAATTCTTGATCCGTCCCCAGCCGTATTCTCCCCCTACGGGGCTGGCTTTCTACTGAAGCGTTCCCCCCTAATGGGGTTGACAAGCACAGTTATGTTACTGCGCGTCCTGCAGGCCGTTGATCCTATTAAGATGATCCGTTATTCGAATGCGCGCCTAACAGAGTGCCAAGAGTGCGCGAACGTCCTAAAAGCTAAAAAGGCATCCCTACAACTTACCAAGCCGCTATGCCATAGCGGGCCCTCTACGTTCCGCTCGATCCCGTGTATCGCGTCCAACATGACTTCCCTGTCAGCGTAGTACAACTTACAGTCCCAGAGTGCGTGGTCACGGCTTTCCTGGTCGTATTCCTCACATGGGCACGCTGCAGACTCGCATAAGCTTAGCTGGTGTAAGCGTTGCCTAAAGCAGCCATGGCCCGTTAGGAGTTGTGAAACGACGAAGTCCGGTTCGATCCACCTGTACTTGAGCCTCACGACGACATCTGGAAAGAAGCTGTATAAGTCACGCCCGTTGGTAGTTATTTCCCATCGCTGCTGCCAAAGGGAGACAACCTCGCCACTCACCGAAACCTTGAGCTGCCTGCGTTCCCTAGGGGCCAGATGGAGTCCCTCCTCCGCAATTCGCCCCGCACGAAAGACCTCCAGATCGGCAGGTAGAACCCCCGCGAGAACTGGTAGTGCCGCGGAGCTACACGATCTGTAAGCCTTCGTAAGAAGTATTAAGG
The DNA here is from genome assembly GCA_914767945.1 of Eilema depressum. Classification (NCBI taxonomy): domain Eukaryota; kingdom Metazoa; phylum Arthropoda; class Insecta; order Lepidoptera; family Erebidae; genus Eilema; species Eilema depressum. The sequence goes on from OU612039.1 coordinate 6,812,955, forward strand.
CTGGCCGCTGAGTCTTCAGCAAGTTTCTTTTGACCACGAAGTTAGACGAGCGTCGGTACCATACGGCCGCAGCATAGGTGACTGTAGCAACATAGGTCCCTGAATACAGGACCCGTAGTGCCGGGAATCTAACACCCCACCTTGTAGCGGACACCCGGGAAACTTTCCCGAAACAATTCGCCGCTTTTTCGCCAATTAAAACTGCATGCGGACCGTAGGACCTAGCCCCGTCCAGAGTGACACCGAGCACCTTAGCCTGTGAAACATGCGTGATAGAGGCGCCGTCCATCCGAATGGTTGGCGGTCTTTTAAAATTACCTTTATATGTCAGCGCCAAGGACTTGCCGGGCGAGAAACCCAGTCGATTTCGGGTCCCCCAGCCGGTTATTGCTCTTAGCGTGACGTCGGCGTGTCGCTCAATCTCAGCACGGGACGTCGCCTCTATCACGACGGTCACGTCGTCGGCATATGCGATCAAATGCACTCCTTCGGGCTTAGGCAGCAAGAGGAGGTCGTTGAGGAGGAGGTTCCAAAGTGTCGGGCCCAGGACTGATCCCTGTGGACACCCCATGGTGTTTGACTTCCATGACGACGCGGTGCCTGTAATAAAACCCACACGGCGGTTGTTAAAATAACTGGTGATGATCCTATACAGGTTCGGTGGTGATCCACCCTGTTTTAGCTTTAGTAGAATCATGGGCCACCACGCGTTGTCAAACGCACCGGATATGTCCAGAAAGATCAGCTGCACGTACGGAGCCACTGAGTTTTCAACAATAGAGTTCAGGTGTCTGAGCGCCGTAACCGTCGAACGCCCGCGAGTAAATCCATGCTGCGCTTCCGATATATTCCTGTGCAGACAGGGAGCGCAGGCAACTATAATTCGTTCCAGAATCTTACCTAAAATGGGTAGAAGGGTAATGGGCCTATACGCTTTCGGGTCGCTGAGGGGCTTATCATTCCCCTTGGGCAGCACGATGAGTCGGCCTACCTTCCAATGGTCAGGGAAAACGCCTTCAACAATACACTTTTGGTACATCATAAGCATCTCGGACGAGGTGGCATTCCAGGCCCGCTTTATGATGACCGAGGTAAGGCCGTCCATGCCCGGCGCTGTCTTAGGGAGAGCCCGCACAATGCGGTCAACTGTTTCCCATTCAGGGGCTGGCATGTCCCCACCGGAGGGTGCGATTGCAGCTGCTATACGCACCTGCCGGTGGTAGGTCGTATCAGCGCCGAGCATGTCATCCGGGTAGAGGGTTAACAAGAGCTGCTCCATGGTGGCCCCCGTTGAGGTCGTGAACCCTTCAACTAGGCGTGTACCGTAAAGGATGTTCTGGGGGGGCTTAGCGCGGCCACTGGCCTCCCTGTAAGCCAGGCCCCATGGGTCCTCGTTTCCGGAATCAGCCAGTTTCCGAAAGAATTCAACCTCGGCCGTTTTCATGGCCGCCTTGTACTCGCCCCGCAGAGCGCGCAAGGTTGCGTGATGTTGTTCTTGCATAATGCAATTGTCACGCTTCGATCGCTGCCAAATCCTACGGGCACGACTCACCTTACGGCGGTAGTCGTCCAGTAATGGGGACCACCATTCGTACTTTCCGCAGCTATTCCGGGCCCGTTGTCCCAGGTGTTCCCTAGCAGTTTGTAGGAGAATATCAGAGTACCGCGTACTATACTCAGAGGCAGACAGACCGAGATGAAGCCTGTCCATCCTAGCGTGAAGCGCAGAGCAGAAGGTTGTCCAATTCACCCCTTGTGCTCGAAACTGATCCAGGGCGATCTCGGTCGTGTCTCGTGTCGCATTCACGGAGTCGCCCGATACGTTAAAAGTGATCAGCTGATGATCCGCTAAGCTGTCGCCCTCATGCACTGTCCACCCACAAACGTTAACACCTCTGGTTGAGAGAGTGAGGTCAATGTTTGATTTACCCCTCGGACCGTTAAATGTGGGAGGTTGTCCCGGGGCGTTGTGTAGCACAAGATCCCTGGAGAGAATGAACCCCTCCATTTCACTCCTTCTGTGCTCTTCGTCGAGCCCCCTTCCAGTATACTGGTGACGTTCGCAGTACCACATAGGTGAATGAGCGTTACTATCCATACCGATGAGGACCGGGCCTCTCGGCAGCTGTTGTAGAACCTTTTCTAGGTGCGCTATGTGGATACTGATATTATCACTGTACTGGAAATATGCGGAGACCACGTGCATGCTTAGTGTTCCAAGGACTAGATGGATTACACAGCAGTGTTCGTTACTGAGGTGCTCTAGTATCGTTGCAGTAGCGGCCCTATTGGACACTACAATCCCGGCTTTGGGTTTGCGGCCACACTGCAGTATACCTGCTCGTTGCTCATACTGGTCCTGAACTAAGATTAAGTCCAGTTTATGATTAGGGCCAAGACTGGCAAGCAGTTCAGTGGTGGCCGCCTCCATACCTTGTAGATTCAGCTGACCAACCTTTAACTGTAGGCGTCTATCCATATTGGATCATGTTAGCGGCCTGTGCCTCTGCATGAAGGCGGGCCGGGCAATTCGGCGCAGCAGTGGAGTGGTCGTTAGCCTCCTTCCGCTTAAAGCGTTTACAGGTGGCGCAGCATTGGGTCTTGGACTGGCACTCCTTGTTGTTGTGCCCGTTTTCGCCACATTTTCCGCACGTCATCTCCTTGGCACGGCAGTATTTCTCGGGATGACCGTATTGTTGGCACTTGGAGCAACACGTGGACCTTATGTGGTCCGTTACCTCAGCCTCGTCCCACCCTACGTAAACACGTCCCATGGAGATGAGAGCATCTCGTGCGGCTCCGGTGCACTCCAAAACAACAAGGAATTTGCTCCCCAGCTGTTTCTTAACCCCAAACTTGCATTCCCCTTGGAATCTCTCGAGCGTCCACCCGGGATTGTCCGAAAAATTGATCCGGTGTAGCTCCTTAATGAGTTCCTCAGGTGTCGGATCAGCACGCAAGTACCTCAACGCCACCCGTGGCAAACGGGCCCTGGGTTCAGCCACCCTCAGGCCGGGGGGGACAGCTTTCTTAAGTATATTGGCCGCCTCCTGGGTGGCGGTCCTCACCACCACCCCAGAGTTTCCTACTCTGCGGACCTGGGTTACTCGTATGCCCGCATCCCCGGGCTTCACCGCCTCCTGGAGGACCCTTTTCGTGTCCTCGCTGCTTTTAATATCCTCCCTATTGGGGTAAAATATAACCGCGGGCCCCTTGTGCGGAACTTGCAGAGGCGGTTTACCAATGGGCCTCTTCAGGGCACTGGCATATGACGGCCCTACAGGAACCGGCTCACAAGCCCCCTGTAGGGCAGTGGCTGGCCCCGCCAAAGCGGTCTCAATCGCAGCCAATTTTGCCGCACCCAACTCCCGCTCCGTCTCCGCAAGCCTGACAGTAAGCTTAGCCACGAGGGCAATTATGTCCTGGCCGTACCCCGAAATGGTGTTTTTGTCCCCAATATTTAGTTTATTGGGGGCGTTCACCACCATGGAGATCCGCCTCACCGCAAGGTGCACTGCATCAATAATGCCCTCCTTGCTGCTAGGCAGCGCAAAGGGAGAAGCGCCTTCGACAGTTGCTCGTGGGGGGGCCGGGGTAGCGCTGAGGACGCCACTGGTAGGAGGGACCGACGACTTTTTTGACGCAACCCTGCGTCGAATGGCCTCCTGTACCTCCTCCGGAGAGCTAAGCAGCCTCTTGCCTCCTATCTCCTGGGGACCAATTACGGCACCAGAGGCCGGGGGCGTCACCGCCATTGCGGTCGCCGGGGGAGTAATAGTGTCCAGTGGAGCCGCTGAGAAGCCCCCAGGCGGGGTGCGGGCCAACGAAGAACGCGGGACAAATGAACCTGTTGCCGTCACAATCTCTTCGAGGCATTGCACCTCTTCCCTCCTGCGGGCCAGCTCCTCCGCAAGGAGTGCCTGCTGACGGCTGAGCTCCTCGTCCTCAGCCATACCAACCAAGTATGGTACTTAAAATAAAAAAAAAAAATAAAAATAAAAAAAATGAGATAAACTAACAATAAAAATAATATCTGTAGCAACTAAACGTTGCTGCTGCGGATGTCCAAGTCACGGACACCGCAACAACAAAACGTGGGGTCGATGACAGACGCCAGATGACAGCTGTCAGCTGCCAAATAGACGTCTATCCGTCAGCCCAAACTAGTGTAAGTCAGACCCCCACTGACAGCTGCCAACTGTCAGAGAGACACCAGACGTCAACCTAGTTGATAAAACAACAACGTTCCCAGGCAAGAACGCTACTGTATCAATTAAATAACTAAATTAAATTAAATTAAATAAATAAGGCTAAAGTGCTTATGCCTCTGCCACAGGCACCGCAAAAACTAAACGTAGTGTCAGCGTTGAACTGA
>OU612039.1:6822329-6839829 GCA_914767945.1 Eilema depressum
ATCCTTCCGCAGGTTCCCCTACGGAAACCTTGTTACGACTTTTACTTCCTCTAAATGATCAAGTTTGGTCAACTTCCCAGCAACGCCGACGGCCGTGAAGCCACCGCGTGTCGGTCCGAAGACCTCACTAAATCATTCAATCGGTAGTAGCGACGGGCGGTGTGTACAAAGGGCAGGGACGTAATCAACGCGAGCTTATGACTCGCGCTTACTAGGAATTCCTCGTTTATGGGGGATAATTGCAAACCCCAATCCCCAGCACGAAGGAGTTTCAGCGGGTTGCCCGGGCCTCTAGGCCAGGGAGAACATGCTGATTCCTTCAGTGTAGCGCGCGTGCGGCCCAGGACATCTAAGGGCATCACAGACCTGTTATTGCTCAATCTCGTGCGGCTCGAAGCCGCCGGTCCCTCTAAGAAGAATTTTAATACGTCGCCAGTGAGTTGCGTGACGGAGCCACGCACACCTAAATGACGACGCCTATTTAGCAGGCTAGAGTCTCGTTCGTTACCGGAATTAACCAGACAAATCGCTCCACCAACTAAGAACGGCCATGCACCACCACCCACCGAATCAAGAAAGAGCTGTTAATCTGTCAATCCTTCCGGTGTCCGGGCCTGGTGAGATTTCCCGTGTTGAGTCAAATTAAGCCGCAGGCTCCACTCCTGGTGGTGCCCTTCCGTCAATTCCTTTAAGTTTCAGCTTTGCAACCATACTCCCCCCGGAGTCCAAAATCTTTGGTTTCCCGGAAGCTGCCCGCCGAGCCATTGTAGTAACGTCGGCGGATCGCTAGATGACATATTTACGGTTAGAACTAGGGCGGTATCTAATCGCCTTCGAACCTCTAACTTTCGTTCTTGATTGATGAAAACACCTTTGGCAAATGCTTTCGCTGATGTTCGTCTTGCGACGATCCAAGAATTTCACCTCTAACGTCGCAATACGAATGCCCCCAGTTATCCCTATTAATCATTACCTCGGAGTTCTGAAAACCAACAAAATAGAACCGAGATCATATTCTATTATTCCATGCACGAAATATTCAAGCAGCATTTTGAGCCCGCTTTGAGCACTCTAATTTGTTCAAAGTAAAATTGTCGGCCCACCTCGACACTCACCGAAGAGCACCGCGATAGGATTTTGATATTGAACCGGCGTATTACCGCCGGCTCACCGACGATATGCTCCGCAGACGTGTCAGTATCACCGCGGATGCGGTGCACCGACAGCGCGGCGCACAAATGCAACTACGAGCTTTTTAACCGCAACAATTTTAGTATACGCTATTGGAGCTGGAATTACCGCGGCTGCTGGCACCAGACTTGCCCTCCAATTGTTCCTCGTTAAAATATTTAAAGTGTACTCATTCCGATTACGAGGCCTCGTAAGAGTCCCGTATCGTTATTTTTCGTCACTACCTCCCCGTGCCGGGAGTGGGTAATTTGCGCGCCTGCTGCCTTCCTTGGATGTGGTAGCCGTTTCTCAGGCTCCCTCTCCGGAATCGAACCCTGATTCCCCGTTACCCGTGACAACCATGGTAGTCGCAGAAACTACCATCGAAAGTTGATAAGGCAGACATTTGAAAGATGCGTCGCCGGTACTGGACCATGCGATCGGCAAAAGTTATCCAGATTCATCAAAATTAACGACTTCGAACGCGAGGCCCTCCGTCGATTGGTTTTGATCTAATAAAAGCACTCATCCCATCACTGGTCAGAGTTCTGATTGCATGTATTAGCTCTAGAATTACCACAGTTATCCAAGTAACTGAGTAAGATCTAAGGAACCAAAACTGATATATTGAGCCATTCGCGGTATCGCCTTAATACGGCTTGCACTGAGACATGCATGGCTTAATCTTTGAGACAAGCATATAACTACTGGCAGGATCAACCAGGGAGCTTCTTTTAATGAACGCGAAAAACGTGAACGTACCGCGCGCGTCAGCGCTCGACACAAACACATTTGTTCACACTCATACCCGCGCGCCGACGATCGTATCACGTCGGACAGCTAACGGGCGAGCCCTTGTTTTTATTATTTTATGAATGTTATGAACATTATAAAATAATATTTTTAGCTAAACGCGTAAACGTTAAAACGGTTATATCTCAAACAACGTTGAAACGTATTGCGCGATAGCATTTTAGAGTTAATACATAAACGCGTCATGACGACGTTTTACATATAAAATCTCCATTATTGAACGTTCGAAATCGAGACGCGTTCACATGTTGTATTATAAATTTTGACACATACGATTGTTGTGACACACATTAACGATTCAGCCCGGAATCTATAGAGTCATCTCGCATAATAAATGTTTTGTAATATATATTTTAAAGGATCGCTTCGCTATTTGCCACGGACACGAACGTAAGTTACGATCCGTCGATCCACACAGTTTAATAGAAATTATTAAAATGCGTGGTGCGGCAAGTATATCAAGTGTACGTGAGGGTATGGGTACAATACGTGTGCACTACATATCATATAATACTGTGAGAATGTGTATGTGTAAAACTTATAATAAAATCGATTTCGGTGCCGTCGATGACATGGGGAAAAAAGGTTTTTTCACAATATCAATCAAAGACACTGAACACAATAATATATAAACGTATTAAAATACACAAACTACATCAAGATACAATAGTGGCGCACACAATCGATACAACACAACAACACCACCACAACTATCATACAACCGCACTTCTGTCACACATTTACGACGCGGCCGACACGAGACTGGTAATAAATTGTAGAGAGTTCACAATTCACACCGTGTTCGCGTCGACCGCGTCGCACACCACATGCATGTGTCAATCAAAAATGTATCCCACCGCCAACATGCGCACCATAATATATAATATATATTTTTTTTTATGTTTTAGTTATTACTTACGCTGACCTAAAAAGGGGGGTGATGAGGGATTTGGGAGGGGGGTTATTTTTTTTTTTTTTTTTTTTTTTTTTTTAAATTTTTTTTTTTTTAAAATTTCTTCTCTCCCTCTTCTTTCTCTTTATTTATTCAACAACAACAAACATTACTAAACAAACAAACAAACAAACAAACAAACAAACAAACAAACAAACAAACAAACAAACACACCACACGCACGCGACGTTCGTGTATTAAAATTTAACACTGTTCGTGTATTAAAATGACATTGTCAAAACACGTAGTGTATACTCGTACAGTACTATAATTATATTGTTTTTTTAGTTATTACTTACGCTGACCTAAAAAGGGGGGGCGATGAGGGATTCGGGAGGAGACGGGAGGGGGAAGGGGGTAGTAAACGAACCATCCACCCACGAGACGTTCGTGTATTAAAATTTGGCACTGTTCGTGTATTAAAATGACACTGTCAAAACACGTAGTGTATACTCGTACCATAATGTTTGTTTTTTAGTTATTACATGAGTTAATATTGAGAGGAGACCCCAGGATGGGCACGCACGCACGCACGCACGCACGCACGCACGCACGCACGCACGCACGCACGCACGCACGCACGCACGCACGCACGCACGCACGCGCGCACGCACGCGCGCACGCACGCGCACGCGCACACGCACACGCACACGCACACGCACACGCACACGCACACGCACACGCACACGCACACGAACACGAACACAACGCGACGTTCGTGTATTCGTAGATACATAATTGAAAAGAAAACAATAAAGCGTTACGTTAAAACTTTATCTAATGTCTAATCACGTTTATTAAGGTCCATGTATTTCGGTCACACACTCACAATATTGAATGTAGATACATACACAGAACAAAAGAAATTGTTCACAATGAGAAAGTTTATATAAGCAGAGAAGAATAATTATATTATATTCATTATATATACGCCGCACACACTTAGACAGGTAGTCATTAGGTTGTACTATATTAAACAAGAAGTATTTATAATTTATAGCTGCTGGTCGCAAGACATTTACGAACGTCGAACCGAGAATGTCTAGCCTAGAAAATTCGTAAATACATACATATAACATTAATTAGATAATGTGTAAATATGTAAATACATAATAAATAAATTTAATTTAATTTAATTTAATTTAATTTAATTTAATTTAATTTAATTTAATTTAATTTACTTGCCAATTTTTTTTTAATCTTAGATTACGCGACGTCAAGAATGTAATCACGCACCACGAGTGACTTCACACGAGTAACATCGGGAATTGTATCCGGCGACCATATCGAGTGAGTAATTTTATTTTATATTAATATATTCGTTGTGTTTTTATTACACACAATGTGTCGGAAATTCGAAATGCGTGCAGAAAAAAAAAAAAGAAAGTAAGTATGTTTGAAATTTATGTCGATTTAAATTATGTCAACTAGTACAGTACCCATCTCCTTAAATTTAGTGTTGTGTGTTTCAAAATTGAAGTTAAGTTTTGACTCGTCGAACGAAATGCGTGAAACGCGTGTATTTGATGTGAGGGACGAAAGTGTGGTCTCTCCCCGCGTTCGTGTATTAAATTTGGTGTTTCGTATCTTTGTGTAATTACAATGAATGTGTAGTGTGCGCGTTTATAAACTTAACTTAAGTTAAGCTTTGAAAATTTAAAAAAAGAAAAAAAAAAAAATTATATACCACTAAACGTGCGCGCCTTCGCCTTCAGAAGCGGCGCGCGACCGTTCGGTTCGTGTATTATTGTCATCGAACGAAATGCGTGAAAAGCGTGTGGTGTAAATGTACAATGCGTCTATAATTATCAACTGGTGTTTGGATGTTTCAAAATTAAAATAATAATAAAGTTAAGTTAAGTTAAGTTAACCTAATCTAACCTATATTGTATGATAGATTATGATTATATTATCTCATCGTACGAAATGCGTGTTTTTGCACGATGCAAACGGCAACGGACGGTTCGATTCGTGTATTAAATATTGGTTTGGTTCGTGTATTAAATCGATTCGAAAACTTCACGAATACAACTTGTAACTCGTATTTATATTTTATATAATATTGTATTATTATAATAATAACAACAACACAACACCAAAACAACCAACAAACGACTAAATTTACAAGTTCGTGAAATAACTATTACACAAACAAAATTGGTGTCTCTATTGAATGTAACGTTTAAAACTTAACAAGTAATTAACGTTACAATATCATCGTCCTCGGACGAATCACCTGGCGTAGGGCTGAGTCTCAACAGATCGCAGCACGACGCTGCTCTACCGAGCACAACACCCCGCCAGGAACGGAAGTCGTCTACAGACTATTCCGAGCCCCGACATCGAACTGAGGTAGATTCGGACCTTCGGAGCCGTGATGCACGCATTAAACGGACAGCATCGATCTCCGCGATCCAAATGGGCTTCGACGTCGCACCTCACGAAGTGAAGCGCGACTAGTAAAGTCACATTGTTTAGAGCCTCCCGACTCTCGGGGCTCCACAGTGAGCATATCCTTGCCGGATTCGGCTAGGCTGGCTTCGGCCTTAGAGGCGTTCAGGCATAATCCCGCGGATGGTAGCTTCGCACCACCGGCCGCTCGGCCGAGTGCATGAACCAAATGTCCGAAACTGCGGTTCCTCTCGTACTGAGCAGTATTACTATCGCAACGACAAGCCATCAGTAGGGTAAAACTAACCTGTCTCACGACGGTCTAAACCCAGCTCACGTTCCCTTTTGATGGGTGAACAATCCAACGCTTGGCGAATTTTGCTTCGCAATGATAGGAAGAGCCGACATCGAAGGATCAAAAAGCAACGTCGCTATGAACGCTTGGCTGCCACAAGCCAGTTATCCCTGTGGTAACTTTTCTGGCACCTCTTGCTAAAAACTCTTTATACTAAAGGATCGATAGGCCGTGCTTTCGCAGTCCCTATGCGTACTGAACATCTGGATCAAGCCAGCTTTTGCCCTTTTGCTCCACGCGAGGTTTCTGTCCTCGCTGAGCTGGCCTTAGGACACCTGCGTTATTCTTTGACAGATGTACCGCCCCAGTCAAACTACCCGCCTGGCAGTGTCCTCGAACCGGATCACGCGGGAGTTGTACGGCGACGAGCGTTGCCGCCACGTCGCCACTCTGCACGCTTGGAACGAAACACCGTGCGCCCGCCGATATTATCGACCGCGCACCGCTTCCGCCCAACCGAGTAAGTAATGAAACAATGAAAGTAGTGGTTTTTCAGCGACGATCGCGCGAACGATCTCCCACTTATGCTACACCTCTCATGTCTCCTTACAATGCCAGACTAGAGTCAAGCTCAACAGGGTCTTCTTTCCCCGCTGATTCTCCCAAGCCCGTTCCCTTGGCTGTGGTTTCGCTAGATAGTAGATAGGGACAAACCCACCTCCGCCTCATGGCTTGTTCCAACCTATTGGTTATACAAGCCGAATCACGGGAGATGCATACCCTTACTTGCCTTCGGCTCTTTGGGGGTACGCACGTTTCTCCCTAACAAATTGTTTTCTTTGTCCTTGTCCCTATTGGTCAATCCTCTCCCCCTTCTGGGGCGTGACAAACACACGTACGTACTTGGGTGCCTAAGTCCGCCGTGTGCCCACCTTACGGTGGTACCGCTAGCTCCACTTTGCGTCCGGGTTTTGTTTAATTAATTTGGCCTCTTCTAGGCCTCACTTAAATCTTCACCTCTCTCTAGCCCACTGCGCTTCTTGTGCCACCTTCGCGCGTATTCACGGAAGTACCGGAAATTTTCCGCAGATCCCACCAGATCCGGGTAGTACACCGGGCCTATCTGAAGAGCCGTAATATTCTCCAGTAACTGCCTACGCTCCTCCCCGTAGAGTGTGCACTCCCACAGTGCGTGGTGAACATCCTCCACCTCACTCTCTTCGCAGTAGCAGTGCCCCACTTCTACTAACTTCATACGGTGAAGTCGGTCCCTAAAGCAGCCATGTCCGGTGAGAAGCTGCGAGGTTTCATAGTCCGGCTCGACCCAAGCAGCCTTGAGTCGGGCCTTCACGTCCGGGAAGTATCGATACAGCTCCCTTCCCTTCTCCGATGTGTCCCAACGCTCCTGCCACGCGGCAAGAGCGGACTCAGTCCCGCTGAGTTTGGCACTCCGAAGCTCCTTCTTGGTAGCCGCGGACTCGCGTGCCGCACCTAGTTCGCCCGCCCGTATTACCTCGAGGTCGGCCGGTAGGACGCCGGCCAACACCGCCAACGCGTCGGTACTCGTCGATCTGTACGCCTTGGTCAGAAGGACCAGTGCAGGCCTCTGCGTGCGCAACAGCACACTCCGCACAACGGGCTGGGACGCACGCCCATACCAACACGCCGCAGCATACGTCACCGTCGCAACAAAAGTCCCCTGATACAGCACCTTAAGGGCCCTGTATCTGACACCCCATGAGGACGCCGATACTCTCGACATCTTGCCAAAGCAATTTGCCGCCCTGTCCCCGATCGATGCTGCATGCTGCGAGAACAATAGACTGGCGTCGATCACCACACCCAGCACCGTGGTCGATGTGACGCTCCTTACAGACGTCCCCCCGAATCTGATGGTGGGAGGCCGCTGGAATTTTCCCCTGATAGTCATAGTTGCAGACTTTGCAGGGGAGAAGTCCAGCCTATTGCGGGCTCCCCACTCACCGACAAGATTCAACGCCAAAGAGGCCGAGGCCTCTATTCCTGCCCGGGTTCCGGATTCTATAAGGATCGTCACATCGTCGGCGTAAGCCACGACACTAACCCCCCCAGGATATGGTAACCGAAGCAAATCGTCCAGAAGCACGTTCCAGAGCGTGGGGCCCAGCACCGATCCCTGCGGGCAACCCATTGTTGCTGTCTTCCACAACACCCGGCTCCCCACGAACATCCCCGTCCGGCGGTTCGTGAAGTAGTCCGCCAACATCCTATAGATGTTTTGCGGGCATCCTCCGCGCTTCACCTTGAGCATGATCATGGGCCACCAGGCATTGTCGAAGGCTCCAGAGATGTCTAAGAATATAGCCTGAGCGTACTTCGACTCACTCCTGTGAGCGACCTGAAGGATGGCGTTCAGTGCCGACACCGTTGACCGTCCTCGAGTGAATCCGTGCTGGCGATCCGATAAGCTTCTTGCTATTTGCGGGGCACACCCAAGCATTACACGCTCCAAAATCTTACCAAGAATCGGCAACAGTGTGACGGGTCGGTAGGCCTTCGGGTCGTCAAGCTGCCTGCCGTTCCCTTTCGGGAGGACAATCAGCCTGCCGTCCTTCCATACCTCCGGAAAAACTCCCTCCTGGACACATCGCCTATACATTTCGGCAAACTCTGCCGGTGCAGCCGCATAACTGTGCTGGATGATTCGAGCACTCAACCCATCGATACCCGGGGCCGTGTTGGGAAGGTCCCTGACTATCCTCTTTACTGTCTCGTCCGTTGGAGGAGAGGCATCCTCTCCTGAAGGCATCGCAGAGCTCATTAGTCGCACCAGCCCATGATACTCCGTGTCCGCAGTGACATCGTCGTCTGGGCACAAGGAGCACATTAGGCCGCGCATGGCCTCGTCGACACTCCCAGCATGTCCTTGGGCGTAAATAATGCCATTAATTACGTTACTTGGAGGCCTATGCCTCCCACTCGCTGTTCTGTACGCATGTCCCCAAGGGTCCATGTTTCCAGATTCAGCGATCTTCCTAAAATGAGCAAGTTGCGTCTCCTCCATGGCTTTCCTATACCTACGCCTATGCTCATGGAATCGCCCCTTCGCGCATTCCTCCACGGGCCCGCCGGCCCGTCGAGCAGACTGCCAAGCCCTCCGGAGGGTGTTGTTAGTCTGTCGCAACCGATCCAATTCCGGTGACCACCACGGGTGGCCCCTCTGTCCTGCCCTAACCACCCCTAGAGTCTGCTTTGCGGTGCTCCCTACCATTACGGTGAATTGAGCACAGACTTCTGAGGCGGGACGATTCCATTTAATCCCCCCAGCTATGACCCTAAAGCGGTTCTCAAATTCGCCCCAGTCCACTCCACGGTCCCGAAATCTGGCAGGCAGGGACTCTGAGACTGCGCCCGCAGTGGGCTTGCTTGCCACACTATAAACAAGTAGTCGGTGGTCACTCTCAATCACATTTGGCATCACTCTCCACCCTGTCACCAGGGTGCCTCCTGATGTCAGCGTGAGGTCGATGTTGGTCTCCCCTCTATGATTCAGGAAAGTCCCCGGCTGACCCTTCTGGTTCTCTATCCGGAGACCCCGGGCCAGGATAAACGCCTCCATAGACTGTCGCCGGTGCGTGACGTCTGGCCCGCGACCGGTATACTGCCGCGGTTCGCAATACCACATCGGAGAGTGTGCGTTCGAGTCTGTCCCAATGAGCACTCTCTTTCCCCTAAGGGCGTCGAGCACTGTGCCAAGATGCTGTAGATGGACATCAATATCGTCTCCGTACTGGAAGTACGCGGACACCATGTATATCCCTTCTCCGCCGTCCTGTACATGACACACAACACAGTGTGTAGTGGACAGGTGACGGAGGACGGCGCATGGGAGGTCCTCGCGAGTGATGAGCACCCCAGCCTGTGCACCGGTCCCGCATGAAATTATGCGACTCTCTGGGTCCTCCTGTACAGGCTGCTCCTGTACCAGGATCACATCTAGACCCAGCTCCCGGACCGCACTGGGCAGCTCCCTTGTGGCAAGCTTTGCCCTGCCCAAATTAATCTGGCCGACTGTAATTTGTGGAGCCATTTTTAGTAGTGAGTGGCCTCAACCATTCTCCTCTCGGCCGATACACGAGCCGGACACTCTCGTGCGCCCGTAGCGTGCCCCTCGGCACCCTTCTGCCCAAACTTGTGGCACGTGGCGCATCTCCCTGTACTCTCCTTGCAGTCATCTGCAGAGTGCCCCGTCCCGCCACACTTGAAACATGTAGCTTTCTCCTGCTTGCACTTCTTGTCATTGTGTCCATACATGGTGCACTTCCTGCAGATGACCGCAGTAGTAAAATCCTCAACGCGGCAGGATTCCCACCCTATATACAGTCGACCTTTTTTAATCAATATCCCCCTGAGCTCCGCAGAGCAGGCGACCACTATCGCCGAGTAGGCGGACCCCTGACGGCTCTTACGGAACGCCAGGCGGCTCTGAGTCCGCATGGCCTCCAGCGTCCACTTCGGGTCGTCTTTGAAGTTCTGCTCGTGTATAGATTTCAGAACATCTTCCCACTCCGGGTCCCTCCCCTCCAGGTCCCTTATTATAATCAACGGCGATTTGCCCCTAAGGTCTGCGGTTTTCAAGTTCTCGGGAAGAGCCGCCTTCAGTTTTCTAATGTCTTCCGTAGTGTCCGTCTGCAGGACGACACCTGCGCCGCCCACTCTGCGAACCCTATTGATTTTAATCCCTAGTTGGGCAGGGACTATTGAGGCCTTTATAAGCGATTTTGTATCCTCTGAGGATTTAATGGCCGTGCCCTCTTTCGGGTACACGGCCACCACCGGACCCCGGCTTCGGGAGCCCAGCACGCCAGCATACGTCGAAGCAGTCGAGGACGTTGGTCGGGCCGAGATGGCAGAACCCGAGGCCTGTAAAGCCTCAAGTCTTGCCTCCGCGACGGCCGCTCTCTTCTCCGCCTCAGCCAACCTGGCAATGAGTATCGTCACCGCCGATCCCGCGGCTGCCACGTGCTGGCCTATTACTGCAATCTCTTCTTTGTTTAGTTTGGAGAATCGGCTGTGTACCGTCTCCATGATGCCTGTTGTTGCTTTCGTGGCCAATCCGGCGATCTCCTCTATGGTTTCAACTGCTGGAACATGCGCCACCGGTGCCGGCGTGCCCTCCAGTACGCCTGCCGGTAAGGAAGCCGGTGGCGGCGGCTGCTGAGTCAACTCCGGCGCCGAAGGTCCGGCCAGGATGCCACCAATGGGGGGTATGTCAGCCTGCCTCCGAGCAGCCTGCACTCGCCTTTTGACGGAGTCCTGTATCTCCTGTGGGGACGTCAAGGGCCGCTTCGCCGAAGTCGTGGCTGTTGGCGGGAGCTGTTCCGGGGGGGGCGGGGGTGAAGTTATGGGGGTGCCGAATGAGCTGGGGGGCGTCCGCACCAGGGACTCCCTGGGCCGGAAACCCGCCTCGCGGATTAACTCGTTCATGGCTTTCAGCTCTGCCTCCTTCGCCGCCATTTCTTCCTCCAAAAGTCGCCTGTAAATTTCCTCCTGCTGGGCCATGTTTGACCGAGCAGGAGAGGGGGAGGGGGGGCTGACACCTGGGGGGGGGTTTTAGAGGATGGGCTGCCTCCCTCCAAAGTGGGAAAGGAAGAATTCAATCCCAATTACCGAGAATTGGAATAAGAAAATAAAAACAATAATAAAAAGGGGGGGGGGCAAGATTAGAGGGGGGGGATATCCCTGGGGGGCTTCTCACCCACCAGGACTACCCAATGAGGGCACAAAAGAAAATACAAAAATTTTCACAATTTCAGTTCTCTGTCGCCGGTGGGATACATTTCTCGTTTCCGTATATACAATATTGCACGAACACGATTTGAGTAGACTCGAAACAGACTCACCAAAGACTGATGGTTGCACTAAAAGTGTCCGCTCACAAATAAATATAAGTCCTGCCGCAGTCTGCACCCGAGATGCGCCTCTCACCCAAGTGTCACTCGGGGTAAGCGATCACCATCACCAATGCACTAACACTAACTTACACTAATAAAACGTCACTATCGAGTAAGGGAGCGTCACTGTCACTATAAAAGATGACAGCTGTCAGTGCTGACAGCCGTCAAGTGTCACTGTCACTGCTGTTACGAAGACAGCTGTCAGGTTGACACGGCCAGTGCCTGACAGCCGCCAAGTGTCACTTTCACTACGAACACGCACTGTCCCGCTCTCAAGCCAATATGGCCGCGACCGCTTATGGGCAAGTGCCCAGGAAGAAGCGAGAGGGGCCGATTTATAGATTGTTTCAAGTCACTGGCAGTCTTGTATCCCGCTTACAAACGAAGATGGCCGCCGCCTCTTACGGACTATTGCCCGTGAGAGAACGAGAGGAGCCGATTTACACTTTTTTGGTGGAACGTTAAGAAATAAAAATATGCTCCGCGCGCGCGCAACACGTCCGCACTTGAGGAATGCGAACACCCAAGTCGTAAGTAGATAGGGACAAACCCACCTCCGCCTCATGGCTTGTTCCAACCTATTGGTTATACAAGCCGAATCACGGGAGATGCATACCCTTACTTGCCTTCGGCTCTTTGGGGGTACGCACGTTTCTCCCTAACAAATTGTTTTCTTTGTCCTTGTCCCTATTGGTCAATCCTCTCCCCCTTCTGGGGCGTGACAAACACACGTACGTACTTGGGTGCCTAAGTCCGCCGTGTGCCCACCTTACGGTGGTACCGCTAGCTCCACTTTGCGTCCGGGTTTTGTTTAATTAATTTGGCCTCTTCTAGGCCTCACTTAAATCTTCACCTCTCTCTAGCCCACTGCGCTTCTTGTGCCACCTTCGCGCGTATTCACGGAAGTACCGGAAATTTTCCGCAGATCCCACCAGATCCGGGTAGTACACCGGGCCTATCTGAAGAGCCGTAATATTCTCCAGTAACTGCCTACGCTCCTCCCCGTAGAGTGTGCACTCCCACAGTGCGTGGTGAACATCCTCCACCTCACTCTCTTCGCAGTAGCAGTGCCCCACTTCTACTAACTTCATACGGTGAAGTCGGTCCCTAAAGCAGCCATGTCCGGTGAGAAGCTGCGAGGTTTCATAGTCCGGCTCGACCCAAGCAGCCTTGAGTCGGGCCTTCACGTCCGGGAAGTATCGATACAGCTCCCTTCCCTTCTCCGATGTGTCCCAACGCTCCTGCCACGCGGCAAGAGCGGACTCAGTCCCGCTGAGTTTGGCACTCCGAAGCTCCTTCTTGGTAGCCGCGGACTCGCGTGCCGCACCTAGTTCGCCCGCCCGTATTACCTCGAGGTCGGCCGGTAGGACGCCGGCCAACACCGCCAACGCGTCGGTACTCGTCGATCTGTACGCCTTGGTCAGAAGGACCAGTGCAGGCCTCTGCGTGCGCAACAGCACACTCCGCACAACGGGCTGGGACGCACGCCCATACCAACACGCCGCAGCATACGTCACCGTCGCAACAAAAGTCCCCTGATACAGCACCTTAAGGGCCCTGTATCTGACACCCCATGAGGACGCCGATACTCTCGACATCTTGCCAAAGCAATTTGCCGCCCTGTCCCCGATCGATGCTGCATGCTGCGAGAACAATAGACTGGCGTCGATCACCACACCCAGCACCGTGGTCGATGTGACGCTCCTTACAGACGTCCCCCCGAATCTGATGGTGGGAGGCCGCTGGAATTTTCCCCTGACAGTCATAGTTGCAGACTTTGCAGGGGAGAAGTCCAGCCTATTGCGGGCTCCCCACTCACCGACAAGATTCAACGCCAAAGAGGCCGAGGCCTCTATTCCTGCCCGGGTTCCGGATTCTATAAGGATCGTCACATCGTCGGCGTAAGCCACGACACTAACCCCCCCAGGATATGGTAACCGAAGCAAATCGTCCAGAAGCACGTTCCAGAGCGTGGGGCCCAGCACCGATCCCTGCGGGCAACCCATTGTTGCTGTCTTCCACAACACCCGGCTCCCCACGAACATCCCCGTCCGGCGGTTCGTGAAGTAGTCCGCCAACATCCTATAGATGTTTTGCGGGCATCCTCCGCGCTTCACCTTGAGCATGATCATGGGCCACCAGGCATTGTCGAAGGCTCCAGAGATGTCTAAGAATATAGCCTGAGCGTACTTCGACTCACTCCTGTGAGCGACCTGAAGGATGGCGTTCAGTGCCGACACCGTTGACCGTCCTCGAGTGAATCCGTGCTGGCGATCCGATAAGCTTCTTGCTATTTGCGGGGCACACCCAAGCATTACACGCTCCAAAATCTTACCAAGAATCGGCAACAGTGTGACGGGTCGGTAGGCCTTCGGGTCGTCAAGCTGCCTGCCGTTCCCTTTCGGGAGGACAATCAGCCTGCCGTCCTTCCATACCTCCGGAAAAACTCCCTCCTGGACACATCGCCTATACATTTCGGCAAACTCTGCCGGTGCAGCCGCATAACTGTGCTGGATGATTCGAGCACTCAACCCATCGATACCCGGGGCCGTGTTGGGAAGGTCCCTGACTATCCTCTTTACTGTCTCGTCCGTTGGAGGAGAGGCATCCTCTCCTGAAGGCATCGCAGAGCTCATTAGTCGCACCAGCCCATGATACTCCGTGTCCGCAGTGACATCGTCGTCTGGGCACAAGGAGCACATTAGGCCGCGCATGGCCTCGTCGACACTCCCAGCATGTCCTTGGGCGTAAATAATGCCATTAATTACGTTACTTGGAGGCCTATGCCTCCCACTCGCTGTTCTGTACGCATGTCCCCAAGGGTCCATGTTTCCAGATTCAGCGATCTTCCTAAAATGAGCAAGTTGCGTCTCCTCCATGGCTTTCCTATACCTACGCCTATGCTCATGGAATCGCCCCTTCGCGCATTCCTCCACGGGCCCGCCGGCCCGTCGAGCAGACTGCCAAGCCCTCCGGAGGGTGTTGTTAGTCTGTCGCAACCGATCCAATTCCGGTGACCACCACGGGTGGCCCCTCTGTCCTGCCCTAACCACCCCTAGAGTCTGCTTTGCGGTGCTCCCTACCATTACGGTGAATTGAGCACAGACTTCTGAGGCGGGACGATTCCATTTAATCCCCCCAGCTATGACCCTAAAGCGGTTCTCAAATTCGCCCCAGTCCACTCCACGGTCCCGAAATCTGGCAGGCAGGGACTCTGAGACTGCGCCCGCAGTGGGCTTGCTTGCCACACTATAAACAAGTAGTCGGTGGTCACTCTCAATCACATTTGGCATCACTCTCCACCCTGTCACCAGGGTGCCTCCTGATGTCAGCGTGAGGTCGATGTTGGTCTCCCCTCTATGATTCAGGAAGGTCCCCGGCTGACCCTTCTGGTTCTCTATCCGGAGACCCCGGGCCAGGATAAACGCCTCCATAGACTGTCGCCGGTGCGTGACGTCTGGCCCGCGACCGGTATACTGCCGCGGTTCGCAATACCACATCGGAGAGTGTGCGTTCGAGTCTGTCCCAATGAGCACTCTCTTTCCCCTAAGGGCGTCGAGCACTGTGCCAAGATGCTGTAGATGGACATCAATATCGTCTCCGTACTGGAAGTACGCGGACACCATGTATATCCCTTCTCCGCCGTCCTGTACATGACACACAACACAGTGTGTAGTGGACAGGTGACGGAGGACGGCGCATGGGAGGTCCTCGCGAGTGATGAGCACCCCAGCCTGTGCACCGGTCCCGCATGAAATTATGCGACTCTCTGGGTCCTCCTGTACAGGCTGCTCCTGTACCAGGATCACATCTAGACCCAGCTCCCGGACCGCACTGGGCAGCTCCCTTGTGGCAAGCTTTGCCCTGCCCAAATTAATCTGGCCAACTGTAATTTGTGGAGCCATTTTTAGTAGTGAGTGGCCTCAACCATTCTCCTCTCGGCCGATACACGGGCCGGACACTCTCGTGCGCCCGTAGCGTGCCCCTCGGCACCCTTCTGCCCAAACTTGTGGCACGTGGCGCATCTCCCTGTACTCTCCTTGCAGTCATCTGCAGAGTGCCCCGTCCCGCCACACTTGAAACATGTAGCTTTCTCCTGCTTGCACTTCTTGTCATTGTGTCCATACATGGTGCACTTCCTGCAGATGACCGCAGTAGTAAAATCCTCAACGCGGCAGGATTCCCACCCTATATACAGTCGACCTTTTTTAATCAATATCCCCCTGAGCTCCGCAGAGCAGGCGACCACTATCGCCGAGTAGGCGGACCCCTGACGGCTCTTACGGAACGCCAGGCGGCTCTGAGTCCGCATGGCCTCCAGCGTCCACTTCGGGTCGTCTTTGAAGTTCTGCTCGTGTATAGATTTCAGAACATCTTCCCACTCCGGGTCCCTCCCCTCCAGGTCCCTTATTATAATCAACGGCGATTTGCCCCTAAGGTCTGCGGTTTTCAAGTTCTCGGGAAGAGCCGCCTTCAGTTTTCTAATGTCTTCCGTAGTGTCCGTCTGCAGGACGACACCTGCGCCGCCCACTCTGCGAACCCTATTGATTTTAATCCCTAGTTGGGCAGGGACTATTGAGGCCTTTATAAGCGATTTTGTATCCTCTGAGGATTTAATGGCCGTGCCCTCTTTCGGGTACACGGCCACCACCGGACCCCGGCTTCGGGAGCCCAGCACGCCAGCATACGTCGAAGCAGTCGAGGACGTTGGTCGGGCCGAGATGGCAGAACCCGAGGCCTGTAAAGCCTCAAGTCTTGCCTCCGCGACGGCCGCTCTCTTCTCCGCCTCAGCCAACCTGGCAATGAGTATCGTCACCGCCGATCCCGCGGCTGCCACGTGCTGGCCTATTACTGCAATCTCTTCTTTGTTTAGTTTGGAGAATCGGCTGTGTACCGTCTCCATGATGCCTGTTGTTGCTTTCGTGGCCAATCCGGCGATCTCCTCTATGGTTTCAACTGCTGGAACATGCGCCACCGGTGCCGGCGTGCCCTCCAGTACGCCTGCCGGTAAGGAAGCCGGTGGCGGCGGCTGCTGAGTCAACTCCGGCGCCGAAGGTCCGGCCAGGATGCCACCAATGGGGGGTATGTCAGCCTGCCTCCGAGCAGCCTGCACTCGCCTTTTGACGGAGTCCTGTATCTCCTGTGGGGACGTCAAGGGCCGCTTCGCCGAAGTCGTGGCTGTTGGCGGGAGCTGTTCCGGGGGGGGCGGGGGTGAAGTTATGGGGGTGCCGAATGAGCTGGGGGGCGTCCGCACCAGGGACTCCCTGGGCCGGAAACCCGCCTCGCGGATTAACTCGTTCATGGCTTTCAGCTCTGCCTCCTTCGCCGCCATTTCTTCCTCCAAAAGTCGCCTGTAAATTTCCTCCTGCTGGGCCATGTTTGACCGAGCAGGAGAGGGGGAGGGGGGGCTGACACCTGGGGGGGGGTTTTAGAGGATGGGCTGCCTCCCTCCAAAGTGGGAAAGGAAGAATTCAATCCCAATTACCGAGAATTGGAATAAGAAAATAAAAACAATAATAAAAAGGGGGGGGGCAAGATTAGAGGGGGGGGATATCCCTGGGGGGCTTCTCACCCACCAGGACTACCCAATGAGGGCACAAAAGAAAATACAAAAATTTTCACAATTTCAGTTCTCTGTCGCCGGTGGGATACATTTCTCGTTTCCGTATATACAGTATTGCACGAACACGATTTGAGTAGACTCGAAACAGACTCACCAAAGACTGATGGTTGCACTAAAAGTGTCCGCTCACAAATAAATATAAGTCCTGCCGCAGTCTGCACCCGAGATGCGCCTCTCACCCAAGTGTCACTCGGGGTAAGCGATCACCATCACCAATGCACTAACACTAACTTACACTAATAAAACGTCACTGTCGTAGAAACGTCACTGTCGCAAGAACGTCACTGTCGCACGAACGTCACTTTCACAAAGCGTCAATG
>OU612039.1:6842329-7042854 GCA_914767945.1 Eilema depressum
TGAAGGGACCGTGGGGCTCCCGAACGGCGCTTAGACCGACATCGAACGGGTCGCGATGTATTTACTAAGAGAGAAGTGCACGCCGTCCTCGGACGTCGACGGACGCGCGTCGTGCACGCCGACCGAGGTCGACGACATCGAAGCGCGCGTCCGTACGCCGAGGAGTGACGATGAATCTCTCCGTTCGTTCATTCGAGTTTCGCAGGTTTACCCCTGAACGGTTTCACGTACTCTTGAACTCTCTCTTCAAAGTTCTTTTCAACTTTCCCTCACGGTACTTGTTCGCTATCGGTCTCGCGGTAATATTTAGCCTTAGATGGAGTTTACCACCCACTTAGGGCTGCACTCTCAAGCAACCCGACTCTAAGGAGAGTCCCTCTCGCCACGGTCCTCCGTCGCTACGGGCCTGGCACCCTCTACGGGAAAACGGCCCCGTTCAAGACGAACTTGGACAGGAGTGACCGCGACGAGAAAGCGGAACCTCCCGAACACCACATCTCCCGCCGCCTGAAAAACGACGGGATTCAGTGCTGGGCTTCTTTCCTGTTCGCTCGCCGCTACTAAGGAAATCCTAGTTAGTTTCTTTTCCTCCGCTTACTAATATGCTTAAATTCGGCGGGTGATCCTCCCTGATCTGAGGCCAACGATAAAAAAATGAGGCAGACGCGATATCCGTCAGCGTTACGACGACGCAACCGCTACGACGTTATTATTTTTACAATAAAACGACAATAACGACAACGGCGTCGATGCGCTCTTCGGACGTCGAGTCCGCCTACTTACGCCGTTTTATATAGGCGTGCACGTACACGACGATGCAATACGTCAATATGTATATTCAGATAGTCGCACGACGCGCACGAATAAAATCTCACGAACCGAACGCACAACACGCACAACCCTCTCGTTTTCGTATAAAAATATACGAATCTGCGAAGAGTCGTGCGCTAACCAGCGTGCACGCGCGCCGTAGACTCGTCAGAGACTACGAGGCGACGACGCCGGTTTGCACAATCGGTCGTTCGACACGTACGGTGTGAACGTCTCTGATATTGTCGTATGATCGACGTGAACGTATAATGATATTTAAACGGACCGTAACAATACATTTAGATATATCGATTAAAATATATTTAAAACGACGTCACGGAACCGTCAAATGCGCATATAAATTAATTTATATGCACAATGTGGCTTTTGTTATTTATACAGCCGGCCCTCAGACAGGAGTGGTCCTGGATGTGTCTCCACGGACCGCAATGTGCGTTCGAAATGTCGATGTTCAAATGTGTCCTGCAGTTCACACTATGACGCGCAGTTAACTGCGTTCTTCATCGACCCGCGAGCCAAGTGATCCACCGTCCAGGGTAATAGTTTTAAATATCACCCATTATGGATTGTTTGTTACATAAAAAAAAATAATAATAATAATAATATATTATAGAAAGAAACGCAAGCATCACCCAACCGCTCGATCTATTAGATAGACAACGGGGACGCCGTGCGTAGTACAGTTTACGAACGCGTTCAATTCGACTCGTGGTGCGGATTTTTATACCAGTCTACGTTGAATTGTAACGAACGCGACGCGAGACGACAATAAATATAAAAATATGAATCGTCAGTCTCTAAAATTTATATCGAACAGAGAGTTTCATACGCAGCACTAAAACCACCGCGAGGCGGAGTCAGCGCGTACGTATTAATTCTCTTATTGTGGATTATATTATTGTGATACACGTTACGACTGACGTCGTTACACGTTACACGTTAATGATCCTTCCGCAGGTTCCCCTACGGAAACCTTGTTACGACTTTTACTTCCTCTAAATGATCAAGTTTGGTCAACTTCCCAGCAACGCCGACGGCCGTGAAGCCACCGCGTGTCGGTCCGAAGACCTCACTAAATCATTCAATCGGTAGTAGCGACGGGCGGTGTGTACAAAGGGCAGGGACGTAATCAACGCGAGCTTATGACTCGCGCTTACTAGGAATTCCTCGTTTATGGGGGATAATTGCAAACCCCAATCCCCAGCACGAAGGAGTTTCAGCGGGTTGCCCGGGCCTCTAGGCCAGGGAGAACATGCTGATTCCTTCAGTGTAGCGCGCGTGCGGCCCAGGACATCTAAGGGCATCACAGACCTGTTATTGCTCAATCTCGTGCGGCTCGAAGCCGCCGGTCCCTCTAAGAAGAATTTTAATACGTCGCCAGTGAGTTGCGTGACGGAGCCACGCACACCTAAATGACGACGCCTATTTAGCAGGCTAGAGTCTCGTTCGTTACCGGAATTAACCAGACAAATCGCTCCACCAACTAAGAACGGCCATGCACCACCACCCACCGAATCAAGAAAGAGCTGTTAATCTGTCAATCCTTCCGGTGTCCGGGCCTGGTGAGATTTCCCGTGTTGAGTCAAATTAAGCCGCAGGCTCCACTCCTGGTGGTGCCCTTCCGTCAATTCCTTTAAGTTTCAGCTTTGCAACCATACTCCCCCCGGAGTCCAAAATCTTTGGTTTCCCGGAAGCTGCCCGCCGAGCCATTGTAGTAACGTCGGCGGATCGCTAGATGACATATTTACGGTTAGAACTAGGGCGGTATCTAATCGCCTTCGAACCTCTAACTTTCGTTCTTGATTGATGAAAACACCTTTGGCAAATGCTTTCGCTGATGTTCGTCTTGCGACGATCCAAGAATTTCACCTCTAACGTCGCAATACGAATGCCCCCAGTTATCCCTATTAATCATTACCTCGGAGTTCTGAAAACCAACAAAATAGAACCGAGATCATATTCTATTATTCCATGCACGAAATATTCAAGCAGCATTTTGAGCCCGCTTTGAGCACTCTAATTTGTTCAAAGTAAAATTGTCGGCCCACCTCGACACTCACCGAAGAGCACCGCGATAGGATTTTGATATTGAACCGGCGTATTACCGCCGGCTCACCGACGATATGCTCCGCAGACGTGTCAGTATCACCGCGGATGCGGTGCACCGACAGCGCGGCGCACAAATGCAACTACGAGCTTTTTAACCGCAACAATTTTAGTATACGCTATTGGAGCTGGAATTACCGCGGCTGCTGGCACCAGACTTGCCCTCCAATTGTTCCTCGTTAAAATATTTAAAGTGTACTCATTCCGATTACGAGGCCTCGTAAGAGTCCCGTATCGTTATTTTTCGTCACTACCTCCCCGTGCCGGGAGTGGGTAATTTGCGCGCCTGCTGCCTTCCTTGGATGTGGTAGCCGTTTCTCAGGCTCCCTCTCCGGAATCGAACCCTGATTCCCCGTTACCCGTGACAACCATGGTAGTCGCAGAAACTACCATCGAAAGTTGATAAGGCAGACATTTGAAAGATGCGTCGCCGGTACTGGACCATGCGATCGGCAAAAGTTATCCAGATTCATCAAAATTAACGACTTCGAACGCGAGGCCCTCCGTCGATTGGTTTTGATCTAATAAAAGCACTCATCCCATCACTGGTCAGAGTTCTGATTGCATGTATTAGCTCTAGAATTACCACAGTTATCCAAGTAACTGAGTAAGATCTAAGGAACCAAAACTGATATATTGAGCCATTCGCGGTATCGCCTTAATACGGCTTGCACTGAGACATGCATGGCTTAATCTTTGAGACAAGCATATAACTACTGGCAGGATCAACCAGGGAGCTTCTTTTAATGAACGCGAAAAACGTGAACGTACCGCGCGCGTCAGCGCTCGACACAAACACATTTGTTCACACTCATACCCGCGCGCCGACGATCGTATCACGTCGGACAGCTAACGGGCGAGCCCTTGTTTTTATTATTTTATGAATGTTATGAACATTATAAAATAATATTTTTAGCTAAACGCGTAAACGTTAAAACGGTTATATCTCAAACAACGTTGAAACGTATTGCGCGATAGCATTTTAGAGTTAATACATAAACGCGTCATGACGACGTTTTACATATAAAATCTCCATTATTGAACGTTCGAAATCGAGACGCGTTCACATGTTGTATTATAAATTTTGACACATACGATTGTTGTGACACACATTAACGATTCAGCCCGGAATCTATAGAGTCATCTCGCATAATAAATGTTTTGTAATATATATTTTAAAGGATCGCTTCGCTATTTGCCACGGACACGAACGTAAGTTACGATCCGTCGATCCACACAGTTTAATAGAAATTATTAAAATGCGTGGTGCGGCAAGTATATCAAGTGTACGTGAGGGTATGGGTACAATACGTGTGCACTACATATCATATAATACTGTGAGAATGTGTATGTGTAAAACTTATAATAAAATCGATTTCGGTGCCGTCGATGACATGGGGAAAAAAGGTTTTTTCACAATATCAATCAAAGACACTGAACACAATAATATATAAACGTATTAAAATACACAAACTACATCAAGATACAATAGTGGCGCACACAATCGATACAACACAACAACACCACCACAACTATCATACAACCGCACTTCTGTCACACATTTACGACGCGGCCGACACGAGACTGGTAATAAATTGTAGAGAGTTCACAATTCACACCGTGTTCGCGTCGACCGCGTCGCACACCACATGTATGTGTCAATCAAAAATGTATCCCACCGCCAACATGCGCACCATAATATATAATATATATATTTTTTTATGTTTTAGTTATTACTTACGCTGACCTAAAAAGGGGGGTGATGAGGGATTTGGGAGGGGGGTTATTTTTTTTTTTTTTTTTTTTTTTTTTTTTAAATTTTTTTTTTTTTAAAATTTCTTCTCTCCCTCTTCTTTCTCTTTATTTATTCAACAACAACAAACATTACTAAACAAACAAACAAACAAACAAACAAACAAACACACCACACGCACGCGACGTTCGTGTATTAAAATTTAACACTGTTCGTGTATTAAAATGACATTGTCAAAACACGTAGTGTATACTCGTACAGTACTATAATTATATTGTTTTTTTAGTTATTACTTACGCTGACCTAAAAAGGGGGGGCGATGAGGGATTCGGGAGGAGACGGGAGGGG
Organism: Eilema depressum; assembly: GCA_914767945.1. NCBI lineage: Eukaryota > Metazoa > Arthropoda > Insecta > Lepidoptera > Erebidae > Eilema > Eilema depressum. The sequence goes on from OU612039.1 coordinate 6,847,368, forward strand.
GAAGGGGGTAGTAAACGAACCATCCACCCACGAGACGTTCGTGTATTAAAATTTGGCACTGTTCGTGTATTAAAATGACACTGTCAAAACACGTAGTGTATACTCGTACCATAATGTTTGTTTTTTAGTTATTACATGAGTTAATATTGAGAGGAGACCCCAGGATGGGCACGCACGCACGCACGCACGCACGCACGCACGCACGCACGCACGCACGCACGCACGCACGCACGCACGCACGCACGCACGCACGCGCGCACGCACGCGCGCACGCACGCGCACGCGCACACGCACACGCACACGCACACGCACACGCACACGCACACGCACACGCACACGCACACGAACACGAACACAACGCGACGTTCGTGTATTCGTAGATACATAATTGAAAAGAAAACAATAAAGCGTTACGTTAAAACTTTATCTAATGTCTAATCACGTTTAGTAAGGTCCATGTATTTCGGTCACACACTCACAATATTGAATGTAGATACATACACAGAACAAAAGAAATTGTTCACAATGAGAAAGTTTATATAAGCAGAGAAGAATAATTATATTATATTCATTATATATACGCCGCACACACTTAGACAGGTAGTCATTAGGTTGTACTATATTAAACAAGAAGTATTTATAATTTATAGCTGCTGGTCGCAAGACATTTACGAACGTCGAACCGAGAATGTCTAGCCTAGAAAATTCGTAAATACATACATATAACATTAATTAGATAATGTGTAAATATGTAAATACATAATAAATAAATTTAATTTAATTTAATTTAATTTAATTTAATTTAATTTAATTTAATTTAATTTAATTTAATTTACTTGCCAATTTTTTTTTAATCTTAGATTACGCGACGTCAAGAATGTAATCACGCACCACGAGTGACTTCACACGAGTAACATCGGGAATTGTATCCGGCGACCATATCGAGTGAGTAATTTTATTTTATATTAATATATTCGTTGTGTTTTTATTACACACAATGTGTCGGAAATTCGAAATGCGTGCAGAAAAAAAAAAAAGAAAGTAAGTATGTTTGAAATTTATGTCGATTTAAATTATGTCAACTAGTACAGTACCCATCTCCTTAAATTTAGTGTTGTGTGTTTCAAAATTGAAGTTAAGTTTTGACTCGTCGAACGAAATGCGTGAAACGCGTGTATTTGATGTGAGGGACGAAAGTGTGGTCTCTCCCCGCGTTCGTGTATTAAATTTGGTGTTTCGTATCTTTGTGTAATTACAATGAATGTGTAGTGTGCGCGTTTATAAACTTAACTTAAGTTAAGCTTTGAAAATTTAAAAAAAGAAAAAAAAAAAAATTATATACCACTAAACGTGCGCGCCTTCGCCTTCAGAAGCGGCGCGCGACCGTTCGGTTCGTGTATTATTGTCATCGAACGAAATGCGTGAAAAGCGTGTGGTGTAAATGTACAATGCGTCTATAATTATCAACTGGTGTTTGGATGTTTCAAAATTAAAATAATAATAAAGTTAAGTTAAGTTAAGTTAACCTAATCTAACCTATATTGTATGATAGATTATGATTATATTATCTCATCGTACGAAATGCGTGTTTTTGCACGATGCAAACGGCAACGGACGGTTCGATTCGTGTATTAAATATTGGTTTGGTTCGTGTATTAAATCGATTCGAAAACTTCACGAATACAACTTGTAACTCGTATTTATATTTTATATAATATTGTATTATTATAATAATAACAACAACACAACACCAAAACAACCAACAAACGACTAAATTTACAAGTTCGTGAAATAACTATTACACAAACAAAATTGGTGTCTCTATTGAATGTAACGTTTAAAACTTAACAAGTAATTAACGTTACAATATCATCGTCCTCGGACGAATCACCTGGCGTAGGGCTGAGTCTCAACAGATCGCAGCACGACGCTGCTCTACCGAGCACAACACCCCGCCAGGAACGGAAGTCGTCTACAGACTATTCCGAGCCCCGACATCGAACTGAGGTAGATTCGGACCTTCGGAGCCGTGATGCACGCATTAAACGGACAGCATCGATCTCCGCGATCCAAATGGGCTTCGACGTCGCACCTCACGAAGTGAAGCGCGACTAGTAAAGTCACATTGTTTAGAGCCTCCCGACTCTCGGGGCTCCACAGTGAGCATATCCTTGCCGGATTCGGCTAGGCTGGCTTCGGCCTTAGAGGCGTTCAGGCATAATCCCGCGGATGGTAGCTTCGCACCACCGGCCGCTCGGCCGAGTGCATGAACCAAATGTCCGAAACTGCGGTTCCTCTCGTACTGAGCAGTATTACTATCGCAACGACAAGCCATCAGTAGGGTAAAACTAACCTGTCTCACGACGGTCTAAACCCAGCTCACGTTCCCTTTTGATGGGTGAACAATCCAACGCTTGGCGAATTTTGCTTCGCAATGATAGGAAGAGCCGACATCGAAGGATCAAAAAGCAACGTCGCTATGAACGCTTGGCTGCCACAAGCCAGTTATCCCTGTGGTAACTTTTCTGGCACCTCTTGCTAAAAACTCTTTATACTAAAGGATCGATAGGCCGTGCTTTCGCAGTCCCTATGCGTACTGAACATCTGGATCAAGCCAGCTTTTGCCCTTTTGCTCCACGCGAGGTTTCTGTCCTCGCTGAGCTGGCCTTAGGACACCTGCGTTATTCTTTGACAGATGTACCGCCCCAGTCAAACTACCCGCCTGGCAGTGTCCTCGAACCGGATCACGCGGGAGTTGTACGGCGACGAGCGTTGCCGCCACGTCGCCACTCTGCACGCTTGGAACGAAACACCGTGCGCCCGCCGATATTATCGACCGCGCACCGCTTCCGCCCAACCGAGTAAGTAATGAAACAATGAAAGTAGTGGTTTTTCAGCGACGATCGCGCGAACGATCTCCCACTTATGCTACACCTCTCATGTCTCCTTACAATGCCAGACTAGAGTCAAGCTCAACAGGGTCTTCTTTCCCCGCTGATTCTCCCAAGCCCGTTCCCTTGGCTGTGGTTTCGCTAGATAGTAGATAGGGACATTCCCTCCATCCTCCCATGGTCATTCCTGCCTCACGGCGTACTGACCGAATCACGGGAGAGTGCCCAGTACGGTTTGCTATATAGCTTCTCCGCGGGCACAGTTCTTGACTCCCTACAAATTCTTGATCCGTCCCCAGCCGTATTCTCCCCCTACGGGGCTGGCTTTCTACTGAAGCGTTCCCCCCTAATGGGGTTGACAAGCACAGTTATGTTACTGCGCGTCCTGCAGGCCGTTGATCCTATTAAGATGATCCGTTATTCGAATGCGCGCCTAACAGAGTGCCAAGAGTGCGCGAACGTCCTAAAAGCTAAAAAGGCATCCCTACAACTTACCAAGCCGCTATGCCATAGCGGGCCCTCTACGTTCCGCTCGATCCCGTGTATCGCGTCCAACATGACTTCCCTGTCAGCGTAGTACAACTTACAGTCCCAGAGTGCGTGGTCACGGCTTTCCTGGTCGTATTCCTCACATGGGCACGCTGCAGACTCGCATAAGCTTAGCTGGTGTAAGCGTTGCCTAAAGCAGCCATGGCCCGTTAGGAGTTGTGAAACGACGAAGTCCGGTTCGATCCACCTGTACTTGAGCCTCACGACGACATCTGGAAAGAAGCTGTATAAGTCACGCCCGTTGGTAGTTATTTCCCATCGCTGCTGCCAAAGGGAGACAACCTCGCCACTCACCGAAACCTTGAGCTGCCTGCGTTCCCTAGGGGCCAGATGGAGTCCCTCCTCCGCAATTCGCCCCGCACGAAAGACCTCCAGATCGGCAGGTAGAACCCCCGCGAGAACTGGTAGTGCCGCGGAGCTACACGATCTGTAAGCCTTCGTAAGAAGTATTAAGGCTGGCCGCTGAGTCTTCAGCAAGTTTCTTTTGACCACGAAGTTAGACGAGCGTCGGTACCATACGGCCGCAGCATAGGTGACTGTAGCAACATAGGTCCCTGAATACAGGACCCGTAGTGCCGGGAATCTAACACCCCACCTTGTAGCGGACACCCGGGAAACTTTCCCGAAACAATTCGCCGCTTTTTCGCCAATTAAAACTGCATGCGGACCGTAGGACCTAGCCCCGTCCAGAGTGACACCGAGCACCTTAGCCTGTGAAACATGCGTGATAGAGGCGCCGTCCATCCGAATGGTTGGCGGTCTTTTAAAATTACCTTTATATGTCAGCGCCAAGGACTTGCCGGGCGAGAAACCCAGTCGATTTCGGGTCCCCCAGCCGGTTATTGCTCTTAGCGTGACGTCGGCGTGTCGCTCAATCTCAGCACGGGACGTCGCCTCTATCACGACGGTCACGTCGTCGGCATATGCGATCAAATGCACTCCTTCGGGCTTAGGCAGCAAGAGGAGGTCGTTGAGGAGGAGGTTCCAAAGTGTCGGGCCCAGGACTGATCCCTGTGGACACCCCATGGTGTTTGACTTCCATGACGACGCGGTGCCTGTAATAAAACCCACACGGCGGTTGTTAAAATAACTGGTGATGATCCTATACAGGTTCGGTGGTGATCCACCCTGTTTTAGCTTTAGTAGAATCATGGGCCACCACGCGTTGTCAAACGCACCGGATATGTCCAGAAAGATCAGCTGCACGTACGGAGCCACTGAGTTTTCAACAATAGAGTTCAGGTGTCTGAGCGCCGTAACCGTCGAACGCCCGCGAGTAAATCCATGCTGCGCTTCCGATATATTCCTGTGCAGACAGGGAGCGCAGGCAACTATAATTCGTTCCAGAATCTTACCTAAAATGGGTAGAAGGGTAATGGGCCTATACGCTTTCGGGTCGCTGAGGGGCTTATCATTCCCCTTGGGCAGCACGATGAGTCGGCCTACCTTCCAATGGTCAGGGAAAACGCCTTCAACAATACACTTTTGGTACATCATAAGCATCTCGGACGAGGTGGCATTCCAGGCCCGCTTTATGATGACCGAGGTAAGGCCGTCCATGCCCGGCGCTGTCTTAGGGAGAGCCCGCACAATGCGGTCAACTGTTTCCCATTCAGGGGCTGGCTATACGCACCTGCCGGTGGTAGGTCGTATCAGCGCCGAGCATGTCATCCGGGTAGAGGGTTAACAAGAGCTGCTCCATGGTGGCCCCCGTTGAGGTCGTGAACCCTTCAACTAGGCGTGTACCGTAAAGGATGTTCTGGGGGGGCTTAGCGCGGCCACTGGCCTCCCTGTAAGCCAGGCCCCATGGGTCCTCGTTTCCGGAATCAGCCAGTTTCCGAAAGAATTCAACCTCGGCCGTTTTCATCTCCGATCTCCGGCTTCATCGTTCGAGTAAGCCGGAGTACTCACCCATTTAAAGTTTGAGAATAGGTTGAGGTCGTTTCGGCCCCAATGCCTCTAATCATTCGCTTTACCGGATGAGACTGTTCAAATCGACGCCAGCTATCCTGAGGGAAACTTCGGACGGAACCAGCTACTAGATGGTTCGATTAGTCTTTCGCCCCTATACCCAGTTCCGACGATCGATTTGCACGTCAGAATCGCTACGGTCCTCCATCAGGGTTTCCCCTGACTTCGACCTGACCAGGCATAGTTCACCATCTTTCGGGTCCCAGCATTTATGCTCAGAGCGCGCCTACATTCACGGATTGGAAACGAGACGCCTCGGGAGTGCGAGAGATCGACCTAGATCGACGCTCCATCCTCCCTGAGCGCGCGGCGAGCGCGCGCCTTCACTTTCGTTGCGCCTTTCAGTTTTATTATCTCAATGACTCGCATACATGCTAGACTCCTTGGTCCGTGTTTCAAGACGGGTCCTGCGAGTGCCCGAAACTGAATCATCGCAGACAGAGACGCGCACAGTCCGAGACTGCACGGCGGCAACAACAGACGCGCCGCACTTACGTCCGCGCTTAGGCGGTACGCAAGATACGACGTTGACTTGCGTCGGGCCGGACGCGTTATAAACGCGTGCGCGTTTCGTCAGAACTACCGTCCGACGGCCGGTCGGCCACCGTCGCGGTCCCACAGACCCCGTGAAGGGACCGTGGGGCTCCCGAACGGCGCTTAGACCGACATCGAACGGGTCGCGATGTATTTACTAAGAGAGAAGTGCACGCCGTCCTCGGACGTCGACGGACGCGCGTCGTGCACGCCGACCGAGGTCGACGACATCGAAGCGCGCGTCCGTACGCCGAGGAGTGACGATGAATCTCTCCGTTCGTTCATTCGAGTTTCGCAGGTTTACCCCTGAACGGTTTCACGTACTCTTGAACTCTCTCTTCAAAGTTCTTTTCAACTTTCCCTCACGGTACTTGTTCGCTATCGGTCTCGCGGTAATATTTAGCCTTAGATGGAGTTTACCACCCACTTAGGGCTGCACTCTCAAGCAACCCGACTCTAAGGAGAGTCCCTCTCGCCACGGTCCTCCGTCGCTACGGGCCTGGCACCCTCTACGGGAAAACGGCCCCGTTCAAGACGAACTTGGACAGGAGTGACCGCGACGAGAAAGCGGAACCTCCCGAACACCACATCTCCCGCCGCCTGAAACCGCATCAAAATCCGTCCAGTAGTTTTTGCGTCCATCGCGGACAAACAGACAAACAGACAAACAGACAGGAAATTCAAAAAATATATTTTCGTGTTCAGTATCGTTAACGTAACGTATCCCAAGTATTTTTTTTTAAATATCTCCAATGTACAGACACGACCACTTTACAATTATATAATAGTACTAGCTGTTGCCCGCGGCTCCGCCCGCGTGGAATTTGGATTCCGCTCCAACTTTAATGTATGGAAATCTGCCCGATTTATTGACATTTATGCTCACTGCTCCGCTCCCTTTAGTAGTAGCGTGATGTTATATAGCCTATGTTACTCCCAGATAGTGTAGCTTTCTATAGGTGAAAGAATTATTGAAATCGGTACAGTAGTTCCGGAGCCTATTCATTACAAACATACAAAAATAGGTACAAATCTTTCCTCTTTATAATATTACTAGCCTTTGCCCGCGGCTCCGCCCGCGTGGATGTTGGTTATCGCGATAAATTAAAATTGCGACTATAATTTGAGATTTAAACTATCCTATCTCTCAAGTTGGATCGAACTGTACATGGTGTGCGAATTTTATTATAATCGGTTAAGTGGTTTAGGAGTCCATTGAGGACAAACATTGTGACACGAGATTTATATATATTATAGCTGTTGCCCGCGGCTCCGCCCGCGTGGATGTCGTTTATCGCGTGGTGTTGTAAATAGTGCTGAAAGTTGAGCGTTGAACGCTGATTAGACATTGTAGTCGCCTCTCTATTCGACTCGAGGAGGTAGGTACACCACGGTATATTCGTCCTAATGGAGTAGTTCGACTGGGGAAGTATCTCCGCCCTACAGAAGGCCGCGGCTTAATAACCTCGTGTTGTGTTTCCGACGGTGAGTAGGGTAGCCAAAGCTCACTGGAGAGGAACCAAAGCTGTTGTCCGATTTATCTTTCTCTAAGTTCTTGCAGGGTCGGCAGCACGAGTGTGCCTCCCCTGGTGTTGCACTCACCCATAGGCCACGGTAACCACTTACCATCATGTGGGCTGTGTGCTTGTCTGCCACCTAAGTGGTATAAAAAAAACTTTCTACCTGCATATCTACTCGACTCTCTACTCCCCATACCTTTGCCTTTCCCCCACCCTCTCCCCTACTCCTTCCCCTTCCCGTTGTATCTCTTGTCTACTCCACTATATCCTTCACCACGCTCTAATCCAGGGATGGCAAACCAATGGCACGCCACGCGGCACAATTTTTTTGGCACGCCAGCGGTGCCACCACAAAGTAGGTATTTAGATGCGCCCGTGATATAAGAAAATGAACGAACAGACGGACATTTCTTCAGAAAGCAAAATATAATTAGAGGTGGACTATGCCATATCATCATAATATTCATAATCATCCTACAGCACTTAATATTCCCCCAACGATAGCCACAAAAATGGTTCTTCATCCCTGCTCTTAGTTCTTACAGGGTAGGCAGCATAAGTGTGACTCCCTTGGTGTTGCACTCACCCATAGGCCACGGTAACCACTTACCATCAGGAGGGTCGTGTGCTTGTTTGCGACCTCATTACTACAGTACGATTCACGACTATAGTATGGGGTACTTCAAGAAGGGCGAGTGTGACGCCCCTGGTGTTGCATACGTTCATAGGACACAGTAACCACTTTCCATCAGGTGGGCCGTGTGCTTGTCTGCCGCCTAACTCCTAAGTGGTATAAAAAAAACCTGCGTATCTAGGTATCTACTCGACTCTCTACTCTCTACTCCCCGTACCTTGCCCTTCCCCCACCCTCTCTCCTACTCCTTCGCTTCCCCGTTGTATCTCTTGTCTACTCCACTGTATCCTTCACCACACCACGCTCTAAGTAATCTGTCTTTGTGTGGAAAACGATTTATAACTGATCTTAAGACAGTCGGGACATCTATTTCATACAACCTGACAAATTAGAAATTGAAAATAAAATATGCTTATATACGTCCAGTTGGAACGAAACCATAGTAAGTTCAAAACCGCGTTAACGCCATCTAGTTACGGATGTGGAACTAAATCATCGCCAAAAAAAATAATTTTATGAATAAAAAAACGCATTTGTTTACACAACTGTAAATGTAAATTAAAGTCTATTTATTTACATACTTGCTCGGATGTAATCTATACTATTATATAATTGTAAAGTGGTCGTGTCTGTACATTGGAGATATTTAAAAAAAAATACTTGGGTTATGTTATGTTAAGGATACTGAACACGAAAATATTTTTTTTGAATTTCCTGTCTGTTTGTCTGTTTGTCTGTTTGTCTGTTTGTCCGCGATGGACGCAAAAACTACTGGACGGATTTTGATGCGGTTTTTTTTGTTAGAAAGGGCTTGGTCAGACTTAAAATCTTACGTTTGTTTGATCGCAATCGGTTGAGTAGAACCGGAGTTGTGAACAATATTGATGTTATACGGAATATGAGCGGAAATATAGATGGCGCTTTTTTATTCTTATGGATGAAATTTTATATCTTATTACATCCGAGCAAGTACGTAAATAAATAAACTTTAATTTACATTTACAGGTGTTTAAACAAATGCGTTTTTAATCATGAAATTATTATTTTTTGTCGATGATTTAGTTCCAAATACGCAACTAGATGGCGTTAACGCGGTTTTGAACTTACTATGGTTTCGTTCCAACTAGACGTAATAAGCATTTTTTATTCAGTGTTTTTTTTTTCAATTTCTAATTGTCAGGTATGAAATAGAGTGATGTCGGTACTGTCTTAAGATCAGTTACAAAATCGTTTTCCACACAAAGACAGATTACTTAGAGCGTGGTGAAGGTGAAGGATATAGTAGAGTAGACAAGAGATACAACGGGGAAGCCAAGGAGTAGGAGAGAGGGTGGGGGAAGGGTAAAGGTATGGGGAGTAGAGTCGAGTAGATATGCAGGTAGGAAGTTCTTTTATACCACTTACATAGGTGGCAGACAAGCACACGGCCCACCTGATGGAAAGCGGTTACTGTGTCCTATGAACGTATGCAACACCAGAAGCGTCACACTCGCCCTTCTTGAAGTACCCCATACTACAGTCGCGAGTCGTACTGTAGTAATGAGGTCGCAAACAAGCACACGGCCCTCCTGATTGTAAGTTGTTACCGTGGCCTATGGGTGAGTGTAACACCATGGGAGTCACACTTCAGCTGCCTACCCTGTTAGAACTAAGAGCAGGGATGGCGAACCTTTTTTGTGGCTATCGTATAGCATAGCACGGGCGCATCTAAATACCTACTTTGTGGGGGCACTGCTGGTGTGCCCAAAAAATTGTGCCGCGTGCCACCTTTGGCACGTATGCCATTGGTTCGCCATCCTTGGATTAGAGCGTGGTGAGGGATATAGTGGAGTAGACAAGAGATACAACGGGGAACGGGAAGGAGTAGGGGAGAGGGTGGGGTAAGGGCGAAGGTATGGGGAGTAGAGAGTCGAGTAAATAATGCAGGTAGAAAGACAACACCACGCAATAAACGACATCCACGCGGGCGGAGCCGCGGGCAACAGCTATAAGATATAAAATTTCATCCATAACAATAAAAAAGCGCCATCTATATTTCCGCTCATATTCCCTATAATATCAATATTGTTCACAACTCCGGTTCTACCCAACCGATTGCGATCAAACAAACGTAAGATTTTAAGTCTGACCAAGCCCTTTCTAACAAAAAAAACCGCATCAAAATCCGTTCAGTAGTTTTTGCATCCATCGCGGACAAACAGACAAACAGACAAACAGACAAACAGACAGGAAATGAAAAAAAAATATTTTCGTGTTCAGTATCGTTAATATAACATAACCCAAGTATTTTTTTTTAAATATCTCCAATGTACAGACACGACCACTTTACAATTATATAATAGTATAGAAGATAAGATAGATAGATAGATATAGATGTGCTAATTGAGTCCTTTAATTTGATACCAAACACGATCTATTTATCTCAAGTATATTTTTAATGCAGTACTTTATGACCGCTAGAGGGCGCCACATTAGATTTAGTGACACGTGATATAGCCTATAACCAGCGGACGATCAAGACGCTTCTAACAATACCTCAATTGTCCAGTTCTAATAAGTAGTTGAAGAGCTATGAGGGAACAAACGAACATACATACATACATACATACATACATACATACATAGCCTGTCAAAATCATAACCCTCCTTTGGCTTCGCCGTAGTCGGGTAAAAAAATATCATTTTAGTTAGGGGCACCGAATTTTGAAGGATTTTAAAAAAGTTTGAGATTTTTTTACAGAGCAGTCATAAGTAGGGCCACCCTGTTTCCGGATTGTCCTTGAATTTTGGAACACCTGTATATAATATGGCTTAAAAGTCCTGTAACCATGCCTAAAATCTTCCTTAACAAAAATTTGCTGTCAACTCAAACTGTCAAGTGTCAAATATTATTCAATATAGTTTATTTACAAAGTTTGTTTTGATAAACACTAATCTTATTTGATGAGTACCTATTAAATCAAAATGGAAAGTTCAATAAATATTTGCGTTACATGTTTGAGCAGTGATCGCCCTCTTGTTCCTTTGCATGAATTAAGAAATACGATAGAAGACATTCGCTTTACTGAGGTACCTATTTAAATAAATTTACGTACATGTTGTTACAAGATTTGTACTGTGTATTACTCATAATCGTGCAATTTTAGCTAAATCTTATATCCCATGGCGGTGTTTGTTGGGAGTGCAAAAACTGTATATCAAAGTTTCACAAGTTCAAAGTAAAAGCCTTGCAGGCGCAGTCAGCGTTCTCTCAAAATATGAAGGTATGTATTTACTGCTAGCAACGCTGTCTGCTGAATGATGAGACATTGAAGACTGAACGCGGCGTAAAAAATAGCTTCTTCTTTGGTAGTTTGACATACATCTATACGTCACTAGCTGACCCCGCGAACTTCGTACCGCTTAAATGAAGATCAGCTCGATCGATTTTGTGCCAACTTCACATAAACCATCTAGCAAATAGCCCGATTAAAGCCTAAACATTTGGTTTGGATAGGTGAGCCTGTTATAAAATTACAATGAAAAGTGGCATTGATTTTTATATATTAGGATAGCCTTGTTGGTTCCCGGTGGAGTACTTAGAATAGAGCCAACCCATCTCTTCCTGTGGGTGTTGTAGAAGGGATATGGCTGTTGTAAACATACAGCCCATGAATAAGTACTCGCTTAATGGCAATAGGCTCCCCCCCTATTACTTAGGACCAAACACCAGTTGGTGAAATAGTGGTGTTAATACACTTCTGACTATGCCTTCGAGGATTTACAGGCGTGAGTATATGTATGTACTGATAGACATACTGGGCATGGCTTTACAGTGACTTTACAGTTGTATATTTTTACTCCGTCTAATCACCCATTAAAACTTATGCCTGTAAGTTAATAATTTTCGAATTATGTGTGATAGTCTGCGGGATTTGTTTATATTTATGCTTACTGCTCCGCTCCCTTAAGTAGTAGCGTGATGATATATAACATAAAACCTCACATAAATTCACACACAACCAGATGGGTATTTATCCTAATCTAATTAATCAAATAATTTTTATTATTTTATGTATGTGACAAAAGCTTAGCTGGCTACTATTGCTATACATATAGATAGAAGCTTATGCTTATTTCACTAATATTACAGTATGAACACATGAAATCACTAAGCAGTTTAGTGTTGAAAGTGAATCTCTTGTACACCTACCAGTATTCATACAACTCGGACCCGTTAATCAACTGTGATACCGCACCAAAGTTAGAGGTTAATATTGTCAAGGAGGAATCTGATGATAGTACGAGTAATGAACCTGACCACGTACCAGAGACTGACAAGAAAGCTAGGGAAATAACCAATAAGATTGAAAATGTCTATGTTGACACTATTAGTGGGTCGAAAAAAAGGAAAACAGTTAAAGAATCTAAAATTGCTGAAGAAGATATAGAGGATAAGTTTGCTAAAGTAGTGTTTACTGAAGAAGAAATGATTCAAAATAGAGAAGATAAGAGAAATCATTATAATTTTAAGAAGATACCGTTTAAGTGTGACTCATGTGTGCTTGGGTTTACACGGAAGGAGACGTACAATAAACATATGAAGAAGAAACATGATAAGGTATGTTCGTTTTATACCTTGATATAGATAAGCTGGGTTCATGTACTACTTTCTTGTTTAATACTTTTAGGGTCCAACCCCACCAAACGGACGGCATCGGAACGGATTTTACAATCTTCAAACAAAATAAATCTTATATCAAGCTCGAGCGACACAAGCAAGAGCTTGTGTCGCTCGAGCTAGCGAGCAGCGGCTTCGCCTCACAACCATGCAAGAGGACAGGCCTAATGATCGTCTTATAGACCTGCCCCTTCAACCTGACTGGCATTTTGGGATCACAAGTGACGCCAGTAATTTCTCGCCACTTGGCCCACGCGGCAGCAATGCGTGCCTTGACGTCGTGGTCGATCTCACCGGTCACATGAAGTACAGATCCCAGGTACTTAACCTGGTCCGTGCGCTCGACCAAATCATCGCCTATACGGACGGGTCAGACGGGTGTGGGATCTGTGGAGTTTAACGCTAAGTATTCTGTCTTCGCTACATTTAGCTTCAGACCGCCGTTCTCAAACGCTTCTTTCCACCCTTTCACGCGTCGCACCAATCTGCTCCTGTCCGCGTCCATCAGTGCAATATCATCAGCATACATGAACAACCACGGAGGCTGCTCATGTGAGTTTCTGATGCTGTCCGGCAAAACGTCTAATACCACGCTGAACAGGTAAGGACTAAGGACGGATCCTTGGTGTACCCCGACGGTGATGGGGAAGGCTTTCGAGTCACCAACAGCAGTCCGAACCACGGACCCGGAATCGTAGTACATGTCTCGGATGGTGTCTATGTAAGTCTCTGGAACTCCCTTGGCCCGCAGTGCCCACCAGATCACCGCGCGAGGAACACAGTCGAAGGCCTTCTACATGTCTAAGAATAGGCAGTGCAGGGGCGTGTTCTTTGCCCTGTATTTCCCCGCCACAATCCTTAGGGCGAACACTGGGTCCATGGTCATGTGCCCGGGACGGAACCCGTACTGATACTCCGAGAGTGTACTCTCCTGTCGGATCCGGGAGTCGATTATCCGCTCATAGAGCTTCATGGTGTGGGACATTATCTTTATACCGCGGTAACTGCCACATTCCTGCACCGATCCCTTGCCTTTGAAGACTGGCGTGATGATGGAGTACGCAGGTATAAAGATTTGCTAGAATGCTCACACCACGGGCACCCATTGCCTTCCAAGCCTTGATGGGGACTTCGTCGGGTCCGACAGCTTTCCGGTTCTTCATGCGGCGAATGGCAGTCTGGACTTCTGCAGGCGTTATTGGTGGCACTAGTCCTTGATTCGGAGGGAAGTCTGGTGGTTGCACCTCTTTATGCTGCTTATTCAGCAGCTCGTGGAAGTATGAGCGCGATATCTCTTTCACCGCGACTTTCTCGTACAACAGATTGCCCCCAGGGTCTTTAATGCAGCGGCACTTGGATAGACCCTGCGCCGCTTTGGCCCTGGAACGCGCCAACTTATATATGAGCTTTTGCCCCTCAGACGATTCCAACTTGATATATAGAGGTTGCAAGTGGTCTCGTTTGGCTACGGCTCTCCTGGCGGCGCGTTTTGCATCTTTGTACGCATCGCGGTCTGCGGAAGATTTGGACGCTTGCCACTTTTTAAAGCGGGCTTTCTTCGCCCTGATCTCTCTCTGGACTGCGTCGTTCCACCACCAAGTGTCCTTGTCACACTTGCGTCCACCCTTAGACATGCCGAGCACCGACCTCCCCGCCTCAAGAATGGCTGCCTGAATCCTGTCCCAGCAATCCTGCACTGGTTCGTCTACAGCATCGGCGCATTTGTCACCGATGGCTGAGACGAGATTTTGGGACTTGACTTCATCAAGCAGCCACCACCTGATTCTGCGTTGGGCACGCTCGGCAGGTTTGCCTTTGGGTTTTACGCGGAGGTCCATGACAAGGAAACGGTGTTGGCTATTGAGACTCTCCCCGGGTTTAACCTTGCAGTTGGCCACCCTGTCAGTGACACGTCATGTAGCCTATAACAAGCGGATGATCAAGACACTTGTACCGAAACATTTATCCAGTTCTAAAAATTCGTTAAAGAGCTATGAGGTAACAGATGAACATACATACATACATACATACATAGCCTGTCAAAATCATAACCCTCCTTTCCTTTGGCTCCTCCTCCTTCACCGTAGTCGGCTAATACTTTATCTCATTGAGAAATGCAATGAACCATTTTTTTTTCCTTTAGAGCATAGGCCCACACGCATGTGACATATGTGAGGTCCGCTTCGCGACCACATCAGCCGTGGCCAGCCACCGGTGGAAGCACTACTCATGCTACCAGTGTAGACTCTGCAAGTATACCACGACTGAGTTGTGGTCGGCGCTTAACCACTCTAAGATGAAACACGAGAGGGATCGCCTGGATCGCATACATTGTGCACAGTGTGACACTGTGGTCAAGTAAGTAGCCTGATCATCATCAAGACTGCGTCTGTGACCCGGCGGTAGTGCTTTCGACTCTACATAAGGGACCCGGGTTCGATTCCCGATCAGTGGAGGTGTCTATTTGCATTGGTCTGGGTGTTTCCGTGCCTCCTAAAAATATGCCCGTAATTTATTAATTTCCCAATAATGTATGGGAATTTGCCGGCTTTGTTGACATTTATGATTACTGATCCACTCCCTAGGGTAATAACGTAATGATATAAAACCTATAGCCTTCGAGACTATCTATAACAAAAAGAATTTCTCAAATTGGATAAGCAGTTCCTGAGATTAGCGTATTCAACCAAACCAAGTTTGTTAAGTTTTATAATATTAGCATAGGTATAACCCGCGCCACATATCTTGGACCTAAATCGTTAGACATATGAGGCTCTGGCGCCCGCGGATTGCTTTGTAATAGTCTATGCTTGGTGAATTTGAGTTCGCCTACCGCAGTAGCATCCCGTGCTATCCTCAAAAGACACCCAAGAAATGTGTATTGCGCGTATAGGGCACATTTTGAGCACATTTTAGATCCAAGATACGTGGCGCGGGTTATATACTCATGCATTTTTCGCTTTGGCGTGGGCAGAAACAACAGCCCACCATCTGCTTCTGTCCTTACATACCCTGAAATTCTTACAGCCTCTATGTTTCCAGAACTGCCCAGGAGTTGGAAGAGCACATACAAACGAAACACACCCTGTATTGCAACGAGTGTGGCGTCAGGTTCAAAGGGACCCACACGTTGAGGCGGCACAAGGCGTAAGTAGAACAGCGTTATATGCCTTCAGATACTTTTCTTGAAGAACCGCATATTGTAGTATCTTGGAAAAATAAGGAGCATTCAGCAAGCAGGGAGATCGGGGCGAAGTTGGTTCTTTTGTTGGTTCTCCGAAACTATAAGGCCTATGCTGTTGAAACTTGGTAAGTAGATGTATTCTGTGAACCGCATTAAGAATTTCACATAAAACTAAAAAAAAAGCATGAAATTTTGGGGGACCCCATACTTAAAACTAAAACTCAAAAAAAAAAATTCATCAAATCCATACGTATGGGGTATCTATAGATAGGTCTTTAAAAATGCTATTGAGGTTTCTAACATCATTTTTTTCTAAACTGAATAGTTTGCGCAAGAGACTTCCAAAGTGGAAAAATGTGTCGTCGTCCTTCCTCTAACTTGTAAAATAAGAGAATGATAAATATAAAAAAATATATGATGTACATTGCCATGCAAACTTCCACCGAAAATTGGTTTGGACGAGATTATCCAGCAAGTAGTTTTTTTTAATCTATACTAATAATAATATTATAAAGAGGAAAGATTTGTTTGTTTGTTTGTTTGTTTGTTTGTTTGTTTTTTTGTTTGTAACGAATAGGCTCCGAAACTACTGGACCGATTTCAATAATTCTTTCACCTATAGAAAGCTACACTATCTGGGAGTAACATAGGCTATATAACATCACGCTACTACTAAAGGGAGCGGAGCAGTGAGCATAAATGTCAATAAATCGGGCAGATTTCCATACATTCTTTACTAATATTAGATTTGTATTTTTGTATTCGAGTAAACTCAAGAACTACTGAACCGATTTCAAAAACTCTTTTACCATTAGAAAGCTGCACTATCACTGACTAACATAGGCTATAATTAATTTTCAAAAAAATAGGGATCCTGGATAAAACTTCAATAATGTAACCCAAGGTGTAAAAAAAATGACCTAAAAAATTCCTTACATCGCGTACGCTGCGAAAACTATTGAAGATAGAACAAAATAATGTACTGTAGAAATGTATAACTTAAAAAGGTCTACATAAAAGTCCGCGACAGCATATGTCTATCTAATAAGGGTAGCTCACAATAACCATTTTTATCTTTTACAAATTATAAAAAAAATATGTGTCATTTTCGAAGCTATTTTTAACAATATAGTGTTAAGCCTTATCTGAATAAATACGTTAGATACATTGTACATTCAATGTAGATCAAAATTGCCCTTTACACTGTATAATTATAATGAATATTTTAGAATCTATTGCAGTATGAAAGTAACGCGCGACGATATAAATTCAAGCCGAAATGCCGATCAAAGTCAGACCACGGAATCTATACCTTTATATTAATTCTTATCTAAATAAATCGTTTGGTATTTAAGATTGTTTCAATACCTGTTGATTACTTTTTGAATTATTGAAATCGGACGTTCTATTCAAAAGATATTACGAAATTATAATGTCAATAAATCCGGTAAATTACCATACATTATTTGAAAACTAATTATTATTACGGGCATGGGCTAAAAGGGTGCAACCACGGGTGTTCGAAGTATTTCACGAGCGAAGACAGGAAAGGTCAGCTGAACACAAGATGCAACGGTAACGGGATCCGAATGCGGGATTGGAACCTCCATGTGATGCATCCTGGGTAACGGAGGCATTAACGCCCCTCACCCAGGGGAGGCGCTACCGCCTACGGCAAATACATACAGCAACGGGAGCAGCTCTATAGAGGGCTGCTCAAAGGCTTCCCACATGTCCCTCTGACTACGAGGAGGCCCAGTAGAGAGCAGGAAAGGGAAGGGCTGGTCACCGAGCGCGGACGTGAGGATTATAGGTCCGGCCTCCTGTCATCCCTTCACGCCCGTCTCCTCCCTTTCCGGAATTCGATGGGACATCGTGCTTCTCACTTCTGAGAGGGCCATCTTAAAATTGTAGATGGCCCAGGGTCAGCCGGGGGGTGCGGAAAATGCCCTAGGCAATTTTACACTCCAGCAACTGAAGACCCGCGACGGCATACTGTTTAGTGGGTCCGAATTCCACATGGCACTCCTAATGGCTGACGGGGATGGTATCCGAGGCAATTTTAGCACGAAAGAAAAGTTTGTACGGAATCCGAATTCCACGCGGGCGGAGCCGCGGGCAACAGTTAGTGTATATATAAAAATCAATGCCACTTTTCGTTGTTAGTTTATAACTTAAGAACGGCTGAACCGATTTGGCTAATTTTAGTCTTGAAATATTCGTGGATGTCCAGGGAAGGTTTATAGGGTGAGAAAACTGGTGCAGCGGGAACGGGATCAAAAACTCACGCGGGCGGGAAAAAATATCGCGGTACGAAGTTCGCCGGGACAGCTAGTACGTTATAAACTGCAATTTTCGCCTTTGCTGCTACGAAACCCTTCATGGGCGTCATCTGTGTTTTTTATAACGAAGTTCACCTTAAAAGGCATGATTTCTTTTTAGTCTGTCAGCAATCCTTGCTGTTACAGCCAAAAATCATCAAGATCCGTTCATAAATAACGCGACAGCAAACTTCCCCATTTATCACCCCTTTTCCCTCCTCCTAAAACTCCTGACAAAATTTGTGTTTCAAATCAAAGAACACGTGTACTAAGTTTGGTGAAAATCGATTAAGAAATGTGCCCTCTAGACCGGAACTGACAAACAGACACAGATACGGACAAAAGCAAAATCTACCACCTTGTCGAAACGGAGACGCTCGGTCAATTAATTAAAATAAACATTACACACACTACCATGTTTTGAAACACACCGATGTTATACCTCGGGACATGTATCCTGGACCTACATAGATCGCGAGAACAACAAGGCCCTGGCACGCGCGTATTGTTCTGTAATAATCCATGCATGGTGAATCTGAGCTCGTCCACCGCGGTAGCACCCCGTGCTCTGCTCAAATGACACTCAATACACGTGTACTGCGCATATAGAGCACATTTTCTGAATCGCGAAAGTGAAGTTCCAGCGCTGGTACAAGCTATGTACAACATCCCAACGACAATCGTTGGGCCGCGGCCCGCCAGGCGTGATCACCTTGCCTGGTCGGAGGATCCTCCCTTTGGTTGGAGGAACATTACCTCCACATACCTATATTCCGAGCAATACTCACGTAAGCTCATACCGTAACGTCTCTTCCAGCCGAATCCACGCGACCGCTCGTCAGTACATCTGCGACGTCTGCTCCAAGACGTTCTCGACCAAGACTCGCCTGGAGTCGCACATGGCGAGCCATAACGCGTCCCTCGCGAAGAAGCTCTCGTTCTGCCCCGTGTGCAACGTGCAGTACAAGAATATATACGTGTACAGGAACCATTTGAAGAACAGCGCCAACCATTCAGAGAGAACGTATGTAGGTTTTACTTTGCCCAGGGTGTGGAGGACCTATTAACATCTTCCTGCAGCGACCGCCAGGCTACGTGGGTAACAAATTTCTGGCCATGCAGCCTCCACCCCAGTTGAAAGTTGAAAGTTCTAGCTTGGCGTCGTAGAAGATAGAATGCGTGCCAATGGTCTCACTACCATGTATGCCATGAAAACAGACCCCAAAGTGCGAGGCTTCAGATTCGACTGGGACTAATGCAAAGATGATGATGATCAGAGTAAATCAGCCACCAGTAAACCATACAGTCGGGAAATTAGCCAAACTCGCCTGCCAATTAATGGAATATTTTTTCTGGAGCGAATGCCGTCTGACTCTCCCAACCCAGATAGTAAGGCTTGCACCAGAGCTTTCACATTTCTTAGTAGGTGTACCGAAGCTTGGCCCCAAATATACCCACCCTAAAGATAAGATAAAGTTACATGCAAACAAACTTTCAAACAAGTATACCAAGCTAATTGAAACGTTTATAGCGCGACGTAGGACCAGTAGTAACAACGTAGTTCGACGCATGACCGCTAGATGGCACTATTTATGTGATAGTAAAAGACGCATGTGATTTTTAACCGACTTCAAAAAAGGAGGAGGTTCTCAATTCGGATGTTTCTATGTTTTTTTTTTTTTTTTTTTATGTTTGTTCGCTCATAGCTCCGCCATGCGTAGACGGATTTGCAAAATTCTTTTTTTGTTCGAAAGTAGATTATTCCGAAATGGTCCCATTTAAATTTCGTAAAAATCTGATGATGGGTTTCCGAGATTAGACCAAGGAACTCTTCAAAAAATACCAGGAAATCAGCCGCGAATGCTGCAATCGCATATTATTGCAATGTCTCTGCCATTACACATCATAACATCACGCCTGAATCCTTTGAAAGGGTATGCAGAAGTGTTCAGAATATTCAGCTATATTTCCGGTGTATAAGCGTTGATTTTTAATTTGGTTTTGGTTTACTTTTGAGGTAGATATGTATGTATGTTCACCGATTACTCAAAGACGCCTGGACCGATTTGCAAATTATTTTTTTGTTTGATAGGTTATACTTCCCAGGTAAATTTTATCAAAATCGGTCAAGCAATTTATGAAATATCAACAAAAATCGGTTGAAGTCGGTTTTTTAAATTTTTAATTTGGTGATTATATTGCAGCTTCTCGTGCCCGGAGTGCAACAAGAAGTTCGCGTCGAAGGTTTACTGGACGAAGCACTACAACTTCTATCATCTGCAGAAGTCGCAATATAACTGTGAGATATGTAACAAGGTCAGTGAATCATAAAGCAAGTGGTACTCGAGTAGGTAGTACATTGTTATTGGTGCATTTTTCCTCATTAGATGCTTGCAGCAGTAAAACGCAATTATTTAGATCAAACTGTATGACACCTACTATGTATTTATCATGAAAGAAAATTTTCATCATCTCAAAATCATCGTCCTCAAACGCCTGAATAAATCTTCATAATTTAAACTACGAACATCAATCAAACAAAAAATAAACTGCATTAAAATCGATTCATCCGTTTGGGAGCTATAATGCAACAGACCGATACACAAATAATATGCAGGTTAAACATATAATATTATAACCCCTCGTTCATTGTTGGGTTTTTAGAACAAAAAACGTTCCTTAGACGAAGTCGAATACTCTGTCACCTTATAACTATAAGGTGACAGAGTATTGAACTCAATATAGTGTCAAAATATATTACCCACATGAAAAAGTGCCCGCTAAACGACAATAGGTTCGCCCCTATTATGTGGAACCGAAACTCATATCAATACACCTTCCCCTTCGAGGATTTACAAGTGTGAGTATAATTATGTATGTATGTATGAAATAAAGTTATGTTTTTAATGTTTCCAGTTGTTCATATCGGAGTGGCGCCTCAAGAACCATCGCCAGAAACACCACGGTCTGTCCCGGCCGCGGGACCACCCGTGCAACATCTGCGGGAAGAAGTTCTTTGTGAGTATCCTCACGCTTTAGAATATAGAGCTCGTGAATATGACTTAAGCTCGTCTGATGATGGTTAAAATAAATTGCAATTTGAATGGATAGAGTAGGAGCGTACCACCAGACTGGGACCCAGTTATTCACATAACCAAACCGGGGAAAAGCAAAATATATCAAGACTTAACGACACAGTGAGCTCGTTCTGTATGAATAGTAACATCAACAATTTCATCATGATACTTTGAAATGAAGTAGATACATTATAATAAATTGGAAAAAGCGAAATCAATTCTCGGGCGGGACTCGAACCCGCGATCTTTCCCTTACAGGGGGAACGCTCTGACCACTGAGCCACCGAGCTTCGCCCGAGAGTGACCCAATTTTTCCAATACATCCATCTTACGGCGATGGTGGGAGTAATCTACCGATATTCGTACGAACTATCGGAATCAATGAATGATGTTGCAATCATTTTTAAACATTGATTTTTGATAACTCCGCCCAATCAATTGAGATAATTTTAAAGCAATTAGTTTGCTAGACTAAACAAATTATAATAAATTGGAAAAAGCGAAATCAATTCTCGGCTCAGTGGTCAGAGCGTTCCCCCTGTAAGGGAAAGATCGCGGGTTCGAGTCCCGCCCGAGAATTGATTTCGCTTTTTCCAATTTATTATAATTTGTTTAGTCTAGCAAACTAATTGCTTTAAAATTATCTCAGAAGTAGATACACTTCAAACTATGTGACAACTACCATATTTAGTCAAACCACGACCATGACTGCTGAAAAGTAGCCGAAATTTAGGGCTAAAAGTAAATAATAATAAATATATCGCGATAGAATCAGTTGAAAAGTAGTTTTATTTCAAGAAATGAGTTTCGCGTATTTTTTTTTATCATGCGCCACTTTTCGTAGCTGTTAGACAGATGACGTTAGAAATAACCGTGCTACAGTGAAACCACTTTTCACACAAATATGTTGCAAACCCCTGGAATGGGTTATTCCCAGTAGCCCCCACTGTCGGCGCCACCACTGGTGACAAATGGGATTCAGTACGCACAGTCAAGTATGAAAGGAACTTCATCCTTCACACACTTATACGGTGGAAAGAACTCCTTGCTGTGGTTTTTCCAAGCGGCTTCAATATGGGGTTCTTCACCTTCTTGAAGAACCCCATATTGTAGTTTCTTGCGGTTATTAGGTTCTTGCGGGCCCGGCAGCGCGATTGTGACGTCCCTGATGTAGCACGCGTCCATCGGTCATAGTGTACCTACTGTCCAAACGCCTGCTCGATTTGTTATAGCAACGACACATATCTCACTAACGGTGCTATCCGCATTATGATAATTAATTTTTAAAATATGATGTACGAGTACGGCAATCTGTCGGATTGATTGACAATTATGACTAGTAGTTCTGTGAGCTATTGACTTCGAGCATCTTCGATTATGTGATTGGTGCTTCATCCAAAAATCATGAAAATCCGATCATAAACAACGCGACAGGACACTTTTCTTCCCTATTTTCCCTCCTATCATAAGAAGTTTTCGACAAAAGTTATGTTTAAAATCAAAGAACATGTTTGCCAAGTTTGGTGAATATCTGTGAAATGCCCCTCTAGACCAGCACTGCAATTCACTAAGCGAGCACAACGATGCGAAAACGATGCGAGGCGCAACGTAGATTGTCATTGGTCAGATTGTATCACGTCATTGGAAATCGGCACATCGTTGCGACTCGCATCGTTGTCGCATCGTTGTGCTTGCTTAGTGAATTGCACAGCAGAACTGACAAACTAACAGACATACGGACAAACAAAAGCAAAATCGACCACCTTGTCGGAACAGAGAGTCCCGCTCGCTTCGCTCGTTCAGTCAATTAGTTAGCTTGACCAGTCCAGTCCAGACCAAAAAACTGGTGAAGTGCGAGTCGGGCTTGCACACTGAGGGTTCCGTACAAAACTGGATTGAAAAATGAACTTTTGATACATAAGCTGCAATAAGTATAAGAAGTTTGACTTGGCCTAAATATTTGGTATGGATTTCAACATCATCCCTCCGCACATTCCTGAGTAAAAGGTCCTGATAGACAGATCCAGACCTGTCTGTTACTCTTTCACGCCTAAACCACTGAACCGATTTTGATGAAATTTAGTAAAGTGGTAGATTAGACCTTGAGAAAGGACATAGGCTATGTTTGGTCGCGATAACCGACATCCACGCGGGCGGAGCCGCTGGCAAAAGCTAGTGTTATATACAGAAGTCCAGCTATTTTAACATATTTGTGCGTGTATCCACTCAATAGTTGGTACTTGTGTTCCAGACGATCTCAATACTACGCAACCACGAGCTAACGCACTCGGAACAGAGAAGCTACATGTGCGAGGACTGCGGCGACACCTTCAAGCAACGACCAGCGCTCTATACACACGCCAAGCTAGTGCACGGCGACGGGCGGCGGAAATAGTCGCGCCACTGTCGCACCACTGTGGCGCGACCGTTTACTGAGACCAACGCGTGAAACTTGTACAAGACATTCAAACATGGAGGCGTTTCTGGGGCGTAAAGGGCCATACCTTCTTCTTCCAGGCCCAAGTCTACGAACGAAGGCTGAACTCTTGGGAAGGAGCGGTAGGAGGTACCTACACTGCACGTAAAACTTGTACATGACATTCAAATATGGAGGCATTCCTGGGGTATAAGTGGGCCTACCTCGTTCTTCCAGGACCTTTCCAGGCCCAAGATAGTTAGAGCGTAGGCTGACCTCTAGCGGTTCAGACAGACACTAGTTTCTATTATAGATTTCAGGGCACTTCCACTTCCTCTTAATTTTAGGTTTCCTAAAACGAATTATCAAGTGAATTGACTTATATGTGAGTGGATGCATGTGCACAATCAATAAATAATCGTATAACTTATGTTTTATAAAAAGAAATAACCAAGCGACAAGAAGGTATTATTTTATGAATATCGCTATAAGTTGCATATTTCCACCGATAGATGGCACTGGTAGTATTTAAAATTGATTGGTTTTCATTATTTCATTAGAATTTCTTCTCTATCATTTGATTTCACATTTGATACGACAGCCAGTAAAAATCTTTTGATTCATAATGTAAAAATGATGTGTAATAGTACATTATGGTACAAGTGAGCAACGTTGGTGATTACCGCCGAGGCGCCATTGAGACCCGAGCCGCCAGGCGAGGGTCTTAAGACAGCCGAGGACGGTAATCATCATGCTCACACGTGCCATACGACGTTTTACAACACACTTGCGAATAAAATAATACTACAAATACTAAATAAACAATACTACAAATTAATTCGTTTTCCTATGCGCGCGCATTTAACAATGGCGCATTTAAAAAAAAAATGAGGTTTGAACTTAACTTTTTTTTACTCTGTTTTTTTTTTCTGTACTTAGAGAAAAAAAAAAGTTAAATTTGAGCGAAAATTTTGTTTATTACACAAGTAAGTATTACAAGTTGAAATTATTTATTTAAATACGAAAATGCATCAAATGACCATACAATAGGCGTATTAATTTATTCGTACTATTAAACACGTTATTTTTTGTATCAAAACTTTTTTAAGAACATAGACAATTATAGACACTTCCTATAAAATTTAAAAAAGAATCTATAACTCACTTTTGTGAATAATAGTAATGAAAAAGTCACAGTTTTATAATGGGTGTCATTCCGTGCTTAATTGCGGTAAAATAATATCACTGTTATGAGCAGGTGTGTTGTAAATAAGTATTATTTGAACAATAAATGATACATTAACAGTTGTATTGTACATACATACAAAAGTTTTTTATTTATGTCCATTGCATTTCTATACCAAATCATATAATGTCTGTATTCACCTACGTTTGATCTCAATCGATTTAGTAGAACCGGATCAACCGGAGTTTTGGCCAAAAGTCTCCTTATCTTTAGTTTATTAATATTCTTAGTTTGTTTTATTAAATAGTATAAAAAAGTCGCTTCCTGGCCTCAGCACGCTTAGATCTTCTAAACTAAATTATTTTTAAGTCGGATTTAGATGCGGTTTTCATCATCATAGATAGAATCATTCAAGAAACGTTAGGAACAAAAATTGTATCACATTTCCCGGGTGAGGCGGGAATTAATTTTGAATTTCGATTTTGGAACGATTTTATTAAATAGGACGACACGTCATCTTTACTTCACCTCGCCTGATAGGAAGATAAAGGCAAAGTCTCAGGAAACTCATGGTAGGTAAGTGTCACCATTATAGACACGTACCTACCATGTAACAATGGTGGCACTCAGCTTGACGACCTCATCAGATGCTTTTTCACGCCCCGCTTAAAGGACCCGGAACTATTAACTGTAGGAAGAAGGAAACACGTGAGCTCCAAATCTGAATTCCAGATCTAAATGGTGCGGCAAAGGAATAAGTCAAAATATGTCACGGCACGGCCGAAGACGGGGTGGGCCAACTAGTTGCATATAAGTATGTACTTAAGATATGCAACATTTATGCTGAGGTAGCGAGTATGGCGACCTTGTTCCAGTTCGCACAATAAGCATACGTGTAGGTTTGGATGTACCTACTATAAATATTACTGTGTGTCTGTCTGTGTCTGTGACCAAAAGACAATATTTTCTTCTTCAAATCTGTATGAATATTTCAAAACTGAACAGTTTGTTTGTTCGAATTGAAAAAATATTTCTATATATTGAATAGTCCGTTTATCGAGGAAGGTTATAGACTGTATTATCACGCTACTACCTAAGGGAGCGGCGCAGTAATTATAAATGTCAACAAATCCAATAGATTCCCATATATTGTTTGAATACAATCAAATTATGGGCTTGAAGAGGTAATACATGCCAATACGGGGATTCAAACTATACCACGGACGAAGTCGGGCGGGTCAACTAGTGTATATAATGTTTGTCTAAGTGAATTATGAATTACTTAGTTACTTATTGCTCGTGATTCCGTCCGTGTGTCCTTTCCCAAAATCTAACTCTGTACTAAATTACATCAAAATCGCCTCAGTGGTTTAAGCGTGAAAGCGTAACAAACAGACAGACACATATTAAGTAGTACAAATATACATACGAGTGTAATACGTAACCCTCGCTAGCGCAGTCGGGTAAAAACGAGCCTCATTCGTTGGAAATAACGTGAGGTAAGTTCTCCGATGTCTTTTGATTCCTCAGCAACAATTGTTTCGCCGATGACATGTAATTTTTAGGGTTCCGTACTCAAAGTGAATACCGGAACCCTATTACAAAGACTAGACTGTCCGTCTGTCTGTCACCAGGCTGTCTCATCAACCGTGACAGAAGAAATTTTCACAATGATCAGACAGAGAGCGATAGGGCTAATTAACATCAGACAGATATAATACAGCCTAGACTCAGCCTCAGATACATGGCTCGAGTCAACAGTAGTGCCCGGACTGTGGCAATAGGATCACCCCCTATTACGTGGGATGGGACCTAATACAATGATTGGTGGAATGTACTTGTTAATTCACCTCTGCCTAAACTTCTGGGGATAAAGGTATGGCGTATGTATGTATGATTTTTTTGTTGCCACTATAACAACAAATACTAGAAACAGAAAGGGGACTAAAGTTGTATAGATAATGGTACGGAACCTTCATGCGCGAGTTTGACTTGCACTTGGCCGGTTTTTGTTAACAAAGCAATTTATTTATTCGTGTTAGGTTGCTTGTAATATACAGCACAGCACAAAGTAATAACATCCGTGCGACGCAGTTTTTGACATACCTACGTACTTATTTATGTTCCACTTTAAAGAAACTATTGCTATGAGTCTGACGAAACCCATCATCAGGTACGTAATTTCGAGATTTTTATAAAATAGCTATTCAATGGCGTGGATAGTAAATGCCTGGCAATGGCACCCCTGCCGGGTTCAGGTAGAAGGGGTAGGCCCAAGAAGTGCTGGCTTGACGTCGTGGAGGGTGACATTCGTGCAAATGATCTCACTACCATGGACGCCCAAGATCGTGTGAAGTGGAGGAAGAAGAGTTGGAAGGCGGACTCTGAGCTCCGAGGTCATTTTGGCCACGGGCCACGGATGCAATCAGGAAAATACGTTTACATGAAGATGATAATGATTCAGTGGCGAGGGGTCTCTATAATCCGATTCCTGCCAGCTTACTCTGCAAAGAATTCCCTAATAAAATCCTATGGTCGTTCTAACAGGTAAGATATTTTTTCACCGACTTCCCTTTTGAAAATTGTCACCTCTCACCACTGATAGCTTTCCTCTTAGAGTAGTTCCCAGTTACTTCCAAGATTTCATCTCGAAGCTCCGTTTACTCGTCGTTGTCCCCTTAGTTTGGTCAAACGCTCCCACAAAAGCTTTAATAGGCCGACTGCCGTCTGATCCGATTCAATATCGAGAGAAACGACTGCGCCAGACCCTCATCCGTCAATCAACCAGTATACCGACTTGCAGGTGAACTTAACTTGACCTTGGTCTCGGTGGGGCCCAAAACATATCATAGGCAATTAGTGAATTGAAAATAATGTTACTGTATATTGAACAGATATACATATCGAGGGGCCTATGGCGTGGAGACTACAGTGCGCTTCAGGGCAAGACTGCTGCGCAGGTCGACCTACCGATGGGCGACCCTGAGACCGTCGGAAGCATCAAGACGGAAACTGCAGTGCGAAGTCAACGAGAGTTATAAAGGCAACCCAACAACATGGCGTCTCCGAAAGCCGTCAGAAATAGCGACGCAAGCTCCAGTGGCATCGCCTGGCGAGGTGAGTAATGCATAGAGAGTAATGTGAATCTATACTTTTTAACCGATTTTTAAACAAGGAGGAGGTGTTCAATTCAGATGTTTAATTTTTTTTTATGTTACGACGCGTGTAGCTCTGTCATCTAACTGAAGGTTTATTGATTACAATTTTTATGAGTGAAAGAAGTTTATTCCGAAATGGTCCCATTTAAATTTCGTAAAGATCCGATGAAGGGTTTCAGAGACAAACCACGGACCCACGGCCGAAGCCAGAGCGGGACAGCTAGTCTAAATATATAACTCAAAGGTGACTGACTGACTGACTGACTGACATAGTGATCTATCAACCCACAGCCCAAACCACTGCACAGATCGGGCTGAAATTTGGCATGCAGGTAGATGTTATGACGTAGGCATCCGCTAAGAAAGGATTTTGATTAATTCTACCCCCAAGGGGATAAAGGGGATGAAAGTTTGTATGAAACTTTGTCAATTTTAAACCGATCGGGCTGAGACTTTGCATGCATAAAGCTATAGTACGAGAGCCCACGACCAAAACCATGTCTCATAGCAATACGGCAAAAACCCTATAAAATCGTTAGATTGTATGATTCTGAACCCGACTAGGTGTGTAGTAACGGTCGAAAGTGTAGCAACTGCGTGGGAGGCCATTTCTGCTGTGTCAGAAAAAAAAGGCAGTCGGTATTATAGCAATACGTCTGATAGTGAAAATGTACATAGATTTTATAATTGTATTACGAAAAAGTTTGTTTTCAGACATTTTGTGCGTAGCACATAGCCTGAGCGCATTTTTGAAAATGTCAACAAATTTAGCCGACCTGTATCATAGCAATACGGATAATTTTTTTTTTTAACTTTTCGTATTGCTGCCATGATTACCAAAAACCTGTTTTCAGACACCTTAAGTGTAGCATACTCCCAAAAACGAAAATAAGTACGAAATAGTTATTTGTTATACAAGAGTGCAAAGTTGCTTTTTAACCGCGTGCTCATTTTTGATGACCGAGCAAGTGAAAGATTCTAAATTTGAATCACGAGCGTAGCGAGTGATTTACAAATTAGAATCTTGAGCGTTAGCGAGGGAATCAAAAGAGCACAAGGTGAAAAATCTTTGCACTCGAGTGCAACACGTAACTTTTCATCCCACCTCAGCGAGGAAATAATGAAATGCTTCTCCTTCCTAGCGTTAATTCCCAGTCAGCATCCGAAGCTTTCACCTCGGAGTCCGGGGTCCGCTTTACCAGTCTTAACTGCGGATTTGGCTGGACCTCGATATTTGCCGTGAAGCGACTGCCATCTGACCTCCACAACCCAATGATGACATTAGGCGATATCGAAGCATTGCAGCCAGACCGTTGTTGTTGAACTTTTTAGGGCTCCAACTACCCGTAACGACTGCCATAGATGTTCGTATGGCATCCGTGACCGACGGCTTAACGTGCTCTCCAAGGCACGACCAGACCAATGCAAATACCCATTTTCATGCATAAAAAATATTTGCACTGAGCGGGGATCGAACCCGTGCCTCCTGCGTAGCGGCCGCGTTCAATACCACTACGCCATGGAGGCTGTATAATATGTGTATTAATACTAGTAATAAAATACAACAAAATAAAAATTCAACAACAATGTCAACAATATGACGTGAAAAAAATTGATGCGCGCAAAGCAAATTAAAAAAAAAGTACACCAAGGAGGTTACGAGTCTGAGTTTTTCATGAATTAAAAAAAAGTTGTATGATAAATTCGGCACCATAGAGGTAGAAGTAAATAGGTTTAATGATGTTTTGAGTCCACAAACCTAGTACACACGATATTCTAAATTCAAATTTACTTTACCTCTCTAGAGGATAAAAACGACTTTTACGCTCAGTTATCGAAGAGCAAAAATAGTCTTTCCGAGATGGTGGGATGAAAATGTTTTTTTCATCCCACCATCTCGGAAAGACTATTTTTGCTCTTCGATAACTGAGCGGAAAAGTCGTTTTTATCCTCTAGAGAGGTAAAGTAAATTTGAATTTAGAACATCGTGTGTACTAGGTTTGTGGACTCAAAACATCATTAAACCTATTTACTTCTACCTCTATGGTGCCGAATTTATCATACAACTTTTTTTTAATTCAGACTCGTAACCTCCTTGGTGTACTTTTTTTTTAATTTGCTTTGCGCGCATCAATTTTTTTCACGTCATATTGTTGACATTGTTGTTGAATTTTTATTTTGTTGTATTTTATTACTAGTATTAATACACATATTATACAGCCTCCATGGCGTAGTGGTATTGAACGCGGCCGCTACGCAGGAGGCACGGGTTCGATCCCCGCTCAGTGCAAATATTTTTTATGCATGAAAATGGGTATTTGCATTGGTCTGGTCGTGCCTTGGAGAGCACGTTAAGCCGTCGGCCACGGATGCCATACGAACACCTATGGCAGTCGTTACGGGTAGTTGGAGCCCTAAAAAGTTCAACAACAACGGTCTGGCTGCAATGCTTCGATATCGCCTAATGTCATCATTGGGTTGTGGAGGTCAGATGGCAGTCGCTTCACGGCAAATATCGAGGTCCAGCCAAATCCGCAGTTAAGACTGGTAAAGCGGACCCCGGACTCCGAGGTGAAAGCTTCGGATGCTGACTGGGAATTAACGCTAGGAAGGAGAAGTATTTCATTATTTCCTCGCTGAGGTGGGATGAAAAGTTACGTGTTGCACTCGAGTGCAAAGATTTTTCACCTTGTGCTCTTTTGATTCCCTCGCTAACGCTCAAGATTCTAATTTGTGAATCACTCGCTACGCTCGTGATTCAAATTTAGAATCTTTCGCTTGCTCGGTCATCAAAAATGAGCACGCGGTTAAAAAGCAACTTTGCACTCTTGTATAACAAATAACTATTTTTAAATTTACAGCCTTCATAGATATTCAAGAATCTCCCTTGTCTATTATATTATGTACTTTGACAGATGACAGATGTCATTACTTATTTCTTTTGTAAAAGTTACGACGATTCCGAATCCGACAGCGATTGAATACGAGAATATTTTGTAACTTTGAATAAACCGTTTTTTTTTTCAACTTCATCCCAGTTTCCTTTTGTGCGATTTATTTCAGTCCTTCAACTTCAATGTTAGGTACGGTTTCGGGTAAATTCTTTGTTAATTATCATGTAATGAATTCAGGGTCGCAACGTATTCATTGGTTTGTAACAGAGAATTCAAGATGCCTCAATACGATTTTTAAATGATATCTGAGTATCGAAAAGTTGTCTGATAGAGAAGATGCTACACTTAATTTGTCTGATATAAATTTTTTGCACATGTGGACAACTTATTTTATCATGTCCAACAATTTTCAGACATATTGCTATGATACCGATCGGTAAAATTTGTTAACATTTTCAAAACGGTCTCAAAATTTAATGCGTTCACATTTCCGTCTGAAAATTGTTTTGTTCGCATCAAATAACCAAAATTTACTAATAAAAAAGATTTTCAGACGTATTGCTAAGACATTTTTTTTGTCTCATTTTTAATTTTTTTAAGTGATTTTACGGGTTTGCGCTACACCACTAACGTCTGAAAAATATGTTTCCGGTATCTCAGAACTATCATTCAACTACAGTCTGCAAATCAGACATATTGCTATGATGCAGTTCGGTAAAATTCTTTGACAATTTTGAAAATTCGGTCAGATCAAACGCTACGCGGAAAATGTCTGATATTGGTTTTTTAACCGACTTCAAAAAAGGAGGTTCTCAATTCGTACCCTATTTTTTTTTTTTTTTTTTTTTGTATGTTTGTTACGCGATTGTGAAGCCAATTCTAGACGGATTTTAAAAATTCTTTTTCTGTTCGTAAGTAGATTATTCCGAAGTGGTCCCATTTAAATTTCGTAAAGATCTGATGATGGGTTTCCGAGATTAGACCAAGGAACTCTTCAAAAAGTACCAGGAAATCAGCCGCGATTGCTGCAATGGCATATTATTGCAATGTTTCTGCCATTACACATCATAACATCACGCCTGAGTCCTTTGAACGGGTCCGCAGAAGTGTTCAGAACATTCAGCTATATTTCCGGTGTATATGCATTGATTTTAAAAATTCTTTTTGAATAATGCTTCAATAATTTTTTTTTAGCGTGGCCGGTTCGATCTGTAATGCAGCGTCAGCAGCGCATGTACAGTCAGGTCACTATACATGCGATGTACAGTCAGCGTCAGAGAAAACAGACCCCCTTTCACTACGATGTCATTATCAAGGGGGGGTCCCTTTTCTCTGAAGCTTACTGTACAGTCGTGAGACTGTACAAACTCACTAAAAAGAGAAAAATAAATTCTTTTTAACAAAAAAGTTTAACCGACTTCAAGAAACGAAAAAGAGGCACTGAAAAGCAAAAAATAACTTAATTTTCATCCCACCATCTCGGAAAGAGTACTTTTTTTCTTCGATATCTGAGTGTAAAAGTCGCTTTTATCCTCTAGAGTGGTAAAGTAAATTTGAATTTAGAACATCGTGTGTACTAGGTTTGTGAACTCAAAACATCATTAAACCTATTTACTTCTACCTCTATGGTGCCGATTTATCATACAACTTTTTTTTAATTTATGAAAAACTCAACTCGGAACCTCCTTGGTGTACCTAAGTACTTTTTTTTTTTAATTTGCTTTGCGCGCATAATTTTTTTTTCACGTCCTATGGTTGAACATTGTTGTTGAATTTTATTTGTTGATATTTTATTATTAGTATTATTACACATAATTATTATACAGCCTCCGTAGCGTAGTGGTAGTGAACGTGGCCGCAACGCAGGAGGCGCGGGTCCGATCCCCGCTCAGTGCAAATATTTGTATGCATAAAAAGTTCAACAACAACGGTCTAGCTGCAATGCTTCGATATCGCCTAATGTCACCATTGGGTTGTGGAGGTCACATGGCAGTCGCTTTACGAAAAATATCGAGGTCCAGCCAAATCCGCAGTTAAGACTGGTAAAGCGGACCCCGAACTCCGAGGTGAAAGCTTCGGATGCGACTGGGAATTAACGCTAGGAAGAAGAAGCATTTCATTATTTCCTCGCTGAGGTGGGATGAAAAGTTACGTGTTGCACTCGAGTGCAAAGATTTTACACCTTGTGCCCTTTTGATTCCCTCGCTAACGCTCAAGATTCTAATTTATGAATCACTCGCTATGCTCGTGATTCAAATTTAGAATCTTTCGCTTGCTCGGTCATCAAAACTGAGCACGCGGTTAAAAAGCAACTTTGCACTCTTGTATAACAAATAACTATTTCATCCCACCATCTCGGAAAGAGTACTTTTTTTCTTCGATATCTGAGTGTAAAAGTCGCTTTTATCCTCTAGAGTGGAAAGTAAATTTGAATTTAGAACATCGTGTGTACTAGGTTTGTGAACTCAAAACATCATTAAACCTATTTACTTCTACCTCTATGGTGCCGATTTATCATACAACTTTTTTTTAATTTATGAAAAACTCAACTCGGAACCTCCTTGGTGTACCTACTTTTTTTTTTAAATTTGCTTTGCGCGCATAATTTTTTTTTTCACGTCCTATGGTTGAACATTGTTGTTGAATTTTATTTGTTGATATTTTATTATTAGTATTATTACACATAATTATTATACAGCCTCCGTGGCGTAGTGGTAGTGAACGTGGCCGCAACGCAGGAGGCGCGGGTCCGATCCCCGCTCAGTGCAAATATTTGTATGCATAAAAAGTTCAACAACAACGGTCTAGCTGCAATGCTTCGATATCGCCTAATGTCACCATTGGGTTGTGGAGGTCACATGGCAGTCGCTTTACGAAAAATATCGAGGTCCAGCCAAATCCGCAGTTAAGACTGGTAAAGCGGACCCCGAACTCCGAGGTGAAAGCTTCGGATGCGACTGGGAATTAACGCTAGGAAGAAGAAGCATTTCATTATTTCCTCGCTGAGGTGGGATGAAAAGTTACGTGTTGCACTCGAGTGCAAAGATTTTACACCTTGTGCCCTTTTGATTCCCTCGCTAACGCTCAAGATTCTAATTTATGAATCACTCGCTATGCTCGTGATTCAAATTTAGAATCTTTCGCTTGCTCGGTCATCAAAACTGAGCACGCGGTTAAAAAGCAACTTTGCACTCTTGTATAACAAATAACTATTTCATCCCACCATCTCGGAAAGACTATTTTTGCTCTTCGATAACTGAGCGGAAAAGTCGTTTTTATCCTCTAGAGAGGTAAAGTAAATTTGAATTTAGAACATCGTGTGTACTAGGTTTGTGGACTCAAAACATCATTAAACCTATTTACTTCTACCTCTATGGTGCCGAATTTATCATACAACTTTTTTTTAATTCATGAAAAACTCAGACTCGTAACCTCCTTGGTGTACTTTTTTTTTAATTTGCTTTGCGCGCATCAATTTTTTTCACGTCATATTGTTGACATTGTTGTTGAATTTTTATTTTGTTGTATTTTATTACTAGTATTAATACACATATTATACAGCTTCCATGGCGTAGTTAGTGGTATTGAACGCGGCCGCTACACAGGAGGCACGGGTTCGATCCCCGCTCAGTGCAAATATTTTTTATGCATGAAAATGGGTATTTGCATTGGTCTGGTCGTGCCTTGGAGAGCACGTTAAGCCGTCGGCCACGAATGCCATACGAACACCTATGGCAGTCGTTACGGGTAGTTGGAGCCCTAAAAAGTTCAACAACAACGGTCTGGCTGCAATGCTTCGATATCGCCTAATGTCACCATTGGGTTGTGGAGGTCACATGGCAGTCGCTTTACGAAAAATATCGAGGTCCAGCCAAATCCGCAGTTAAGACTGGTAAAGCGGACCCCGAACTCCGAGGTGAAAGCTTCGGATGCGACTGGGAATTAACGCTAGGAAGAAGAAGCATTTCATTATTTCCTCGCTGAGGTGGGATGAAAAGTTACGTGTTGCACTCGAGTGCAAAGATTTTACACCTTGTGCCCTTTTGATTCCCTCGCTAACGCTCAAGATTCTAATTTATGAATCACTCGCTATGCTCGTGATTCAAATTTAGAATCTTTCGCTTGCTCGGTCATCAAAACTGAGCACGCGGTTAAAAAGCAACTTTGCACTCTTGTATAACAAATAACTATTTCATCCCACCATCTCGGAAAGACTATTTTTGCTCTTCGATAACTGAGCGGAAAAGTCGTTTTTATCCTCTAGAGAGGTAAAGTAAATTTGAATTTAGAACATCGTGTGTACTAGGTTTGTGGACTCAAAACATCATTAAACCTATTTACTTCTACCTCTATGGTGCCGAATTTATCATACAACTTTTTTTTAATTCATGAAAAACTCAGACTCGTAACCTCCTTGGTGTACTTTTTTTTTAATTTGCTTTGCGCGCATCAATTTTTTTCACGTCATATTGTTGACATTGTTGTTGAATTTTTATTTTGTTGTATTTTATTACTAGTATTAATACACATATTATACAGCTTCCATGGCGTAGTTAGTGGTATTGAACGCGGCCGCTACACAGGAGGCACGGGTTCGATCCCCGCTCAGTGCAAATATTTTTTATGCATGAAAATGGGTATTTGCATTGGTCTGGTCGTGCCTTGGAGAGCACGTTAAGCCGTCGGCCACGAATGCCATACGAACACCTATGGCAGTCGTTACGGGTAGTTGGAGCCCTAAAAAGTTCAACAACAACGGTCTGGCTGCAATGCTTCGATATCGCCTAATGTCATCATTGGGTTGTGGAGGTCAGATGGCAGTCGCTTCACGGCAAATATCGAGGTCCAGCCAAATCCGCAGTTAAGACTGGTAAAGCGGACCCCGGACTCCGAGGTGAAAGCTTCGGATGCTGACTGGGAATTAACGCTAGGAAGGAGAAGCATTTCATTATTTCCTCGCTGAGGTGGGATGAAAAGTTACGTGTTGCACTCGAGTGCAAAGATTTTTCACCTTGTGCTCTTTTGATTCCCTCGCTAACGCTCAAGATTCTAATATGTGAATCACTCGCTACGCTCGTGATTCAAATTTAGAATCTTTCGCTTGCTCGGTCATCAAAAATGAGCACGCGGTTAAAAAGCAACTTTGCACTCTTGTATAACAAATAACTATTACAGACTTACTGATTTATTAGAAGTCGGTGCCAGCCAACTTTGTTTGTTGTGTCTGAACTACTATGATGCAATCAATTGAAATATGGCCTCTCTTGGGCTAGGTACCGACTTCTAATAAATCAGTAAGTCTGTAAATTAAGTTATTTTTTGCTTTTCAGTGCCTCTTTTTCGTTTCTTGAAGTCGGTT
The DNA here is from genome assembly GCA_914767945.1 of Eilema depressum. Lineage (NCBI taxonomy): Eukaryota > Metazoa > Arthropoda > Insecta > Lepidoptera > Erebidae > Eilema > Eilema depressum. The sequence continues at coordinate 6,883,722 of OU612039.1, forward strand.
AAACTTTTTTGTTAAAAAGAATTTATTCGAGTTCAGGATAATCGTATCTATCGATTTGATGCGGTTTTGGCTGTATTGCTAAACTGGAGACAAAAATTTTGGTCGTGGGCTCTCGTACTACTACTATGACGCAGGCATCTCCTAAGAAAGGATTTTGATTAATTCTACCCCCAAGGGGATAAAATACACAAAAAGTCAATTATTTCGAAAACTATTGATTTTCGCCCATACTTAGGTACCTACATATGTGGGCTCCAAATTGTAGCATTTTGGGTCCCCTAACATCCCCTGACAGGAATACCTCTAGTTACCAATAACCCTGTATAATAGTATAGATAGATAGATAAATTATATAATAGTATAGATAATGAAAATATCCAAGATGTCCGTCACGCCCACACAAAATTGATTACCTACATATTTTTTCACAGCTTCCTCAATATGGGTATCAAACGACAGATCGATTCTTGTGTCAACATTTTTGTCAGTATTGTTTTTAATCAGAAATTCTCATTTTCAGTTCCTTTGGACTGCAAGAAGCTCGCTGTGCTCATCACATCACGTCTGGTTCACCGAAGAATACGAGCGGGTTCCTCGGAGTGCAATGCAGTACCGCGCTGGTCGGCAAGTTTCGTGAACTAAGCAAGCCTCGAGGCATATATCTTGAATCAAAAAGTACTCAAAGTATGCTCTATAGAGCATACGCGCAGTAGGTACGCGTTTCTTGGGTGCCTTTTGAGCATAGCCCGCGTTATCCTCAAAAGGCACCCAAAAAGTTCGCACCCTTGCTACGGTGGTGGACGAGCTCAAATTCACCAATCATAGATTATTATTACTTTTAAAAGATGTTGGTAAGGCCCCACCCTGTCAACCCGTATAGTATTCTACTTACTTACTTACTAGGTTTAATGGCTTCTTGTATTATTTAAGTAGGTATATCAATGATAACTGTATTGCTAGAATAAGGTTTGTTGTGGATAAATAGAGTTTTTAACCGACTTCAAAAAAGGAGGTTCTCAATTCGTACGCAAATTTTTTTTTTTTTTTTTTGTGTATGTTTGTTACGCGATTGTGAAGCCAATTCTGGACGGATTTTGAAAATTCTTTTTTTGTTTGATAGAGGATACTTTCAGAGTGGTCCCATATCCAAGATCAAGAAACGGCAAAGAGGCACTGAAAAGTGAAAAATAACGTAATTTACAGACTTACTGATTTATTAGAAGTCGGTGCCAGCCAACTTTGTTTGTTGTGTCTAAACTAGGTACTCGTACTATGATGCAATCAATTGAAATATTGCCTCTCGGGCTTGGCACCGACTTCTAATAAATCAGTAAGTCTGTAAATTACGTTATTTTTCACTTTTCAGTGCCTCTTTGCCGTTTCTTGAAGTCGGTTAAACTTTTTTGTTAAAATGAATTTATTTCTAAACTGACGGACTTGTTGTATAAACGTTTGACGCCTTATTTTGCTCTCTCAGTAGCGAGTTTTTCAAAATATTAAATGAAAACTGTAGGCCTTGTAAGCTTATATACTACCTATATCTTAATTCTAATAAATAGTGGGGTTGGCTCTCGCGGTCACGTCTTGTGATGTTCGTCTATTTGCGTGATCCGCTGAGTAGCCATTTCCTTGTTATGGCACAGGACGTGATCTCGGGTGATTATTTATGCAATGCAGTTATCTTAGGGAAATCACGTCCCGTGTTACCATGCTGCCATAGAATTCCCCCCTTTAATGAATTTTTTCTTGCTACTATTTTGCTGTTGATCGCTGTGGTGTTACATGGGTTTGCCGCCGTTTTTGATGCTTCTTGTCTCACATTATTCATTTCCCTGAAGACTTTTGTTAACCTGTTGTTCATCACTTTTGAAGACTTTTTTATCACGGTGTATATTGCCGTTAGCATTGTGATTGTCACTATAATTGCCACTAAGATGGTGATCCATATTTTTATGCTTTCAACTTCTTCCATTATTTTTGTAGGGTTCTTGTCCGTTGCCAGGTCGTTGTTTTGGATTGTTTTGGATCATAGTGACTTGCTCCTTTTCATGAGTGGCGCTGTTTTTCAGTCGCTGTATTTCAGGTCCTGCATCTTCTTGATTGGCATGATTGAGTATATTCGGAAAAATTGTTTGATTATATTTTATGTGTTGCCATATTATCTCATAGGATGTTACGTATCGGTGCCGACTTTATAAAAAAGAAAAAAAGAAAAAGAGTTTATCCTGCGGACACCGCTTCGTCCAGAACGTCCAGCTCGTCCAGCCCCACTTCTTCTAGGACACGAAACAGTTGGAAGCACTGGTATAGGTGCAACAAATCCGAAGAGTTGGCGAATAGCCGGAACGAACCACCTCCAAAGTCCACTAGATACCCGTGCTCTGGCAGCACATTCACCAGAGCGTCAACGGGACCGATGCCCATGGCATGGATCCACTGGACGGCATCGTAATGCGGCAGGTCTTCCGCGCCAATCTTCAAGATCGCCAGGAGTAAACGCTCCCCCCGGTTGGGACAAAACAAGATAACCGACGATAAGAGGAGAGTGCAATTCTCTACGCCTACTACTTCCATTGTTCAGAGTTCTATTACAATCGTGGAAGGAGACAGGAGACTGGATACGACTGTGCTACGAATCCAATAATAAATACGACAATATTACTATTACGAAACAGATGCAGTCAAAGCAAATTAACGAAATCAAAACCACCATATTCATATTACCACCGCAGGCGAGCGAACTAAAACATTTGCAGTTTAAGCAAAAACTGAAATCAAGCTATAGATACGCAAAAAGAACCAATGTGTTTGTAAGTACTTGAAACTTTCCTAAAGTGTTGCTCCCTTATCTCTCCTTTACCAGTTTTACCTAGTATATCAAATTTTTTCACCTACGGAGATTCTGTGAAAAAAAAAAAGACGTGTGGCACTCGGGGACTGCCGCGGTAAAGCTATTGCATAGCATTCGGAACAGCTGCATTCCACAGAATGCTTTGTCTTCGGGTCATTACGAACTGGCATACCGTGGAATGCTTTATCCGCTGAGTGGAGCTCGGAGTTAGGGGTTAGGGGTGTTACCTTTTTTCGTTACGGAATTTCTGGATTCGGTCTCCACGCTCAAGGCCCGCGATAGAAGCTATGCAATAGCTTAAAAAAATCTGTCCAACGAAGTACCCGGAATTTTTGCAGGTGATCTAGTGATTGGTGCCATGTCGCGGTTGGTTTATTGAATCTATCAGCCTCTTGAAATTCCAGCTGGTGAGACCCACTTGTGGGAAGCCAACTGGAAGGTGCTATTCGCGAATTTGGTGCTGATCGGTGGGCTGGTGGGTGAATTTCCCAGTATAGCTCCAGTAAGATCACGCTGTGTTGCTCAGGGTAGCAAGCAGCAGCACTGCTACCCCGTCGGGTAGATCACGTCGGGGTCACCAATGTTGCGGATTAGTAAAAGTTTTTTACTCGTTAGGACTGATTGATTTATTTATTATTTACATGCGCTTATATATCAGTTGTTTTGCCATTAGTTAGAGAGGGGCTGGTGCTTGTAGCTGTTTTCTGCTGACGCCTTCCTTTGTTGCTATGGCAGCGGACGTGATTTCTTATTTGGTGTTTACGTGTGTATTTACTTCCTTGTAGAAATTACGCCGCTTGTTCATGGCTGCCATAGAACTCCCCCCTTAATTTCCTTGTGGTGCTTCTTGTTCTGGTGTTAAGCATTATTGAGGCTTGTTATTCTTTTGTCGATTTTTCTGTTTATTGAATTTGTTATTTTTCTTATTACAAATACTGCGGTCACGATTATAGCTAATGTTATAATAATCGCGACTAGTGCTGTCATCCAAGTTTTAATATGTTCGATTTCACTTGTTACGTGAGCTTGGCCTTTTTCTTTAATGTTGTTTGTTTGCACCATGCTGATCTGCTCCTTTTCATGAGTAGCGCTGTTTCCCATGTTTTTCGTTGGTGATGACTATTGTGTGACTGATGTACCTTTTTTCTGTCGCCCTTTTATATTATATTTTAAAACAAACGGTGCTTCGGTGACGTCCAGTGCGTCAGGGTGAGTCCTCACCTCAGTGAGTCGAGGTGAGACTTTGTTGAGTCGAGTTGAGTGTTATGTCGATGTGGTGTTGCAGGCGTTGTCAGCTCTGCTACCCCTCAATAAGTTTCCGACCAGCTATATCGACTATCTTGCTCTTGACTTTGACCTTGATGGCAATATTGTCGATTGCAATGACGGCTAGTGCTGCGTCGACTGTATCTGCGATAGCGCTCAGTTGCACTTAGTTCCGTCTGCATTTTTGCTAACTTGCCAATATGTAGGTCGTTGTGTTACGTCTGTTACATACTCTGCCTACACCAATTCCACAAGCCCGCAAGTTTGCCACGTGTCGTGGAGTTGCGCAAGATTGAACTTCGATATTGCAGAATCAGCGCCTCGTGCAGCGAGCGGCCCCGTGTCTTCGCCTCGTACCGCACCGTCAGCAGAATAGTGGCGTGATCGGAAATCGATTGCATCAATATGCGAACTGGCTTATATCATGTACTAAAATAAAGATTCACTTATGTTTTAGCATCGAACGTAGTCCTTAGTATAGTTAAGAATGTAGTTCTAATATCGAACTCATTCGCTTAGATTATTAAGGTGTAATGTAGTTCTAATATCGAGTACATCCACCTTTAGGCTAGTACGGTGTAATGTATTTCTAACATCGAGTACATTCACCACCTTTAGGTTAGCTAGATTTAATTAAATAAGTATAATAAATCTCGTTCAAGTGATTCTAGTTTCCTTCTTGTACCCTCTGGCTGCGGAAAACGTAATTGGCGCAGTCGGTAGGATATTCGAGGCAGTGCGCGGCGCGGCATAGGTTTCCAAAAATCGTTAACCTGCTGAGTGCTGACTCCGATAGTCGCTGTCGGTATCTTAATACCTCATCGAATATCCAGAATCTACGTGAAACCGCAGGGGAGGTTATCCAAACATTGATAGCACAGGAAGGATCCGGAATATAGTACGTAATCAATTCAACGGAAAAGGAAATGAAAAAAAAAAAAACTTGTTCAACAAGACGAATTCACGTTAAAAAAAAAAAGGAAAAAGAAAAAGAAGAGATTATCCTCCGGACGCCGCTTTATCCAGAACATCCGGAACGTCCAGCTCTACTTCTTCCAAGGCACGAAGCAGTTGGAAGCACTGGTGTAAATGCAACAAACCCGAAGAGTTGGCGAATAGCCGGAACGAACCGCCTCCAAAATCCACCAGATACCCATGCTCTGGCAACAGTCCATCTACCAGAACGTCAGCGGGACCGATGCCCATGGCATGGATCCACTGGACGGCATCATAATGCGCCAGGCCTTCTGCACCAATCTTCAAGATCGCCAGAAATAACCGTTGGCCCCGGTTGGGACAGAATAAGACCACCGACGATAAGAGGAGAGTACAGTTCTCTATGCCTACTACTTCCATTGTTCAGAGTTCTATTACAATAGTACAATCGTGGAAGGAGACAGAAGACTGGATACGATTGTACTACGAATCTATTAATAAATACTACAATATTACTATTACGAAATAGATGCAGTCAAAGCAAATTAACGAAATCAAAACCACCATACTCATATTACCACCACAGGCGAGCGAACTAAAACATTTGCAGTTTAAGCAAAAACTGAAATCAAGCTATAGATACGCAAGAAGAACCAATGTGTTTATAAGTACTTGAAACTTTCCTAAAGTGTTGCTCCCTTATCTCTTCTTTACCAGTTTTACCTAGTATATCAAATTTTTTCACCTACGGAGATTCTGTGAAAAAAAAAAGACGTGTGGCACTCGGGGACTGCCGCGGCAAAGCTATTGCATAGCATTCGGAACACTGAACAGCTGCATTACACAGAATGCTTTGTCTTCGGGTCATTACGAACTGGCATACCGTGGAATGCTTTGTCCACTGAGTGGAGCTCGGAGTTGGGGGTGTTACCTTTTTTCGTTACGGAATTTCTGGATTAGTAAAAGATGTTTACTATTATTGATTCACTGATTGATATTTATTATTTATGTACAGTGTCTTATATACTAGTTATTTACATTAAATTGAGAGAGGGGCTGGCGCGTGTAACTATAAACTGCTGACCTGTATATTTCTTAGTTAATGTCATTACGTGACTTGTATAATATAACTTCCTATTTCCTAGTTACAGATTATGTACTTTGGCTATGATGTCATAGTACGTCATAGTACTCCCTCCTTAATGAAAATTCTAATTACTTTTGTGCTGCGTGCGTGAATTCTAGGAGTGCTTCTTGAACTTATTCTTGAACTTGAATTTGTAGTGTCTTTGTTGTTGTGCTGCGTCGGCATTGACTGCGAACTCCGCTGCTGAGTCGTACCTTTTCCTGCTGTTGGTTATTTACTTTATACTTGTTGCATTTCTTTCATTACTTTGGTTATTTTCTTTTCCATGGCCTTGTTCGTTTTTCGTACGACCTTGGTGATGGCTATTATTACTGCTGCTAGTACTATTATGGCGATGAGTATTCCGATGCAAATTTTTATTTTTTCAATTTCTGCTGCCATTTGTATGTTTTAATCTGTCTTTTCTGATAGGTTGTTGTTTTGCACCATATTTATCTGCTCCTTTTCGTGGGTGGCACTGTTTCCCATTTTGTATGTGGTTTCTCGTGACTGTTGTAGTTCTAGTTGTAGACTGAATTTTACTTTTTTCCTTTTGGCCTTTTTATACTATAGTTTGAAGCGGACAGTTGGGCGTGATATTCTTCCTGAACGTGTTACTTTTATGTTTTGATTGGGTGTGTAACGGTTGATATAATAACAAAAAATCTAACGTTCACTTGACATAATTTCACTTAATATAATTTTGTTTAATATAACGATCAGTTGTCATAATGAATTGTAGTTATAATTTCATTTTACCTAATTTCTTTTGATATACTGAACATTTCTTATAATGCACATTTGACATAATATTCATTTAGTATATTATTCATTTACTATAATATTCATAATCACTAAGTAACTTTTAATATAATTTAGAATATCTGATACGATTTTAAACGCCTGCTAACTCCACGCTTTATACCCTATACATCAGCCACATCCAACTATTGTTACCAGGAGGATCTGGATACAATTTGGACTTTAGGGCACCCCGACTCGGATAGGTTAGGATAGAAGGGGATGGCGGGGTCGTAGACCCCCGCCATTCCCTTCGTGGTTATTTTTTTTATAAACCAACCAGAAGTAGGAGCCCCGCGAAGCGGGGCTCCGTCGACCAATTAGGTCAAAAGAACATTAGGTTAAATGAACGTTATATTAAAAGAATATTATGCATTTTGAAAATTATATAATATGAACTTTATACTAAATGTTATTATATCAAAGGAAGATTATAACATATAAAACATTAGATCATATGAAATTAGGTTATTTGATATTATAGCATATGAAAATCTATACTATTATAAAATTGTAAAGTGGTCGTGTCTGTACATTGGAGATATTTAAAAAAAAATACTTGGGTTATGTTATATTAACGATACTGAACACGAAAATATATTTTTTTCATTTCCTGTCTGTTTGTCTGTTTGTCTGTTTGTCTGTTTGTCTGTTTGTCCGCGATGGACGCAAAAACTACTGAACGGATTTTGATGCGGTTTTTTTTGTTAGATAGGGCTTGGTCAGACTTAAAATCTTACGTTTGTTTGATCGCAATCGGTTGAGTAGAACCGGAGTTGTGAACAATATTGATAATATACGGAATATAAGTGGAAATATAGATGGCGCTTTTTTATTCTTATGGATGAAATTTTATATCTTATTACATCCGAGCAAGTATGTAAATAAATAGACTTTAATTTACATTTAAAGTTGTGTAAACAAATGCGATTTTAATCATGAAATTATTATTTTTTTGTCAATGAATTTATTTCCACCTGCGTAACTAGATGGCGTTAACGCGGTTTTGAACTTACTATGGTTTCGTTCCAACTGGACGTATATAAGCATTTTTAATCTTTTTTTTTTCAATTTTCAAATTTTGTCAGGTATGAAATAGATGTCGGTACTGTCTTCAGATGAGTTACAAAATCGTTTTCCACACAAAGACAGATTACTTAGAGCTTGGTGTCTGGTGAACAGGTGAAGGATATAGTGGAGTAGACAAGAGATACAACGGGGAAGCGAAGGAATAGGGGAGAGGGTGGGGGAAGGGCAAAGGTATTGGGAGTAGAGTAGAGAGTCGAGTAGATATTATGCAGGTAGAACATTTTTTTATACCACTTAGGTGGCAGACAAGCACACGGCCCACCTGATGGAAAGTGGTTACTGTGCCCTATGAACGTATGCAATACCAGGGGCGTCACAATCGCCCTTCTTGAAGTACCCCATACTATAGTCGGGAGTCGTACTGTAGTCATGAGGTCGCAAACAAGCACGCGGCCCTCCTGATGGTAAGTGGTTACCTTGGCCTATGGGTGAGTGCAACACCAAGGGAGTCACACTTGTGCTGCCTACCCTGTAAGAACTAAGAGCAGGGATGGCGAACCTTTTTTGTGGCTATCGTATAACACGGGCGCATCTAAATACCTAGGTACTTTGTGGTGGCACTGCTGGCGTGCCCAAAAAATTGTGCCGCGTGCCACCTTTGGCACGTTTCGTGCCATTGGTTCGCCATTCCTGGATTAGAGCGTGATGAGGGATATAGTGGAGTAGACAAGAGATACAACGGGGAAGGGGAAGGAGTAGGGGAGAGGGTGGGGGAAGGGCAAAGGTATGGGGAGTAGAGACTCGAGTAAATAATGCAGGTAGAATTATTTTTTTATACCACTTAGGTGGTAGACAAGCACACGGCCCACTTGATGGTAAGTGGTTACCGTGGCCTATGGGTGAGTGCAACACCAGGGGAGTCACACTCGAGCTGCCTACCCTGTAAGAACTTAGAGAATCTATGCCGTCAGCGCCCACTGATAGCACAAAGCACAAGCTACTCTCCAGTGAGCTTTGGCTACCCTACTCACCGTCGGAAACACAACACGAGGTTATTAAGCCGCGGCCTTCTGTAGGGCGGAGATACTTCCCCAGTCGGACTACTCCATTAGGACGAATATACCGTGGTGTACCTACCTCCTCGAGTCGAATAGAGAGGCGAGTACAATGTCTAATCAGCGTTCAACGCTCAACTTTCAGCACTATTTACAACACCACGCGATAAACGACATCCACGCGGGCGGAGCCGCGGGCAACAGCTAGTTATAACATATGAACGTTATTTCAATTGAAATTAGAGCATTTGTTATTATATCAAACATTACACACCCGTTTTGATTTAGATTTGCTTTATCTTGAATTTGATGATGGGATTCTGTCTTATCGTCGCTTGTTGTGAATGCTGGCTTTAGTCTGTCAATTGACACGTTCGTTTCTTTTCCGTTTCGTTGGATTGTAACGGGTGGCGCAAAAGTAAAGACCCTATTTGGTTCGGCTATAACATTTTTTCTAAATTAGAAAACTAGATTTAGGTTTTTTTAAATGTATATTTGTACCATTAAATTTCGTACCATTAGGATTTAAAGATGATGTCTTTTAAATGGTGACCTCCAGAGTTGATACATTTGAGCCCTATTTATGACATTTTGCATAACTTGCCGTAACACTACCTGCGATATGTTCGTTATTTCTTGACGAATGTTTTCTTTTAGAGCTGCGAGAGTCTGTGGCTTGTTCACATACACCCGAGATTTCAAAAAACCCCAAAGAAAGAAGTCTGGACTGGTCAGATCGGGTGATCTTGCAGGCCAAGGCAAATCGCCAAAACGAGAGATAACTCGGCCTGGAAAAGCGTTTGACACAATTATTCCACGTTCTTGGGGAGTAAAACGGTCCATGTTTATTTTCAGTGTATTTTACATTTGTTCACTACACAATTTTCAACAACAGAATGACAGAAAATTTCATATAAAAAAAATAAAGGTATTTTCTTTGGTGCCACTACTTTTGCGCCACCCAGTATATACCTTATCGTCACGTTTAATGACTTGAAATGTTCCGTCATAGGGTTGCTTCAGTGTTGGGCGTATTTTATTGTAGTGGCCGGTTCGATCTGTAGTGTAGCGTCAGCAGCGCATGTACAGTCAGGTCACTATACATGCGATGTTTGCAAAAAGAGAAAAATAAATTCATTTTTAACAAAAAAGTTTAACCGACTTCAAGAAACGAAAAAAGAGGCACTGAAAAGCGAAAAATAACTTAATTTACAGACTTACTGATTTATTAGAAGTCGGTGCCAGCCAACTTTGTTTGTTGTGTCTGAACTACATTACTATGATGTCCCTTGGGCTAGGCACCGACTTCTAATAAATCAGTTAGTCTGTAAATTAAGTTATTTTTCGCTTTTCAGTGCCTCTTTTTCGTTTCTTGAAGTCGGTTAAATTTTTTTGTTAAAAATGAATTTATTAGTGGTAGTTTTCATGGCAATTTACATCATATATTTTTTTTAGGTTTATCATTATCTTATTTTAGAAGTTAGAGGGGGGGGGACACATATTTTTCCACTTTGGAAGTGTCTCTCGCGCAAACTATTCAGTTTAGAAAAAAAATATGTTAGAAACCTCAATAGCATTTTTAAAGACCTATCTATAGATACCCCACACGTATGGGTTTGATGAAAAAAAAAAATTGAGTTTCAGTTCTAAGTATGGGGACCCCCAAAATTTAATGCTTTTTTTTTATTTTTGTGTGAAATTCTTAATGCGGTTCACAGAATACATCTTCTTACCAAGTTTCAGCAGTATAGGCCTTATAGTTTCGGAGAAAAATGGCTGTGACATACGGACGGACAGACAGACAGACGGACAGACATGACGAATCTATAAGGGTTACGTTTTTTGCCATTTGGCTACGGAACCCTAAAAAGACGTGTGGCACTCGGGGACTGCCGCGGTAAAGCTATTGCATAGCATTTTTTATCAACTTATGCAATTATAATTACTTGTGTTAATAAGCGGAGCTACTTCGAAGCAGCTCGGCTCGATTCGTGCGAGCTCGGGGGGTGTTAGGTTTTTTCGTTACGGAATTTCTGGATTCGGTCTCCACGCTCAAGGCCCGCGATAGAAGCTATGCAATAGCTTAAAAATATGCAAATAATTCTGTAGTCGTTGCTTTTGTTTAAGGTATTTATTTATGGTAACTTTATAAAAAAAACTACGTTTAAAAAAACCGACTTCAAAAAACTATAACAATAAAAATAAAATGCACTAAAAAGTTGGATACATCCTGTCTATCCCACTAGTTCCATTGAGTTGTCCCACCATGGGACAACTGAGACGATTACGTCCCAGTAGTTTCATGGGACAAGTAGAACTAATATTTACCGACAAAACTCCGACACACCGACTCCAAAACTGACAATAATCTCATATATAAAACTCTTAGTCCTGACTGACTGACTGACTGACTGACTGACTCACTTAGAGACAACGCACAGCCTAAACCGCTGGTCCTAGAGACTTGAAATTTATAGAGAGTGTATGTTTTGATGCGTGGAGGTGTACTAAGAAACGATTTTTCGAAATTCAGACCCTAAGTGCCTAAAAAGTGCCAAAAACGTACTTTCTTATAACTCAAGAACGGCTGAAAAGATTTTTATGATGTTTGGTTTATTGAATTTGGCTTTGTCGCCGAATAGCAATTATCACAATTAAAATGTGGCAAATTCATGAAATAATGTAATATTAACGAAAATACGAAATATTATGGCGCTAATATCGCTAGCAAAATTGTTACCATGACAACGGAACTAAAGTGATGGTGTCAACGTTAAGTCACATTTTGATCTGTCAAATGATAATATTATAAAAATGTCATTCTGTCACGTATAATATGCAAGAATGTGAAAATAGTACATTATGGTACAAGTGAGCAACGTTGGTGATTACCGCCGAGGCGCCATTGAGACCCGAGCCGCCAGGCGAGGGTCTTAAGACAGCCGAGGACGGTAATCATCATGCTCACACGTGCCATACGACGTTTTACAACACACTTGCGAATAAAATAATACTACAAATACTAAATAAACAATACTACAAATTAATTCGTTTTCCTATGCGCGCGCATTTAACAATGGCGGTCGACCATATTTAAAAAAAAATGAGGTTTGAACTTAACTTTTTTTTTACTCTGTTTTTTTTTTTCTGTACTTGAGAAAAAAAAAAGTTAAATTTGAGCGAAAATTTTGTTTATTACACAAGTATTACAAGTTGAAATTATTTATTTAAATACCAAAATGCATCAAATGACCATACAATAGGCGTATTAATTTATTCGTACTATTAAACACGTTATTTTTTGTATCAAAACTTTTTTAAGAACATAGACAATTATAGACACTTCCTATAAAATTTAAAAAAGAATCTATAACTCACTTTTGTGAATAATAGTAATGAAAAAGTCACAGTTTTATAATAGGTGTCATTCCGTGCTTAATTGCGGTAAAATAATATCACTGTTATGAGCAGGTGTGTTGTAATAGTTATTTGTTATACAAGAGTGCAAAGTTGCTTTTTAACCGCGTGCTCATTTTTGATGACCGAGCAAGCGAAAGATTCTAAATTTGAATCACGAGCGTAGCGAGTGATTCACAAATTAGAATCTTGAGCGTTAGCGAGGGAATCAAAAGAGCACAAGGTGAAAAATCTTTGCACTCGAGTGCAACACGTAACTTTTCATCCCACCTCAGCGAGGAAATAATGAAATGCTTCTCCTTCCTAGCGTTAATTCCCAGTCAGCATCCGAAGCTTTCACCTCGGAGTCCGGGGTCCGCTTTACCAGTCTTAACTGCGGATTTGGCTGGACCTCGATATTTGCCGTGAAGCGACTGCCATCTGACCTCCACAACCCAATGATGACATTAGGCGATATCGAAGCATTGCAGCCAGACCGTTGTTGTTGAACTTTTCAGGGCTCCAACTACCCGTAACGACTGCCATAGATGTTCGTATGGCATCCGTGACCGACGGCTTAACGTGCTCTCCAAGGCACGACCAGACCAATGCAAATACCCATTTTCATGCATAAAAAATATTTGCACTGAGCGGGGATCGAACCCGTGCCTCCTGCGTAGCGGCCGCGTTCAATACCACTACGCCATGGAGGCTGTATAATATGTGTATTAATACTAGTAATAAAATACAACAAAATAAAAATTCAACAACAATGTCAACAATATGACGTGAAAAAAATTGATGCGCGCAAAGCAAATTAAAAAAAAAGTAGGTACACCAAGGAGGTTACGAGTCTGAGTTTTTCATGAATTAAAAAAAAGTTGTATGATAAATTCGGCACCATAGAGGTAGAAGTAAATAGGTTTAATGATGTTTTGAGTCCACAAACCTAGTACACACGATGTTCTAAATTCAAATTTACTTTACCTCTCTAGAGGATAAAAACGACTTTTACGCTCAGTTATCGAAGAGCAAAAATAGTCTTTCCGAGATGGTGGGATGAAAATTAAGTTATTTTTTGCTTTTCAGTGCCTCTTTTTCGTTTCTTGAAGTCGGTTAAACTTTTTTGTTAAAAAGAATTTATTTTTCTCTTTTTAGTGAGTTTGTACAGTCTCACGACTGTACAGTAAGCTTCAGAGAAAAGGGACCCCCCCTTGATAATGACATCGTAGTGAAAGGGGGTCTGTTTTCTCTGACGCTGACTGTACATCGCATGTATAGTGACCTGACTGTACATGCGCTGCTGACGCTGCATTACAGATCGAACCGGCCACGCTAAAAAAAAATTATTGAAGCATTATTCAAAAAGAATTTTTAAAATCAATGCATATACACCGGAAATATAGCTGAATGTTCTGAACACTTCTGCGGACCCGTTCAAAGGACTCAGGCGTGATGTTATGATGTGTAATGGCAGAAACATTGCAATAATATGCCATTGCAGCAATCGCGGCTGATTTCCTGGTACTTTTTGAAGAGTTCCTTGGTCTAATCTCGGAAACCCATCATCAGATCTTTACGAAATTTAAATGGGACCACTTCGGAATAATCTACTTACGAACAGAAAAAGAATTTTTAAAATCCGTCTAGAATTGGCTTCACAATCGCGTAACAAACATACAAAAAAAAAAAAAAAAAAAAATAGGGTACGAATTGAGAACCTCCTTTTTTGAAGTCGGTTAAAAAACCAATATCAGACATTTTCCGCGTAGCGTTTGATCTGACCGAATTTTCAAAATTGTCAAAGAATTTTACCGAACTGCATCATAGCAATATGTCTGATTTGCAGACTGTAGTTGAATGATAGTTCTGAGATACCGGAAACATATTTTTCAGAAGCTTTGTTTAAGAGTTATGTACTGCAGTTACTTTATTTAATTGATTGGAAATAGAAAAAATACATAATTATGATAGCAGCGATGATAGCTATCTAGAGCGATATAAAAGAAAAGTAATACAGCACATTTTCATCCAGATTAATCCTCATTTACAAGCCCCCAAACAGTAAGGTATGTGAATTTAAATCTATTGACGCCGCCGATATAACACAAGGAGCGGCTTCATAGCTAGAAACAGAATAACAATTTATATCAATGGCTAGAAACGTTTCACCAAATAGACGAACGCCTGGCTTCTAGAAAACTTCACTTTCTTTCTTGACGAGAAGTATACTAAGGCAACAATGATTAGAGATGGCAGAACACAATTCAATAACTTCCACTTATCAGCTGTGGGCTCAATTACTCAAGCACAGAGCACTTCTGATTAAGATGACAAAATGTTTATTTTCCTAATATTATTTTTAGATAATTATAAAACATTAAAACTCCACTTTTAAGTATGTTGTTTTATTTATATTCATTATTGACGTATCACATAGTAATTTATGTATCCTCAGCATTTACCAACGCATGGGAGGACGTCTTCAAGACGCTGGAGTAGGTACATCTCGCACCTTCGGTTCGCCGACGACATCATCATAGTTGCGGAGTCACTAGAACAACTGGGCGAAATGCTGCACAGCCTGAATGGAGCTTCTCGACAAGTCAGCCTCGGTGTAAACTTGGATAAAACCAAGATTATGTTCAACGAACATGTTGTACTAAGACCGATTGCCATCGAAGGAGCGACACTCGAAGTTCAAAAATATTATCTACCTGGGGCAGGTTATCCAGCTTGGTAAAACCATTTCGAGAAAGAAATAGCCAGAAGAATTCAACTGGGGTGGGCAGCATTTGGCAAACTACGTCGGGTCTTCTCCTCCCCCCTGCCGCAATGCCTCAAAACAAAGGTTTTTGACCAGTGCGTCCTGCCTGTTATGTTTACCTATGACCTACGGTGACGAAACGTGGCCACTGAAGGTAGGGTAGTCCGTGACCTAAAAGTCGCGCAGCATGCTATGTAGCGAGCTATGCTTGGAGTTTCTTTGAAGGATAGAATTCGAAACGAGGTCATCCGACATAGAACCAAAGTTCCAACTTTCTGTTTTTCAAATCAGTTTCGAAAACAGAATTATTATTCTTTCTCGGAAACCAGGTTCGCTTAAAGAAAAATAATTCTGCTATGGAAACCGGTTTTCAAACCTTGGTTTCCAATCTGGCCGTAGGGTCGCAGAATAAGCAAGCTAATGTGGCAGTGGGCTGGCCACATCTGCCGAAGGACTGATGGCCGTTGGAGCAGACGAGTCCTAGAGTGGATACCCGATAAGGAATACGGAAGGTGGGACATCTCCTAGCCAGCTGGACTGACGATCTGCGTAAGGTGGCTGGGACGTACTGGATGCGGAAGGCGGTGGATCGGCAAACATGGCGCATATTAGGAGAGGCCTATGTCCAGCAGTAGACTGCAATAGGCCAATTGATGATTTATTGTATCCTTAGCATACAACAGCAACCTTCATAGTTATGGTATACTGATGATATCGCACTGGTAGACAGGTCTCTTAAAAGCAGGTGGAATCCCAGTCTAACAGAGCTTGCGAACCTCTTTGATTCCGTCATTCAGCAGAACTAAACATTTAGGATATGGAACTGTAGTGCGGTGGTACTGTTCTCCAAAAAAGGCTAAAAGGTCTTGCTGAAGAATTATAAGACTCCTGAGTCATATCTCGATAGAAGTTGTTCTTGAGAATCGTCTTGAATAGCTGTTAGTTCCAGCCACCGGAGCAAGCCGAGTTTTAAAAGGGTTATAGTATTGCAGCCAATTCCGTTCAGCACATTATACAAAAGACCTGAGAGTATATCAGCCGCTATGTATGGCATTTGTATATTACGAGAAGCCTTCTGAAATCATCTAGACCTGGGCATTTTTGGATTGTCTACGACGGTGTCGTGCTGATACGATATATTCATTGCTGAGATGCTAAATTTAGATTAGAAAACAAAACCTAGAAGGAGATATACGTCGAAGGGTCGACAAGGGTTGGGCAACATTGGGAAAATTCGTCGAGGTTTCTACTCCCCTGTTATGACTCATGGGGCCGAAATGTGCAAACTGACTGTGGAGACATACGGTGGAGGATCGAGTGCTACGGCATACATTGGGTGAGGCCTAAGTCCAACAGTGGACTGAAATAGGCTAATTGATTGATTGATAAGAATGAAATGTTAGGTAATAGTATTTTTTTCTTACCAGTCTTTTTCTAGCCATTTACTAGCTATTGATATAAAGATATTAATATTATTTTTGTTTTGATGTAGGTAATATTCTAAAAATCTACCACTTTTTTGTAAGACAAGGCCGATGTTTCTTACAGTTTTCATTTAATATTTTGAAAAACACACTACTGAGGTTTATACAACAATTACTATTAGAACTATCGGGATACCTATATTTGTACAACAAGTCCGTCAGTTTAGAAAAAATACTATTGGTGGTGGTAGTCGACATCCACGCAGGCGGAGCTGCGGGCGAAAAGCTAGTTTGTAATAAAGTTTTTGAAGAATACACAATTATTTTCAACTTTTTAGTGCATCTTATTTTTATTGGAATAGGTTTTTGTAAAAAATTCTTAATGCGGTTCACAGAATACATCTACTTACCAAGTTTCAACAATATAGGCCTTATAATTTCGGAGAAAAGTGGCTGTGACATACGGACGGACAGACAGACAGACGGACAGACAGACGGACAGACAGACAGTCGGACGGACGGACAGACATGACGAATCTATAAAGGTTCCGTTTTTGGCCATTTGGCTACGAAACCCTAAAAAGCAAAAATCAATACTATTCAATCATAAATTCATAATATTACTTATCGGGATATCGTTATCGTAGCAGCGCCACCCTCCACCCTCAAATTATTGTCAATACTTTCTTGACGGACTACTGTACACATAAGTAAGCACCTACATATTTTTTACACTTTCTCAGGGTTTCACGCGGAGTCACGGGCACGGCTAGTTGCTTGGATTGGATCATTCAATAGTCGCTTTTATATTCCTTAGATTAGATCATTCAATGGGCGCTTTTACGAGTATACGAGTGTTACCCGCGACATGTCGTACGATTATGTCGTGAATAGTATAAAAGCGCCCAATAATGTAATTAAACTATTAAGTGCGTGATCCGGTTATATTATTATGATACGTAATGAATAACTACCATAAATTTTGGTACCGATAGCTACTTAGAGTATCTCTAAGGATAGCTACAGTTTAATCACATAGATAATAGAGTTCAGTGAATCACACACATACACCGGAACTACCCACATTGTAAGGAAAATACTTACATAAAAATATCTTGTTTGTCTATGGATAAGTGTTGTAAGGAAGAAAGGAAATCTCCCCAAAGTTGAAAATGTTTAAAGCGTATGGAGAAAAAATAAGATTTATATCTTTTAAAGAGTCAAATTCATTTTGAGCTTATGATTTGTATGAAATCTGAAACATTCAGCATTTTTTTCAACTCACAGGAAGCCTGATTGAGTGGAAAACATTTATACTTTCTACTATAATCATCAACTAGCTATCCCTCGCGGCTACACCCGTGGGACTTTTTCGGGCGGGCGGGACTACTGTCTGTAGTCGCGCCCGAAAAAAACTAAGATGCCACCGTGATGTCTCAGTTACGTAACTGAGACATCACTGAGGATGATGATTAAGATGACATTCCCCTCTCCCCCCCCCCCCCCCCCACTCTTTCGGAATGAGATTTAAATTGGATACCAACATTATACTGAAAGCAAAAGGTATAGGGATATAGTTACAGTTACCCATCAAAAACAATACTTGTAAAAAAATGCCAAGCCTCGCCGACCTCGGTTCTTCTACCGCAAAAAGTTGTGAGATCCATGTAATATCAAGTCGGTTAATTTATTCAGTCCCTACTTCAGGGAACTTCTGTCCTAAGTTATTACGTACCTAATAAGCTTTTATGTTTTAAATGTAATGAATTGACTTGGCAATCGCAATCTTATTTAATGTAATTATTGTGATGTGCGATGTATTGTGTTTTCATGCGATGGCCAAGTCAATTTATTATTTGCCAAAAATGCAAACTTTGACTAGCTATAATTCTTAAACTACTGGTTCAAATTGAATGAAATTTGAAATATAAAGTGTTTTTATAGTGCCAACTTGGTAACCGAAGATTCAGGCTTCTAGGTTTATCCACAACGAACTTATAGGGGGTCGAAAATGGCCTGAAGTGCTTCGAGAAAATAGTGTTACGTTCGTGCCGCTCTTTTTTGCTCGACTTGGCGGGGGCACTGCCGTGCCCCCAGATATTACTCTTTCTGGTTATTACCGGCAAAGTTATATTATAACAATAGACGAAAGTCACTCAAGTCGAACTTTTGAACCATGTTTCTTTGGTTCAAAAGTTCGACTTAAGTGACTTTCGTGTGGGTACTTAATCAGTTTCCTCATTACGGTTTCAAATAATAGTACATTATGGTACAAGTGAGCAACGTTGGTGATTACCGCCGAGGCGCCATTGTCTTAAGACAGCCGAGGACGGTAATCATCATGCTCACACGTGCCATACGACGTTTTACAACACACTTGCGAATAAAATAATACTACAAATACTAAATAAACAATACTACAAATTAATTCGTTTTCCTATGCGCGCGCATTTAACAATGGCGGTCGACCATATTTAAAAAAAAAATGAGGTTTGAACTTAACTTTTTTTACTGTTTTTTTTTCTGTACTTAGAGAAAAAAAAAAGTTAAATTTGAGCGAAAATTTTGTTTATTACACAAGTATTACAAGTTGAAATTATTTATTTAAATACGAAAATGCATCAAATGACCATACAATAGGCGTATTAATTTATTCGTATCTACTATTAAACACGTTATTTTTTGTATCAAAACTTTTTTAAGAACATAGACAATTATAGACACTTCCTATAAAATTTAAAAAAGAATCTATAACTCACTTTTGTGAATAATAGCAATGAAAAAGTCACAGTTTTATAATAGGTGTCATTCCGTGCTTAATTGCGGTAAAATAATATCACTGTTATGAGCAGGTGTGTTGTAAAATAAATAATGCACTATACTTAAATAACAAATTGAAAATTATAATTTTGAGGAAAAAAACTCTGTACGATTTCTAGGGAAATTTAGATTGCCATCTGACAACACTGCTACAGAACTCGGCGCCGGCGGAGTTCACTTCACTTTGGAGACAGACCTTTGAGTATGGAAGTATATGGAGATGAAATACCTACGAAAAAAAACTGTATACCTAAACTTGGATGAGAACGGAAAATGGCGTCTACAATAGGGAAGCCCAGTAAACTGTCGATAACCACCTTATCGATATAAAAGAAGCACAGACTAAAAATGTAAACAAGGGTTTAAACTATTAATCTATCTTCTATCTATCTATACTATTATATAATTGTAAATTGAAAATGTTTGTCCGCGATGGACGCAAAAACTAATAAATGGATTTTGATGCAGTTTTTTGTTAGAAAGGTCTTGTTGGAATTTAAAATCTTACGTCTGTTTTACTGCAATCGGTTGAGTAGAACCGAAGATAAGAGATCCACGCGGGCGGAGCCGCGGGCGAAAGGCTAGTATTTAGCATATATTTGCTAAATATAATAGTTTGAACCATTGTAAACCTTTGAGAATGCCGTAAGGCGAAACCGGTTAGGCAACAAAAAATAAAACAATTGTCGCGAGGGGCACTGTGTCTCTTTCGAGGGCCTGGCAGTGCAACTGGCGAAAGTGATGTTGATCTTTACGGACGTATCTGACATGCAATGTTCCTCTGCTTCGCTTAGGAATGAGGATTGAATCACGCATCTGGAATGAGAAAGTAACCGTTGATTCCAAATGTATGGAATCAGCTAACTACCCTTATATCTTAGTCAGATCATTGACATACTCAAATTGGCATCGAGAAGGATATAGTTCTTGGGCGCCCCGTATACTGCCAGGTGAACACGCCTCGCAAGGCATCACCGATATCCATCATTAACTAAATCTTTGCTCAATTAGTCACAACAAAGGTGGAAAATTACTCTAGGATACTTAGCTGTTTTCATAGCGATGCTGTATCCGTTACAGCTCTGTAATTCTATAACATTATTTCCATATTCATAATTCATTCCATGAAAATTTCTGCTGATACAAGACTGAATTTGATTGTCATAGACATGAGAAAAGAAACAATATTTGAATTTGACATGAATCATAAATCGACGGCCAGTAAGCTAACAAGGAGGTTTAATCGTGAAGGAACTTCGCGACAACAATTGTGGAAGAGTACAAGTTTAGTGCTTTATTCAATATGTCCTTTATATTAATATATATCCATCAACAAAGGAGAACGGGCAGTTCGTTACATAATATTGTAATACTTTTTACCTATATTATCACAATTGTTTCGTTAAAATGATAATTATTGTATGTTTAAATACATATTTTTCAGTGCATGGTTATTAATACTGTCTGAAAATAATTATTACTGTTATTATAATAAATGTGACATTCAGTAATGTAACATTTATTAACTGTAGAGCTTATTTTTGCTAAAATATATTTTTCAACACACTTATAATGTAGCTTCATCATCATACTGAAATGTACACATTAAAAAATTAAAAATAAAACTTTAATGAAGGATAATAATATGATCTTTATGCCCAGAGTATCAAAATAAATTTAAAAATAGTACATTATGGTACAAGTGAGTAAAGTTGGTAATTATCATACTCATGCGTGGCATACGACGTTTTACAACACACTTGCGAATAAAATAAAACTAAATAAACAATACTACAATTCGTTTTCCTATGCGCGCGCATCTAACAATGGCGATCGACCATATTTAAAAGTGAGGTTTGAATTTGCCTTTTTTTTACTCTGTTTTTTTCTGTACTTGAGAAAAAAAAAAGTTAAATTTGAGTGATAATTTTGTTTATTATTACAAGTTGGTTTTCGTTCTATTAAACACGTTCTTTTTTGTATCGAAACTTTTTTAAGAACATAGAAACTTAACCTGTAAGATTTATAAAAGAATCTATAACTCACTTGTGAATAATAG
This sequence comes from Eilema depressum, assembly GCA_914767945.1. Taxonomy (NCBI): domain Eukaryota; kingdom Metazoa; phylum Arthropoda; class Insecta; order Lepidoptera; family Erebidae; genus Eilema; species Eilema depressum. The sequence continues at coordinate 6,905,252 of OU612039.1, forward strand.
CAATGAAAAAGTCACAGTTTGATAAAAAACCGGACAAGTGCGAGTCAGACTCGCGCACTGTACAGAACTAAATTAAAGAACAAACTCATAATACATATAATAATAAAAATTTCAACTTATCCGTCCACACATTCCCGAAAAACAGGTCTTAACAGACAGACAAACGGACAACAAAGTGATCCTATAAGGGTTCTAGTTTTTCATATTACTGTACGGAACCCTAAAAAGGAATATCTAACGCCGCTCGGCGAGTTATTGTCTAAATCTTATAGTATGAGAGCCGATGAAATTAACTTTAGTCTGATCAAATTCGTGGATGATATGCGTATCATAATCGTAGAACCTATAAAAAACTTTGAAAACGTTTCAATATTCAAGTCGCCGACACCAACACGAAATAGAATCCATGACACTTAACACATTCATTAATTTCATTCAGAACACATAATTCCATCACATACGTTGTAGGTAGGCCATTCACTTCGTCATAATTATTTAGTTGTCTTTTAATTTTAAATATTAACAAAGTACCATCACACAAAAACTGTGAGGAAAACACGAGATTAGAATAAAAAAAATTATGCATGTCAATATGGACCCTTTTTTTTTTTTTTTTTTTTTTTTTATCGTGCGCAAAATCCCCACGGATACCTCCCCCACCGTAGCCGGAGGAGGAGGTTATGCCGGACTCGAACCGACTAAAACGCACGCCGTCTGTGGGCCGTCAGTTGCCGGATGTCAATATGGACCCTTGCCTTGTACTACAAAATTTAAATTACGTTCCAATCTACTAATATCAGAACCCATGACACTCAACTTAGTTGGCAGATGGCAGCCGCTTCACGGAAAATATCGAGGTCCAGTCAAATCCGCTGTTAAGACTGGTAAAGCGGACAGACTCCGAGGTGAAAGCTTCAGATGCGACGGGGAGTTAACACTAGGATGAAGAAGAAATAAATATACTTCGTTTATGGTATATAAATGATACTAACCATACAAAATTCCCTCCTACAGTCCCGGGTCCTTTAAGCGGGGCATAAAAAAGCATCTGATGAGACCTTCTTAGTTCTTAGATATTAAATTTTATTATCAATCATATTTAGAAATAATCATTTATTTTATTGTCGCTTTATCTCACATAAACCATAAAATTATCATTATCATTTATCATAATATCATGAACTTAGCATTTTTCCGCTCTCTTTTGGTTAATAAACATTAGATGACAGGATAGATAGATATCGACAAATATTACGATAATAGAGATACATGATACATCCCTAACATAGTAACCGTCTACAATCTAAGTCTATGGTCTACACACGTTCATTCATGAAAATAGAAGTATATGAGAACGAAAGATGGCGATTTGGCGTCAAGCTTGATTCGATTTTATGAATGAAATCGTAGTTGTTGCTACTCTTTAATACTCTAAGAGACAGACCCTTCGTTGCGAGTCGGGTGGGAATTAAAAGCTTTATTCCGTTTTCATATATAATTTTATCGAAACTATTAGATTGTTTACCATTGCAAAAGTTTTATATATTAGCTAAAGTCTTTCAATCATCATTTACTTCACTTTGCATACTTTTCGTGGCAGCCATGTATCGGCCACGTGCAAAAAAGTTTACGATTTGTTTCTATTTCATAAAATACCAAGATGGAGTAGTTAATAGACACTGCTGGGGTCTCCAGAAGCCAGGAAATGGAACAGGTAAGCGCCGATTTCTTTCTATTTCTGCTTAAGACGCTTAGGTTCTTAGGTAGGTAGGTACCTACTTATATACGCGTGAAGGGCATTTCAAAGCCATAGATGGCCTACCCAGAGTGAGTACGTGTGGGGATTACCTCGTAGACTATCTACCTTACAACTTGGTCAATATGAGATTTGAGAGCTTGCGGTTTTAGTCGTTTCGAGTCCGACATACCAAATTGGGGTGGCCATTTGCCGACATGGGTCACGGAAAGTAAGGCGCGGCGCAAACGGCGGGGCGGGCGGCGGGCCGGTCTTTTTGAACGCGAAGTAATAAAGACCGCGCCTGCCCGTCTATGCCCGCGTATGTCCTCGCCGTGAACACAAAGCGCTACGGACTAGTGTTGCCGATCGATAGTCGACAATCGATTATTAATCAATCGATTCGAAATCGATTGTATCGATACGATAAGGCCGCTACGCAGGAGGCAGCCCCCGCTTCAGCTTACCATCAGGCGAGGTGAAGTCCAATTGTAACATGGTACGTGTCTATAATGATAATACTATTATAAATTGGCAAATTATCGATAGTCTAAAACAATAATTGATAGTATCGTGAGCTACAATACTATCGATAGTATCGGTAGGATTGCCCTCATTCGATAGTATTGTCTCATTCTGAGCTATCGATAGTATCGATAGGTCTATCGATAGTATCGATAGGTCTATCGATATGATGCCGTTATTCAGATGAAAACAATCGATAGTAAAACAATCGATTTGTCGGCAACACTAGCACCTGCGGCGCGGTCTTTTTGCGTTCATGTGCGTGGAGAAATTGACCGGCCCTGCCCGCCCCGCCGTTTGTGCCGCGCCTACGTACTGTGCTACGTAGTTGTACACTGACATAATGTACCTACCGTAACGGTAGGTATTTGCAATTCTTATTGCGTCATTGGGTAGGTATGTATCTACATAATATTTTCCTTTCGTAAGTGCCTACCAACAGTCATATTGCTTAGAATTATTTCGGTACCTATTTTGTTGTTATCAAATTTATCATCACAGCGTTTGTACTTTGGAGGATGGGGTCTAGCAGAATAGGTAGAATCTAGTGCGTACGAGTTTAGTTAGCAGTGCGAGGCAGTACGAGTGTGACTCCCCTGGTGTGCACTCGACATTAGGCCTTTCGTCATTGACCCGAAACCTCTCTATCGCAAGGATCCTTACTGGTGGTAGACCAGTTCGAAAAGAACTTCCTCTCGTTCTCTGAAGATACTTGAAGGCTGTCCAGTCGAAAAGGTGAGTCAGTATATCTGCTGTCCAGTCGAAAAGGTGAGTCAGTACATCTAGAGAAAAGATTGGGAGATTGAGCACAATGTCTTCCTTGGGTTTTAGCTAGTAGGTACGACTTCTATGGAAGTGACTGCCGTCTGACCTCCAACCCTGAGAGTAAACCTGCGCCAGATCCTCGTCCATCAATCAACAGGTATACCGACTTGCAGGTGCCCAGTTGACTTGCGCTCTGACGATCTCCGAGGCGGCATCACCTTTTTCCAAAGTTCTTTATAAGGAATTTCTTTAATTTAAAAGTTTTCTAAGCCCCACCCCCTCAAATCTCAGGCTGCCTCTCCGCGCCTGTTAAGAACCTCCCCGTTTTTAAGTAAGGGACTGATTCCGTAAAGCACGGGTTCAAGTACTTACCACCTGAGCGTTTCACTTTTTCCAATGTAAATTGATTTCAATAGTTAGGTACCTACTAAGTGCTTTAAAATTTCATTAAACTCGTGAAGCTACTTACTAAGTACTTACTCGTTCTAAAATTTAAAATGTCCTCTTTTCAGCTTCTGAAGCGGCTTTTCGCGAGGTTGAAAGCAGTTACGCCGATAGTCCTTGGTGGGGGGAGGGGAGGGGGGGGGTTGAAGTCACGTGCGAGGTGACAGGCAGTAACCGCATAACCTGAGGTAGGTCGTGTGTGTTTATTATGGCCGACGGCTTAATATTATTGTGCGGATTTCGTACAAAAATACTTACGTGTAGCACGAAACAGTACAAAGTGCGGGTGCCCGTTGGCGTGCATATGCATACAGCAGCGGACGGCCTAATACTTTTAGATTGTATGCAAAGCCTATGTTTTGCAGCTCGAGTTTTGTTTGGTTACATGAATAAACTAAACTAAATCATGGAAGGGGTCCCTGTTTTGGTTTAGTATATTCATCGGAGGGACTGCCGTCCGAACCCCCAACCCCAAAAGAACCAGCGTCCGTCAATCAGCAGGGACACCAGTTTACAGGCTTTTGCCCGCGGCTCCGCCTAAAGCCTGAACAGCTTGATAGATTTTGACATGCGAGGTGTCATTTGATTCGTCGTGATTGTGTGAGTGACACCAGTATATTAAAAGTTCTAGAAAACAAAATGGTGGATTTTTGGTGAACAACTTTTGCCCGCGGCTCAACCCGCGTGGATGTCGGTTATCGCGACCTAGCCTATGTCCTTTCCCAAGGTCTAATCTATCTCTGTGTTTCAGCTCATAATGACAATTTCCTAAAATGACAACCGGACGCAAAATGACAACTTCTCAGAAAGCCAACTTCTCGAAATGCCAACTTCGCATAATGCTAACTTCTCGAAATGACAACTTTTGAGGGGCAGGCCAGCAGGCATAAAAAATACCAAAATCTAAAAAAAAATCTTGTATGGGTGGTTATAAAAAAATAACCACGAGGTTCTAACCGAACCTATCCGAGTCGGGGTGGGCAGTGTCCATTAATGGGAAAGGTACATTATACTATCTGGCTAGGGGTACATAGTGATTTTTTAGATTTTGGTATTTTTTTATAGGGCCGGCCTGCCCCTTAAAAGTTGTCATTTTGAGAAGTTGGCATTATGCGAAGTTGGCATTCTGAGAAGTTGGCATTTTGCGAGCGGTTGTCATTTTAGGAAGTTGTCATTATGAGCTGATAGTTATCTCTGTACCTACCAAATTACATCAAAATCGGTTCAGTAGTTTAGGCGTGCAAACGTAACAGACAGACAGAGTTGTTACTTTCGCATTTATAATATTAGTATGGCTTCATTACCTTCCAACTATATTTTCGGTATTGCTTATAACGTCACTATAGGTGCGTTTATTACCATTGCTAGGTATCTGCCTCGGCACTGTTACGACAACGCATGGGAAGAGTTAATAGAAATATCACATTTTTCAAATTATTTATTTTCCTTTTTTCCAGACTACTACAAGCTCGCTGTCCTGGCTATGTCTGCATCTAATCACTGAAGATGAACGAGCACGTTCAAGTGCAATGCAGTATCTACCGCGTTCGTGTGCAGTGCAGTAACGCGTTCGTGTGCAGTGTAGTAAGGCGTTCGTGTGCAGTGCAGTAACGCGTTCGTGTGCAGTGCAGTAACGCGTTCGTGTGCAGTATCGTGTTCCAGTGCAGTGCGTGCTCGTCGGCAAGGTTCGTGGACTATTATGTACTGTATCACGTTTTCATTAAGTATGTCTGTTCGGGCAGTCCGTTTGTTTAACTTCTTTACTGATGGAGTTATGGAACTGGAAAAGAGAAATCTTATTATCACGTATTACAAGAAATAAGACAATATTAGAAGTATTAGAACTGCAAGCCATATACGTGTTTTCTTAGAGTAAACTATTTTTGTTGTGTAAATCTATACCTCATTCGGTTAAGTACTTAACTAAAATGTAAACAATCTTGCGACTTCTTATAAAAACATTAAAAAACAAATTAAGCTAACTAACTGATTAACTAGTGGTTCGATTTCGGTTTTCAGTCTTCAAAATAAGTTTCTAAACAGAAAAATATTTATAAACGGGCATTTTTAAATGAAACATTAAATAGACACATCATGCAAGATTGTTTAGTACTTAACGAAATGTAGTATAATTTATGAATTACTACGGGATTGTCGGATGCGTAATGCCCGAATTTCCCTTTGAACTCAAAAAATGTTAAAACCAGTTGAAAACGTGGTACCAACTCCATGTTCCTTATCTGTTTATCAATGTGTACTTCTAGAACAAGTTTAGCTTGTAAGTGGAGCTGTTCTTTCAGATGTTTATAATAATTATGTAGACAGTAAGAGAACTATGACAGACAGGGACCACCGTACCGCGCCTTGGGTAGGTATGTGCGCGGCGAGACGGGGGCAGTATCGGCCAATCGACCGTCAGATTTGGTCAGTTTGCCGCCAACGCTCACGGCGGCATGTCGCTCACTTTCGATTCATGCTCTTTCCGTCTTTCTTTACCTCTTCCCCCGCCACGCCGCCGCACTTTCCTAGGGCGCGGTCATACTATAGTGATATGTGTCGAAACTAGATTGAATTGTTTCAAGATTTTGATTTTAAACATTTTATACAATGTACCATTGCATATAATTTATGTGAATTTTACTTATGTTTTACTTTTAAGTCGAACAAGTGTAGCTTGTTTTGTTTGAACAGACAATGACTTTATTTCTTTCAACCTATGTATTTGTAGTTAACATTTATAATGAATGTTAGCTTTCTGCAAATCTTCTCCATATAAACTTTAACCAAATCAAGTCTAACATGCTCTGTATACAAACTCGTACCCAATGAAAGTCCTCGAAACGAACAAATAGTACTTTTTAAAAAATATAGCACTCCGGGAGTGCCGACGGAAGGTGATCATCGCGCCTAAAAAAGTTTTAACTTCAAAGACGTGTCACACGTGAATTGTCACAATTATCGAATAAGTACTTCTGGCCGTATAGAATTTAAAAAAATAAGTTTAAAACTAAGACCCGACTACTTAAAAATCACGCTCTAATAGTACATTATGGTACGAAAATGCATCAAATGACCATACAATAGGCGTATTAATTTATTCGTACTATTAAACACGTTATTTTTTGTATCAAAACTTTTTTAAGAACAGACAATTATAGACACTTCCTATAAAATTTAAAAAAGAATCTATAACTCACTTTTGTGAATAATAGTAATGAAAAAGTCAGTTTTATAATAGGTGTCATTCCGTGCTTAATTGCTGTAAAATAATATCACTGTTATGAGCAGGTGTGTTGTAAAAAGTATTAAACAAGAAATATCTGGGATAGCCGTGGTCGTATGTGTTAACGAGGTTTCTTAAATGAGTAGGCGACACGATGTGGTTGAAAAAGAGTTATATTGAACATTAATAATATCGTAGGTACAATGGTTGAGCGCGTTCTTATAGTGAGTAACGTAGCGAGTGCTCTCGCGGTCGCTCGGCGACGGAATGAAAGAGCGCCGGGCACCCGCGCTGGCGAGCCGCGAAGGAAGCCCGCGGGGCGCGGGGCGCGGCGGGCGAGACGCGCATGCGCGTTAACAGTATGCCACTTTTTCCTAGAATATATTATAATGTATTGTTTTGTTAAAGAAAGTGGCATACGACCACGGCTATTCTTGATATTTTCTTGTTTAATACTTTTTAGAGCGTGATAATTTATACAATGCTTGCCAGTTGAAATCTGCTAATTGAGCCCTTTAATTTGATACCAAACACGGCATATTTCTAATTATTTTTTTAACACAGTACTTTATGACCGCTAGAGGGCGCCGTATTAGAGTCAGTGACATGTCATATAGCCCATTACCAGCGGACGATCAAGATGCTTCTAACGATGTGTTATATGTCCAGTTCTAATAAATAGTTAGCAGCTATGCGGAACAAACGTACATACATAAATACATAGCCTGTCAAAATCATAACCCTCCTTTGGCTTTGCCGTAGTCGGGTAAAAATACCAATCGTATTTAAAATATTTAAATACCTATTTAAAGTTAAAAATACTTAGTAACTCGCGCATTGTATCGTTGATGACGTCATGATTTCAGTTCACCCAAAAAAAGGCATTCAGTCGCCGTACGTACTATTACATCCTCGAAGTATTGATCTTAGTATAGTAGATCCTAATATTAAATTCTGTGATTACGTCACTAGACACTGTCTTTTGCCAATTTATACTGTCCATATTGTGTCCATGGATTTTGATCTGGAATAGTACCCAATTCATACCGCGTTCGTGTTAGTTCCACATGTGGAGCACCTCGCGTGCCGTACCAATTGTGACTGACGGTCATGGGCCGTACGTACTATCACGTCAGCTACTTTTTATCAAGGGCCGTACGTACTATTACGTTAGTAAATGTTTTGCTTACCACATGTGCTGCCTTTTGCCAATATATGCTACTCCAGATGCTTCAGCTCTCAGCATACTGTACCGATTGTGACCGACAGTCAAGGGCCGTACGTACTATTACGTTAGTAAATGTGTTGCTTACCACATAATGGGGATATCGCGGCGAAGACACAAAAGGCCCGCCATGGGGTTGTCATGGCCCGCCGTAATGAGATGAGGTCCACCGGCCGCACCCTGCAGCGGCAGATGGGCCACGGAGTAGGGCTCCTGAACCAAGACTATATCCAGTCTCATATCCCCCGCTATGGCCGGCAGCTCCAGAGTGCTGTCCTTACTATTACGCAGGTTCAGTTGCCCCAGTCTGAGTCCCTCCAGTTTGGATCTCCTATTACAGGCCATAGTTGGTCCCTTGTATGCTACGGTCTTCCGCGTGTCGCCTTGCTGGGCAGCTTCGGTGGTTGGTTTTGTGGCCCGTTGAGTCCGCGCCTTTCTTGCCCAGCTTCTTACAAGTCGCGCAGCACAGGTTGGTCGATTGGCACTCCTCGTTCTTGTGCCCGTCCTCACCGCACCGCCCGCAGGTCATGGTTTTGGTCTTGCAGTACTTTTCGGGGTGCCCGAACATTTGGCATCTCTTGCAGCACGTGACGTCAATGTAGTCGTTGACTTCGACCACGTCCCAGCCAATGTACGCCTTGCCCTTCTCAACCGGGCCGAGCACTCGCAGATCCACATCTTCCTTTGCCCGTTGTTCCTGTTCCTGTTCCTGTTGAACAGCGGTCGCACCTCCGCTCTCGCCGTGTCCAACGTTTCGAGCTCCCTCAGGTTCTGCTCATGCAGATGGGCGAGCACTTCCTCAGCCTTCAGTTCGGCGTCCACTCCCACCAGCGAGATCAGTGGGCGCCGCTCGCGTGGCTCCGATAGCTTTAGCGTTGGAGGGATGGCTGCCCTCAGGGCGTCGGCGTCCTTCTGGCTCGTCGTCTCGACCAGGAGGCCTGCGTTCCCTATCCGGCGGACCCCATGTACCCTGATCCCCAACTCCGCCGGTTTCACAGCGCTTTGTAGCGCCTTCTTGGTTTCGTTGGCCGTCTTTAGAATGTCACGCTGGTCTTCGGCTGGGTAAACCGCCATCACCGGTCCGACGCCTCTGGGGATGGGTTCGGGAATCGCGTCCTTGTCCAGCTTTATTGCCCCTGCGTATGAACGCGGTGGTGCTGTCGTGGCTTGGATGAGCGCCGCGTCGCCGATTCGTGGACCCGATTTAAGGGTTAAGGGTTATTTAAGGGTCATTTCTGCCTCACGGCGTACTGACCGAATCACGGGAGAGTGCCCGGTACGGTTTGCTATATAGCTTCTCCGCGGGCACAGTTCTTGACTCCCTACAAATTCTTGATCCGTCCCCAGCCGTATTCTCCCCCTACGGGGCTGGCTTTCTACTGAAGCGTTCCCCCCTAATGGGGTTGACAAGCACAGTTATGTTACTGCGCGTCCTGCAGGCCGTTGATCCTATTATGATGATCCGTTACTCGAATGCGCGCCTAATAGAGTGCCAAGAGTGCGCGAACGTCCTGAAAGCTAAAAAGGCATCCCTTCAACTTACCAAGCCGCTATGCCATAGCGGGCCCTCTACATTCCGCTCGATCCCGTGTATCGCGTCCAACATGACTTCCCTGTCAGCGTAGTACAACTCACAGTCCCAGAGTGCGTGGTCACGGCTTTCCTGGTCGGATTCCTCACATGGGCACGCTGCAGACTCGCATAAGCTTAGCTGGTGTAAGCGTTGCCTAAAGCAGCCATGGCCCGTTAGGAGTTGTGAAACGACGAAGTCCGGTTCGATCCACCTGTACTTGAGCCTCACGACGACATCTGGGAAGAAGCTGTATAAGTCACGCCCGTTAGTAGTTATTTCCCATCGCTGCTGCCAAAGGGAGACAACTTCGCCACTCACCGAAGCCTTAAGCTGCCTGCATTCCCTAGGGGCCAGATGGAGTCCCTCCTCCGCAAATCACCCCGCACGAAAGACCTCCAGAACGGCAGGTAGAACCCCCGCGAGAACTGGTAGTGCCGCGGAGCTACACGATCTGTAAGCCTTCGTGGTGGCCGCCTCCATACCTTGTAGATTCAGCTGACCAACCTTTAACTGTAGACGTCTATCCATATTGGATCATGTTAGCGGCGGCGGGGCCGGGCAATTCGGCGCAGCAGTGGAGTGATCATTAGCCTCCTTCCGCTTAAAGCGTTTACAGGTGGCGCAGCATTGGGTCTTGGACTGGCACTCGTTGTTGTGCCCGATTTCGCCACATTTTCCGCACGTCATCTCCTTGGCACGGCAGTATTTTTCGGGATGACCGTATTGTTGGCACTTGGAGCAACACGTGGACCTTATGTGGTCCGTTACCTCAGTCTCGTCCCACCCTACATAAACACGTCCCAGGGAGATGAGAGCATCTCGTGCGGCTCCGGTGCACTCCAGAACAACAAGGAATTTGCTCCCCAGCTGTTTCTTAACCCCAAATTTGCATTCCCCTTGGAACCTCTCGAGCGCCCACCCGGGATTGTCCGAAAGATTGATCCGGTGTAGCTCCTTAATTAGTTCCTCAGGGGTCGGATCAGCACGCAAGTACCTTAACGCCACCCGCGGCAAACGGGCCCTGGGTTCAGCCACCCTTAGGCCGGGGGGGGACAGCCTTTTTGAGTAAATTGGCCGCCTCCTGGGTGGCGGTCCTCACCACCACCCCAGAGTTTCCCACTCTGCGGACCTGGGTTACCCGGATGCCAGCATCCCCGGGCTTCACAGCCTCCTGGAGGACCGTCTTCGTGTCCTCACTGCTCTTTATGTGCTCCCTATTGGGGTAAAAGATAACAGCGGGCCCCTTGTGCGGAACCTGCAGAGGCGGTTTTCCAGTGGGCCTTTTCAGTGCATTGGCATATGACGGCCCCACAGGAACCGGCTCACAAGCCCCCTGTAGGGCAGTGGCTGGCCCCGCCAAAGCGGTCTCAATAGCCGCCAATTTTGCCGCACCCAATTCCCGCTCCGTCTCTGCAAGCCTGACGGTAAGCTTGGCCACGAGGGCAATTATGTCCTGGCCGTACCCCGAAATGGTGTTTTTGTCCCCAATATTAAGTTTATTGTGGGCGTTCACCACCATGGAGATGCGCCTCACCGCAAGGTGAACCGCATCAATAATACCCTCCTTGCTACTAGGCAGCGCAAAGGGAGGAGCGCTTTCGACAGTTGCGCGTGGGGGGGCCGGAGTGGCGCTGAGGACGCCACTAATAGGAGGGACCGACGACTTTTTCGAAGCAACCCTGCGTCGAATGGCCTCCTGGACCTCCTCCGGAGAGCTAAGCAGCCTCTTGCCTCCCATCTCTTGGGGACCAATTACGGCACCAGAGGCCGGGGGCGTCACCACCATTGCGGTCGCCGGGGGTGTAGTAGTATCCAGCGGAGCCGCTGAGAAGCCCCAGGCGGGGTGCGGGCCAACGATGAGCGCGGGACAAATGACCCCGTTGCCGTCACAATTTCTTCGAGGCATTGAACCTCTTCCCTCCTGCGGGCCAGCTCCTCCGCAAGGAGTGCCTGCTGACGGCTAAGGTCCTCATCCCCAGCCATACCAACAAAGTATGGTACTTAAATAAATGAGATAAACTAAAAATAAAAATAATACCTGTAGTAACTAAACGTTGCTGCTGCGGATGTCCAAGTCACGGACACCGCAACAACAAAACGTGGGGTCGATGACAGACGCCAGATGACAGCTGTCAGCTGCCAAATAGACGTCTATCCGTCAGCCCAAACCAGTGTAAGACAGTAGTATAGGGACACCCTCCTCCTTCCCATGGTCTTCCCAGCCTCTTGGCTATTAAGACCGAATCACGGGAGGTGCACGCCTTACTTGCGACTGCTCTTTCGGGCGTGCACTTTCTTGACTCCCACAAATTCTGTCCCGGCCCTCTCCCCATTCAGGGGCGGCTACAAGCGAAGGCCGCGATTGCGGCTGACAACAGTGACGGCTTCGCCGTTCGCTCGGTTCCTGTGCTGCCCGTCAAGCGATCTCCAGCAGCAACCGCTGCGCATGCCACCGGTGCGCGAAGTCCCGCAGCAACCGAAAGTTGGCCTCCGAGGAGACGAGGTCGCAGTAGTAAACTGGGCCCTCCCCCTCACGCAAGATCCCGTCGAGCATTGTGTCCCGGGCAGCGTCATACAGCGGGCAATACCACAGTATGTGTTCCGCTGTTTCCTCCCCATCGCCACAAAAGCAGTGGGGAGTTGCGGCAGCATGTAACACTCATGAAGTCATTTATCTCGATAACTTCCCAGCCCACGTAGATCCTGCCCCTATCCACGAGCATCTGGCGAAGGGCGGGGGAGGCCTGGCACACCCACATGCAACGGTTTCCATGCCGGTTTCTGCGATATAGTGCCCGGATCTCTGTAGATACCTTTTCCCGGGGCCAGTCCGCGTTGTCCTTCAGGTTCTGCTCCCATAGGTCTGCCAGGAGCTCTTCAAATTTTTGATTACCATCAGCCCCGACCAGGGAAATCATTGGCCTTCGGTCCATGGGCTCGGTCACGCGCAGCGTCGGGGGCAAAGCTCTTCTAAGGGCTTCCACCGCGTTGGGAGAGGCTGTCTGAACGACAACCCCACCGTTCCCGCACGTTCTGATCCCGTGTATCCGGACCCCGATGTCCGCCGGCTTGACGGATTCCTTCAGGATGTCTTTCGTTTCTTGGGCCGTTTTGATCTTGTCATGTTGATCTTCCGCTGGGTAGATTGCCACCGCTGGGCCCGGTCTCGCTGGGATCCTCTTGACCTCGTCGCTGTACCTGCCCAACTTCAGTACGCTGGCGAAGGACCTGGCGGGGGCTGCAGCGCACTGCATAGCGTCCACGAGACCCGCGTCGCCGACTCGTGCGCCCGTTTTGTGGGCCAACTCCCGTTCCATTAGGGCCGCTTTGGCCTCAGCCGCCGCCAGACGCAGCGACAGCTGGGCAACAATGGAGGCTATCCGCTCCGTGCTTGCTCCTATAGTCATTAACTCCTCCTTGTTCAGTTTGCTCGTTTTTGACCTGACCGCGTCCATAATATTGCGCGTGTGCGCCGCTGCCACCGCCTGCAGCTCGGTCGGGGTAGCCGTCATGGCTGGGTCTATGTCTAGCGTCGCTAGGCTCTCCAGGTCTCCCGCCTCTGATGGGGAGGCGATTTGCGCAGCCGGTGGAGCCGCCGCGGGTTCCTTAGATTTTGTAGTTAAAATCCCTCCCAATGGAGGAGTGCGCTCCGGCCTGGTGCCTGTCAGGAGTCTCCTTCTGATAGCTTCCTGCTGGATCTCCTGCGGGGAAGCCAACGGTCGCTTCGCAGCCGCGGACGGCGGCAGCTGGTCCGGGGGGGGGCGGGGCTGGTTATGGGGGTACTGAACGATGATGGCGGCGTCCGTTGCAGTGACGAGCGGGGGTTAAAGCCCGCGATTGCCTGCAGCTCCAGCAGTTCCGCTTCTTTGCGCGCCAGTTGCTCTTCGAGCATTCTCCTCATCAGCTCTTCCTGCTGACTCATGTTCAGGAGAAAGGTTCACAAAGGGGTGAATAGAGGGGAAAAATGGGGGGTACCCCTGGGGGGGGGCTCCCACCAATTGTGAGACTTACTACGGTCCGAAACAGTAACAAAGAAAGACAAGAAATTGTTACCACAGAGGGTGAAAAAGGGTGCAATGGGGGGCACCCTTAGGGGGGGGGGCTCCCACCAGCCAGAAGACACTTGGACCCGAAAATGACAAGAAAATAATTTTTGCCACAGAGGGGTGAAAAAGGGGGCAAAAGGGGGGGACACCCCTGGGGGATTCCCTGCGACCAGGGGATCCGAGCGTGCAAAAAAAATATATATTTTTTTTTAATTTTGTGATCAGTAGTGCCCGGTGGGTATATTTCACGTTGCCGTATAGTTAATGCAATACACGAACTTGAGTTCGGCGATCACTCACGGAGCACACAAAAAGTCAAAGTTAATAAATTCAATGTCTCACCGAAACCTGCACGCTGTAGGCCGGCCACTCGACCCGCGGGCACGTATCACGCGCCCACCGGGCCGGTCAAGCGGTCACCTGCCACCGCACTAGTGTCACTATCACTTGTGTCACTGTCACCTGTATTGAAGTTTGTGTCACTATCACTTAATTGGAACGTCACTGTCGCAAGAACGTCACTTTCACAAAGCGTCAATGTCGCTGCGACAGTTGACAGTTGTCAACTTGACACTGTCAACGTCGCCGCCCACCACACCGGTTACGCACTATCTCGCTCCTAAGTTAAGATGGCCGCGGCCTCTTACGGGCGATCGCCCAGGAGAGAGCAGGAGGGGCCGAATAATACGCGCACCAAGTGTCACTAACCGTACTGCGTCTCACTTTGGAACCAAGATGACCGCCGGGCCTTATGGCAGGGTGCACAGGAAGGAACGAGAGGGTCCGATTTTCCCTATGTTGAGCACTTCACTTATTTAAAGATGTAATTTAAATAGGCGATAAAAACGCTCCGCGCACGTCCCACACGTCCGCTTCGCACGATAGCAGACGGCGAAGTACGGGTATAGGGACAAACCCACCTCCGCCTCTTGGCTTGTTCCAACCTATTGGTTATACACGCCGAATCACAGGAGATGCATACCCTTACCTGCCTTCGGCTCTTTGGGGGTACGCACGTTTCTCCCTAACAAATTGTTTTCTTTGTCCTTGTCCCTATTGGTCAATCCTCTCCCCCTTCTGGGGCGTGACAAATACGTACGTACTTGGGTGCCTAACTCCGCCGTGTGCCCACCTTACGGTGGTACCGCTAGCTCCACTTTGCGTCCGGGTTTTAATTAATTTGGCCTCTTCTAGGCCTCACTTACCTCTTCACCTCTCTCTAGCCCACTGCGCTTCCTGTGCCACCTTCGCGCGTATTCACGGAAGTACCGGAAATTTTTCGCAGATCCTACCAGATCCGGGTTTTACACCGGGCCCATCTGAAGAGCCGTAATATTCTCTAATAACTGCCTACGCTCCTCCCCGTAGAGTGTGCACTCCCACAGTGCGTGATATACATCCTCCACCTCACTCTCTTCGCAGTAGCAGTGCCCCACTTCTACTAACTTCATACGGTGAAGTCGGTCCCTAAAGCAGCCATGTCCGGTGAGAAGCTGCGAGGTTTCATAGTCCGGCTCGACCCAAGCAGCCTTGAGTCGGGCCTTCACGTCCGGGAAGTATCGATACAGCTCCCTTCCCTTCTCCGATGTGTCCCAACGCTCCTGCCACGCGGCAAGAGCGGACTCAGTCCCGCTGAGTTTGGCACTCCGAAGCTCCTTCTTGGTAGCCGCGGACTCGCGTGCCGCACCTAGTTCGCCCGCCGTAAATAATGCCATTTATTACGTTACTTGGAGGCCTATGCCTCCCACTCGCTGTTCTGTACGCATGTCCCCGAGGGTCCATGTTTCCAGATTCAGCGATCTTCCTAAAATGAGCAAGTTGCGTCTCCTCCATGGCTTTCCTATACCTACGCCTATGCTCATGGAATCGCCCCTTCGCGCATTCCTCCACGGGCTCGCCGGCCCGTCGAGCAGACTGCCGAGCCCTCCGGAGGGTGTTGTTCGTCTGTCGCAACCGATCCAATTCCGGTGACCACCACGGGTGGCCCCTCTGTCCTGCCCTAACCGCCCCTAGAGTCTGCTTTGCGGTGCTCCCTACCATTACGGGGAATCGAGCACAGACTTCTGAGGCGGGACGATTCCATTTAATCCTCCCAGCTATGACCCTAAAGCGGCTCTCAAATTCGCCCCAATCCACTCCACGGTCCCGAAAGCTGGCAGGCAGGGACTCTGAGACTGCGCCCGCAGTGGGATGGCTTGCCACCCTATAAACAAGTAGTCGGTGGTCACTCTCAATCACATCTGGCATCACTCTCCACCCTGTCACCAGGGTGCCTCCTGATGTCAGCGTGGGGTCGATGTTGGTCTCCCCTCTGTGATTCAGGAAAGTCCCCGGCTGACCCTTCTGGTTCTCTATGGCCAGATGTGGTGGACAGATGACGGAGGACGGCGCATGGGAGGTCCTCGCGAGTGATGAGCACCCCAGCCTGCGCACCGGTCCCGCATGAAATTATGCGACTCTCTGGGTCCTCCTGCACAGGCTGCTCCTGCACCAGGATCACATCTAGACCCAGTTCCCGGACCGCACTGGGCAGCTCCCTTGTGGCAAGCTTTGCCCTGCCCAAATTAATCTGGCCGACTGTAATTTGTGGAGCCATTTTTAATAATGAGTGGCCTCAATCATCCTCCTCTCGGCCGATACACGAGCCGGACACTCTCGTGCGCCCGTAGCGTGCCCCTCGGCACCCTTCTGCCCAAACTTGTGGCACGTGGCGCATCTCCCTGTACCCTCCTTGCAGTCATCCGCAGAGTGCCCCGTCCCGCCACACTTGAAACAAGTTACTTTCTCCTGCTTGCACTTCTTATCATTGTGCCCATACATAGTGCACTTCCTGCAGATGACCGCAGTAGTAAAGTCTTCAACGCGGCAGGATTCCCACCCTATATACAG
Source organism: Eilema depressum (assembly GCA_914767945.1). NCBI lineage: Eukaryota > Metazoa > Arthropoda > Insecta > Lepidoptera > Erebidae > Eilema > Eilema depressum. The sequence continues at coordinate 6,921,677 of OU612039.1, forward strand.
TCGACCTTTTTTAACCAATATCCCCCTGAGCTCCGCAGAGCAGGCGACCACTATCGCCGAATAGGCGGACCCCTGACGGCTCTTACGGAACGCCAGGTGGCCCTGAGCCCGCATGGCCTCCAGCGTCCACTTCGGGTCGTCTTTGAAGTTTTGTTCATGGACAGATTTAAGAACCTCTCACTCCGGGTCCCTCCCCTCCAGGTCCCGTATGATAATCAGCGGCGATTTGCCCCTAAGGTCCGCGGTTTTTAGGTTCTCGGGAAGAGCCGCCTTTAGTTTCCTAATATCTTCCGTAGCGTCTGTTTGCAGGACAACACCTGCGCCGCCCACTCTGCGAACCCTATTGATTTTAATTTCTAGTTGGGCAGGGACTATTGAGGCCTTTATGAGCGATTTTGTATCCTCGGAAGATTTGATGGCCGTGCCCTCCTTCGGGTACACGGCCACCACCGGACCCCGGCTACGGGTGCCAAGCACACCCGCATAGGTCCCAACCATCGAATCGGCGTATGAGCGCGGTGCCAGGTTGGTGGCTGGTACTGTTATCGGGCCAGACTCGTCCATTCTGCTGTTCCTGTTCTCCGCTGCCACCGCGCGCAATTCCGCCGCCGCCAGCCGCGAGATCAGAGCCGTAATTATGGCTCCCGTCGTGGCCACGTGGTGACCTATCCCTGTTAGTTCCTCTTTATTCAGCTTGCTGGTCTTGCTCTTTATTGCGTCCATAATGCCGACCGTGGCTGCATTCGCGTGCCCAGCAAGCTCAATATACCCAGCAGTGGTAAAATCTGGTTTTGGTGTCAAGGGCAGCATAACAGTCGCTGGGGCCGTAGAAGCAGTTGGGGCCATGGCAGCCGGCGCTGGGGTTGCCAGGGCCGCTGCTGGTGTCGCCGATATTGACGGGCCTGTCACTATCCCCCCCATGGGGGGCGCAGTTGGGACTTTTCGGGCCCCCTGGATCCGACGCCGGACTGCATCCTGGATCTCCTGAGGCGAGGTTAGGGCGCGCTTTTGCGCCGATGGGGGCAGCTGGTCCGGGGGAGGTGGGGGTGAGCTGATGGGGGTACCGAATGAGCTGGGGGGCGTCCGTACTAGGGACTCCCTAGTACGGACGCCCCCCAGCGTAAGTGTCTTGCAAGCCAATATGGCCGCGACCGCTTATGGGCAAGTGCCCAGGAAGAAGCGAGAGGGGCCGATTTATAGATGGTTTCAAGTCACTGGCAGTCTTGTATCCCGCTTACAAACGAAGATGGCCGCCGCCTCTTACGGACTATTGCCCGTGAGAGAACGAGAGGAGCCGATTTACACTTTATTTGGTGGAACGTTAAGAAATAAAAATATGCTCCGCGCGCGCGCAACACGTCCGCACTTGAGGAATGCGAACACGACAGAGTAGGCACGACTGAATAGGGACATTCCCTCCATCCTCCCATGGTCATTCCTGCCTCACGGCGTACTGACCGAATCACGGGAGAGTGCCCGGTACGGTTTGCTATATAGCTTCTCCGCGGGCACAGTTCTTGACTCCCTACAAATTCTTGATCCGTCCCCAGCCGTATTCTCCCCCTACGGGGCTGGCTTTCTACTGAAGCGTTCCCCCCTAATGGGGTTGACAAGCACAGTTATGTTACTGCGCGTCCTGCAGGCCGTTGATCCTATTAAGATGATCCGTTATTCGAATGCGCGCCTAATAGAGTGCCAAGAGTGCGCGAACGTCCTAAAAGCTAAAAAGGCATCCCTACAACTTACCAAGCCGCTATGCCATAGCGGGCCCTCTACGTTCCGCTCGATCCCGTGTATCGCGTCCAACATGACTTCCCTGTCAGCGTAGTACAACTTACAGTCCCAGAGTGCGTGGTCACGGCTTTCCTGGTCGTATTCCTCACATGGGCACGCTGCAGACTCGCATAAGCTTAGCTGGTGTAAGCGTTGCCTAAAGCAGCCATGGCCCGTTAGGAGTTGTGAAACGACGAAGTCCGGTTCGATCCACCTGTACTTGAGCCTCACGACGACATCTGGAAAGAAGCTGTATAAGTCACGCCCGTTGGTAGTTATTTCCCATCGCTGCTGCCAAAGGGAGACTACCTCGCCACTCACCGAAACCTTGAGCTGCCTGCGTTCCCTAGGGGCCAGATGGAGTCCCTCCTCCGCAATTCGCCCCGCACGAAAGACCTCCAGATCGGCAGGTAGAACCCCCGCGAGAACTGGTAGTGCCGCGGAGCTACACGATCTGTAAGCCTTCGTAAGAAGTATTAAGGCTGGCCGCTGAGTCTTCAGCAAGTTTCTTTTGACCACGAAGTTAGACGAGCGTCGGTACCATACGGCCGCAGCATAGGTGACTGTAGCAACATAGGTCCCTGAATACAGGACCCGTAGTGCCGGGAATCTAACACCCCACCTTGTAGCGGACACCCGGGAAACTTTCCCGAAACAATTCGCCGCTTTTTCGCCAATTAAAACTGCATGCGGACCGTAGGACCTAGCCCCGTCCAGAGTGACACCGAGCACCTTAGCCTGTGAAACATGCGTGATAGAGGCGCCGTCCATCCGAATGGTTGGCGGTCTTTTAAAATTACCTTTATATGTCAGCGCCAAGGACTTGCCGGGCGAGAAACCCAGTCGATTTCGGGTCCCCCAGCCGGTTATTGCTCTTAACGTGGCGTCGGCGTGTCGCTCAATCTCAGCACGGGACGTCGCCTCTATCACGACTGTCACGTCGTCGGCATATGCGATCAAATGCACTCCTTCGGGCTTAGGCAGCAAGAGGAGGTCGTTGAGGAGGAGGTTCCAAAGTGTCGGGCCCAGGACTGATCCCTGTGGACACCCCATGGTGTTTGACTTCCATGACGACGCGGTGCCTGTAATAAAACCCACACGGCGGTTGTTAAAATAACTGGTGATGATCCTATACAGGTTCGGTGGTGATCCACCCTGTTTTAGCTTTAGTAGAATCATGGGCCACCACGCGTTGTCAAACGCACCGGATATGTCCAGAAAGATCAGCTGCACGTACGGAGCCACTGAGTTTTCAACAATAGAGTTCAGGTGTCTGAGCGCCGTAACCGTCGAACGCCCGCGAGTAAATCCATGCTGCGCTTCCGATATATTCCTGTGCAGACAGGGAGCGCAGGCAACTATAATTCGTTCCAGAATCTTACCTAAAATGGGTAGAAGGGTAATGGGCCTATACGCTTTCGGGTCGCTGAGGGGCTTATCATTCCCCTTGGGCAGCACGATGAGTCGGCCTACCTTCCAATGGTCAGGGAAAACGCCTTCAACAATACACTTTTGGTACATCATAAGCATCTCGGACGAGGTGGCATTCCAGGCCCGCTTTATGATGACCGAGGTAAGGCCGTCCATGCCCGGCGCTGTCTTAGGGAGAGCCCGCACAATGCGGTCAACTGTTTCCCATTCAGGGGCTGGCATGTCCCCACCGGAGGGTGCGATTGCAGCTGCTATACGCACCTGCCGGTGGTAGGTCGTATCAGCGCCGAGCATGTCATCCGGGTAGAGGGTTAACAAGAGCTGCTCCATGGTGGCCCCCGTTGAGGTCGTGAACCCTTCAACTAGGCGTGTACCGTAAAGGATGTTCTGGGGGGGCTTAGCGCGGCCACTGGCCTCCCTGTAAGCCAGGCCCCATGGGTCCTCGTTTCCGGAATCAGCCAGTTTCCGAAAGAATTCAACCTCGGCCGTTTTCATGGCCGCCTTGTACTCGCCCCGCAGAGCGCGCAAGGTTGCGTGATGTCGTTCTTGCATAATGCAATTGTCACGCTTCGATCGCTGCCAAATCCTACGGGCACGACTCACCTTACGGCGGTAGTCGTCCAGTAATGGGGACCACCATTCGTACTTTCCGCAGCTATTCCGGGCCCGTTGTCCCAGGTGTTCCCTAGCAGTTTGTAGGAGAATATCAGAGTACCGCGTACTATACTCAGAGGCAGACAGACCGAGATGAAGCCTGTCCATCCTAGCGTGAAGCGCAGAGCAGAAGGTTGTCCAATTCACCCCTTGTGCTCGAAACTGATCCAGGGCGATCTCGGTCGTGTCTCGTGTCGCATTCACGGAGTCGCCCGATACGTTAAAAGTGATCAGCTGATGATCCGCTAAGCTGTCGCCCTCATGCACTGTCCACCCACAAACGTTAACACCTCTGGTTGAGAGAGTGAGGTCAATGTTTGATTTACCCCTCGGACCGTTAAATGTGGGAGGTTGTCCCGGGGCGTTGTGTAGCACAAGATCCCTGGAGAGAATGAACCCCTCCATTTCACTCCTTCTGTGCTCTTCGTCGAGCCCCCTTCCAGTATACTGGTGACGTTCGCAGTACCACATAGGTGAATGAGCGTTACTATCCATACCGATGAGGACCGGGCCTCTCGGCAGCTGTTGTAGAACCTTTTCTAGGTGCGCTATGTGGATACTGATATTATCACTGTACTGGAAATATGCGGAGACCACGTGCATGCTTAGTGTTCCAAGGACTAGATGGATTACACAGCAGTGTTCGTTACTGAGGTGCTCTAGTATCGTTGCAGTAGCGGCCCTATTGGACACTACAATCCCGGCTTTGGGTTTGCGGCCACACTGCAGTATACCTGCTCGTTGCTCATACTGGTCCTGAACTAAGATTAAGTCCAGTTTATGATTAGGGCCAAGACTGGCAAGCAGTTCAGTGGTGGCCGCCTCCATACCTTGTAGATTCAGCTGACCAACCTTTAACTGTAGGCGTCTATCCATATTGGATCATGTTAGCGGCCTGGGCCTCTGCATGAAGGCGGGCCGGGCAATTCGGCGCAGCAGTGGAGTGGTCGTTAGCCTCCTTCCGCTTAAAGCGTTTACAGGTGGCGCAGCATTGGGTCTTGGACTGGCACTCCTTGTTGTTGTGCCCGTTTTCGCCACATTTTCCGCACGTCATCTCCTTGGCACGGCAGTATTTCTCGGGATGACCGTATTGTTGGCACTTGGAGCAACACGTGGACCTTATGTGGTCCGTTACCTCAGCCTCGTCCCACCCTACGTAAACACGTCCCATGGAGATGAGAGCATCTCGTGCGGCTCCGGTGCACTCCAAAACAACAAGGAATTTGCTCCCCAGCTGTTTCTTAACCCCAAACTTGCATTCCCCTTGGAATCTCTCGAGCGTCCACCCGGGATTGTCCGAAAAATTGATCCGGTGTAGCTCCTTAATGAGTTCCTCAGGTGTCGGATCAGCACGCAAGTACCTCAACGCCACCCGTGGCAAACGGGCCCTGGGTTCAGCCACCCTCAGGCCGGGGGGGACAGCTTTCTTAAGTAAGTTGGCCGCCTCCTGGGTGGCGGTCCTCACCACCACCCCAGAGTTTCCTACTCTGCGGACCTGGGTTACTCGTATGCCCGCATCCCCGGGCTTCACCGCCTCCTGGAGGACCCTTTTCGTGTCCTCGCTGCTTTTAATATCCTCCCTATTGGGGTAAAAGATAACCGCGGGCCCCTTGTGCGGAACCTGCAGAGGCGGTTTACCAATGGGCCTCTTCAGGGCATTGGCATATGACGGCCCTACAGGAACCGGCTCACAAGCCCCCTGTAGGGCAGTGGCTGGCCCCGCCAAAGCGGTCTCAATCGCCGCCAATTTTGCCGCACCCAACTCCCGCTCCGTCTCTGCAAGCCTGACAGTAAGCTTAGCCACGAGGGCAATTATGTCCTGGCCGTACCCCGAAATGGTGTTTTTGTCCCCAATATTTAGTTTATTGGGGGCGTTCACCACCATGGAGATCCGCCTCACCGCAAGGTGCACTGCATCAATAATGCCCTCCTTGCTGCTAGGCAGCGCAAAGGGAGAAGCGCCTTCAACAGTTGCTCGTGGGGGGGCCGGGGCCGGGGTAGCGCTGAGGACGCCACTGGTAGGAGGGACCGACGACTTTTTTGACGCAACCCTGAATAGGGACACCCTCCTCCTTCCCATGGTCTTCCCAGCCTCTTGGCTATTAAGACCGAATCACGGGAGGTGCACGCCTTACTTGCGACTGCTCTTTCGGGCGTGCACTTTCTTGACTCCCACAAATTCTGTCCCGGCCCTCTCCCCATTCAGGGGCGGCTACAAGCGAAGGCCGCGATTGCGGCTGACAGCACAGTGACGGCTTCGCCGTTCGCTCGGTTCCTATGCTGCCCGTCAAGTGATCTCAAGCAGCGACCGCTGCGCATGCCACCGGTGCGCGAAGTCCCGCAGCAACCGAAAGTTGACCTCCGAGGAGACGAGGTCGCAGTAGTAAACTGGGCCCTCCCCCTCACGCAAGATCCCGTCGAGCATCGTGTCCCGGGCAGCGTCATACAGCGGGCAATGCCAAAGTATGTGTTCCGCTGTTTCCTCCCCATCACCACAATAGCAATGGGGAGTTGATACAAGAGTCATGTCAAACAGCCTCTTACGGAAACACCCGTGGCCGGTTAGGATTTGCGAAACTTTATAGTCAGGCTCGACCCAGGTCGCCCTGAGGCGAGCCAACACTTCCGGAAAGAATCGAAACAGGTCCCTACCCTTGTCCTCCACCTCCCATCTCTGCTGCCAGGAGGCAACAGTCTCCTCCGAAATTTTCTTCCTCTCGGCTCTGAACTCATCCCGGTTAAGGTGTCGAACGTTGTCCAGTCTGCCCGCACGAGTCACCTCCAAGTCGGCGGGCAACACCCCCGCCAGAACCGGCAGCGCCGGAGTGCTGACCGAACGGTAGGCTTTGGTCAAAAGGACCAGAGCCGCTCTCTGCGTCCTCAACAATGCGGAGCGGACCACGTGAAATGCCGCCCGTCTCCACCAGCACCCCGCCGCGTAGGTAATAATGGCGGCAAAAGTGCCGTGGTATAGGGTCTTAAGGGCCCTATACCGTATTCCCCAGGATGCAGCGGAGACGCGCGACATCTTACCAAAGGCAGCTGTGGCCTTTTCCCCAATGTACACCGCGTGCTCCCTGAAGCAGAACGTTGTGTCGACTACCACCCCCAGGACCTTGGTCGATCGTACGCTGCCAACTGAGATTCCGTCGAGCCTTATAGTTGGAGGCCGGCCAGGCAGCTTACCCTTCAAGGTCATTGAAGATGACTTCGAAGGGGAAAAACCCAGTTTGTTCCTTTTACCCCAGTCAGTCACCAGGCCTAAGGCCCGCGAGGCAGTGTCCTCAATACCGGCGCGAGAGTTGGACTCGACGAGGATCGTAACATCGTCAGCATACGCGACCAGATGCACTCCGTCTGGGTATGGCAGCCGAAACAAATCGTCCATAAGCAGGTTCCACAGAGCCGGGCCCAGCACAGAACCCTGCGGACACCCCATCGTGGATGTTTTCCACATGGACCTGCTCCCCGAAAATAGCCCCACGCGACGGCGCGTGAAGTATGAGCCCAGCATCCTGTATACATTGGGGGGACACCCTCCGTTTTTTGCCTTCAGTAGTATCATGGGCCACCACGCATTGTCGAAGGCGCCCGAAATATCTAGGAAGATAGCCTGGACGTATTTGGCCCTACTTGCCGAAACCGTGTCCTGAAGGGATTCTAGTGCTGATAAGGTCGATCGACCTGGGGTGAAGCCGTGCTGGCAGGTGGAGGTATTGCGCAGAATGTTAGGGGCGCACCTAAGCATAACCCGCTCCAAGATTTTGCCCAGAACCGAGAGTAGCGTGATGGGGCGATACGCTTTAGGATCGGATAGAGGCTTGCCGTTTCCCTTCGGGAGCACGACCAGTCTTCCGTCCTTCCACGCATCAGGAAATGTGCCCTCCTCCACGCATTTGCCGAGAACACGCGTCAGCTCGGAGCCAGCCACGGGCCACGCATGTTTAACCATGCGGGCCGTAATCCCGTCGATTCCCGGAGCTGTGTTAGGAAGATCCTTGACTATATCCCGTATTTCCTCCCATGATGGAGGGAGCGCGTCCCGGCCCGGGGGCATGCAGGCCGCCATGAGCCGAACCGACCTGTGGTATGGGCTATCATTATCGGGAGTGTCGTCGGGGCACAGTGAATTTACCAGGTTGCTCATGGCGGACCCCACATCCCCGGGATGGGCCCCCATGTACTCAACCGCGTATAGTACGTTGGACGGTGGGCGATGTCGTCCGTTGGCCATTCGATACGCAGGGCCCCAAGGATCGCGGTTGCCGGAGTTTGCAAGTTCCCGGAAGAAGTCAAGTTGCGCCCGCTCCATCATGAGTCTGTACCGGCGCCTGCACTCGCTGAGTGTCCGCTTGAGTGAGTCACGAATGGCATCGGACAGATTTTTGCGTTTGGACTTTTGATAGGCTCTGCGAGCATAATTGTGAGCGCGTCGTGCCTCATCGAGGGCTGGCGTCCACCATTCGTGCCCCCTCGCGCGATTGCCGCCAGATACAGAACCGAGTGCCCTTTCCGCAGCCTGCCCCATGAGGTGGGTGAGGGAGCGGCACAGATGTCCGGCATCCCTCGTCCAGTCCAGTTGTCCGATGGACTCGCTGATCCCCGCTCGGTAGAGCTCCCAGTCCGCACCACGCTCCCGAAACCTCCTTGGCTCTTCCGACGGCTGACTATGGCTGCTCCCTCCAGATGTTCGGGTGAGGTTGATAGTGGTGACAATCAGCCTGTGGTCGCACACGTTGGCATCCGGGTGTATCTCCCACTTCGCTACCGGAACTCCCCCCCTCGCAAGTGTAACGTCAATGTAGGATTCGCCGTTTGTAGTGGAGAATGTGGGAATATGGCCTTCAACGTTGAGGATATTCAGGCCCCTGCCGGCGATGAAGTTTTCCACCTCCTCTCGTCGTCTGGTCACCTCTGCCCCCTTGCCCGTGTAGTGCCGTGGCTCCGAGCCCCACAGCGGGGAATGGGTGTTGACATCAGCAGCAATCAGGACGGCGCTTCCTTGCGTTGCGTTCAGCACGCGATCCAGGTGGGCCAGGTACGGGCCGGCAGAATCCGACCACTGAAAATACGATGTTGCCACGGTGAGCCCTCCCTGCCTTCCAACATCCAAGGCGGCCACCATACAGTGGGAGTTTGACAAGTGTGGCAGAACTGTGCATGGGATGTCGGTGCGGGACATAAAGATGGCGACCTTGCCTGTCCCTCCAGGTGGGACGAGGAGTTGTGGGTGGGTGTTTAATTCTCCCCCAATGTACGGTTCCTGTAGCAGGACCAGGTCCAGGCCGAATTCCCTGGCCATGGCGGGGACGGCCGCGGTGGCGTCGGCAGCTCCCTGCACGTTCAGCTGCCCGATCTTCAATACGTTGGCGGTGTTATCCATAATTGATGCGTTTGAGCTCCTGCTCCTCGGCATGGCGTCGGGCCGGGCATTCACGCGCGTTAGTCACATGGTCGGCCGCTCCCTTTCTGCCAAACTTATGGCATGTCGCGCATCGCCTCACGTCCGACTGGCACTCGGAGTTTTTGTGGCCGTCTCCTCCACACAGCCCGCAGGTCATAGTCTTCGCCCGGCAGTATTTTTCAGGGTGTCCAAATTGTTGGCACCTGCGGCAGCATGTGACACCTATGAAGTCGTTTATTTCGATGACCTCCCAGCCCACGTAAACCCTGCCCCTATCCACGAGCATCTGGCGAAGGGCGGGGGATGCCTGGCACACCCACATGCAGCGATTCCCGTGCCGGTTTCTACGATATAGTGCCCGGATCTCTGCAGATATCTTTTCCTGGGGCCAGTCCGCGTTGTCCTTTAGGTTCTGCTCCCATAGGTCTGCCAGGAGATCTTCAAATTTTTGGTTGCCGTCAGCCCCGACCAGGGAAATCATTGGCCTTCGGTCCATGGGCTCGGTCACGCGCAGCGTCGGAGGCAAGGCTCTCCTAAGGGCTTCCACCGCGTTGGGAGAGGCTGTCTGAACGACAACCCCCCCGTTCCCGCACGTCCTGATCCCGTGGATCCGGACCCCGATGTCTGCCGGCTTGACGGATTCCTTCAGTATCTCTTTTGTTTCTTGGGCCGTTTTGATCTTGTCCCTTTGGTCTTCTGCTGGGTAGATTGCCACCGCTGGGCCCGGTCTCGCTGGGATCCTCTTGACCTCGTCGCTGTACCTGCCCAACTTCAGTACGCTGGCGAAGGACCTGGCGGGGGCTGCAGTGCACTGCACAGTGTCCACATGACCCGCGTCACCGGCTCGTGCGCCCGTTTTGTGGGCCAACTCCCGTTCCATAAGGGCCGTTTTGGACTCAGCAGCCGCCAGACGCAGCGACAGCTGGGCAACGATGGAGGCTATCCGCTCCGTGCTTGCTCCTATGGTCATTAATTCCTCTTTGTTAAGCTTACTTGTTTTAGACCTGACCGCGTCCATAATATTGCGCGTGTGCGCCGCCGCCACCGCCTGCAGCTCGGTCGGGGTAGCCGTCATGGCTGGGTCTATGTCCATCGTCGTCAGGCTAACCAGGTCTCCCGCCTCCGATGAGGAGGCGATCCGCGCAGCCGGTGGAGCCGCCGCGGGCTCCTTAGATCCCGTAGTCAAAATCCCTCCCAATGGGGGAGTGCACGCCGGCCAAATAGGGACAGCCTGAATAGGGACAGTGGGAATCTCGTTAATCCATTCATGCGCGGCATTAATTAGATGACGAGGCATTTGGCTACCTTAAGAGAGTCATAGTTACTCCCGCCGTTTACCTAACTAAGCATCTAAAGACTAATCCTGTAGTGCACATATTTTGAGAAACGACATTATGGACATTATGAGAAAGGCCATTTCAAGAAAAGGACATTATGCGATGAGACCCTTTATTCCTAGGTCCGCCGCGTCCACACTATGGAAAGAAGCATATTAAAGCCACTCAAAGGGTTGTCATGACCAGCCGTAATAAGGTGAGGTCCTCCTACCGCGTGTTGTAAAGGAAGGTGGGCCATAGAGAATGGTTCCTGAACCACCCCCTTGTAGGTGTTGAAAGAGCTGTCCTCTGTCGCATTGTTACAAGTGTGTCCTTTCCTTTTGCCTGTTTCGCATTTCATCTCGGAATCGAACTTGATGCGAGCCCTGCTGCATGAGCGATCCCTGTTGTATGTAGCTTTCTTCCTTCGCAGCTGGTCTCCCCTGTAGTTAGAGAAATGTACTGTAAAAATCACATCATAATAACTCGCGTATATTGGTTGGGGTAGAAGTACTGGCTGGGTTTGGTGCAATAATAGAATGCTTGCTTGGTTACTGAAAATTTATTAAGGTTTCTAGTTTTATCCTCAAGGAAGCTGTAGGAGGTTGAAAATGGCCTGGCCTTCTGGACAAGTGGCAATTCGTCGTCCGGCGTTTGGTAGAATAGAATGTCAAATGTATGGGATTTGACGTATATGACAGGCGTCAACGAATGTCAAAAACGTCAAATCCTATACATTTGACATTCTATTCATCATACGCTGAGCAACGAATTGCCACTTGTCTAGGGGGGCAGAACTGCTTCGAGAAATGGATGGTACGGTATTGTCGTATTTTTTGCTCGACTTGGCGGAGATCGGTCAATGAATCAATAATTAATTTTGCCTCGATATAATGTTAAAAGCGATCTCGATGTTACTGTTTTGACGCTTTTTACCCGACTGCGCCAGCTAGCAGGCGCGGTCGCAGCTTGAAGTTTTGGGGGGGGGTCACTTCGGAAATTCCTTAAGAAATTTAACCCCACCCTCCCTTCGTACTGGGACTTTTCAATATGACGTGCATGGTTTTTGGGGGGGGTCCCCCTCGGACCGCGCCTGCCAGCTAGAGTGATGTGTTTCGCGCGTATGTATGTATCTATGCATGTAGTTTTCTTTGTTCCCGGCCTAACGCCTAGACGGATTTCGATGAATGGGGTCTCAAATGAAAGGTATTCATCTCCTTAGTGTCATAGGGTACATAAAATTTTCAATAAAAAAAAACTATACGGTAGATTTTTGATGCTAAAATATGTATTGCCAAATTTTTTTTTTCATTCAAATTTATCGAGTAGGGTATCAAAATGAAGAGAATAGGAGATTACAAAAATATATAGATGTCATATCCTTAACTATAAAGGTTAAAATAAAATTAATAGCGTCGGTAGCTTAGTGGTTAAGGAGTCGGCCTTACGATCGAGAGGTCCCGGGTTCGAATTCTGGCCATTACACTACCGACGTGAACCCACTCCTAGCACAAGCAATTTAGCTTAGTTGGAGGGGTTAACGGGAATATTAGTAATTTCGGTTGCTAATATTCATTAAAAAATAATAAAATTATTAAATTAAAAAATTAAAAACCCGACTGCTGTCTAAAACATCGAAACAAGCTTGATAGCAGGCGGTACCCATTAAATTTATTTCAAATGGGTAAATGGCAAATGGGTACCGCCTGCTATCAAGCTTGTTTCGATCTTTTAGACAGCAGCAGTCGGGATTTTATTTATTAATAATTATTTTTTTGGCAAATTGAGAGTATGAAGCGGAATCGAAACTAGTTTAAGTAAATGGAGAAGTGCAGAAAGCCTAAACTTTAGGTAGGGGTAACGTAGCTATTTTAAAATGTATGCGTATAGGTAACAAATGTACATGTTTGTTACAAATGTATGTGTCACAAATGTGTGTGTCACAAATGTGTGTCACAACTCACAAGTGTATGTGTCACAAGTGTATGTGTCACAAATGTATATGTCACAAGCTCACAAGTGTTTTACAAACATACAAAATATGTAGTTAGTTATTTTCCTGCCTAGCACCTAGGTACCTATTTCAATATATTTGTGCTACACCCTAAAGCAAACGGATAGATATGCCAAGATAATGCCTTTGCCATTTCATTTTCGAAGTGTACATAATTTACATGTAAAAGGTTTCAGTGTGCTAAATAAAATATTAACTGTATATCGTTGTTTTTATTGTCATTGTCAACCTCACTTGCAGTGTTTCCACGGTGCTCGGTCTCACGGAGCCGACGCAGACACTAAACGGACGCATTCAATAGGTAGTGCAGATACAAACACAGATAATATGTCTGCACTATATTGCTCGGCACATATATCTGGGACCTAAAATGTGCTCCAAATGCTTAAAATGTGCTTTAATGTGCCTTAAATGTGCTATACGCGCAGTACACGTTTCTTGGGTGTCTTTTGGGTGCACGGGGTGCTAGGGCGGTGGACGAGCTCAAATTCATGAAGCATAGATTATTACAAAACGAACTCACACCCGTATTCACAAACAACACTGATAGTGTTGTGTGCTCGAGCGCATAGGGCTAGTCAAATTAATTCACAAACATCACGGAGCAGTATTTAACGCAGTGCGTTCCCTCAACGAAGTATTACTTAAGTGTTGTCTATGAATATAAATTCCTTTTAACAAAAAAGTTTAACCGACTTCAAGAAACGGCAAAGAGGCACTGAAAAGTGAAAAATAACGTAATTTACAGACTTACTGATTTATTAGAAGTCGGTGCCAAGCCCGAGAGGCAATATTTCAATTGATTGCATCATAGTACGAGTAGTTTAGACACAACAAACAAAGTTGGCTGGCACCGACTTCTAATAAATCAGTAAGTCTGTAAATTACGTTATTTTTCACTTTTCAGTGCCTCTTTGCCGTTTCTTGAAGTCGGTTAAACTTTTTTGTTAAAAGGAATTTATTTTCCTCTTTTTAGTGAGTTATAATCCCACCCTCTGCTTAGGTTCCTATCATCAGCAGCTTAAAAATCACGTGAAGATAATTTTAAAAGGCAATTATTGAAATTAAATATGTTAAAGCAGCAGAAACAGTGTTTTGCCATCATTTTGAGGATTTCCCTAGATCCCATAATCCAATTCTGACTTCCTGAATCCTGTCATACGATTCTGGCTCCCTGAACCACCTTTCTCTCTCCAACAAAACAAAGATCATAAAATCCGTTTCACAAAATACGGATTTTACATACAACGGTTCGTCACCTATTTTACCCCCATAGTATCAAAATTTTGGAAAATGCTGGTACACATAGGTATTCATCTATGACTCTACTATTACTCGTACTACTATAATATATTATATTATAGATACTCCCTAGCATAGCCATGTAGAACGCGTACTTATGACTATTAAGTCACTGTATTTCATAAATATTGATTATTACGTACGTACTGTAAAGTATCATTATTAAAGTTGTATTTTTTATATTATTTTCGCTATTCTGTAATTTTAAGAGCAACGCCTGCATGTTCTTTGAAAATAAAACAACATTCATCTGATTGCTAATATAAAAGGGTAGGCGCTTGAAGGCGCATCAGTCTGGTTTCGGAGGATTTCCCTTGATTTCTCCAGGATCATAGCATTAGATCCGGACATCTTGGATATGGGACCACTCTGAAAGTATCCTCTATCAAACAAAAAAAGAATTTTCAAAATCCGTCCAGGATTGGCTTCACAATCGCGTAACAAACATACAAAAAAAAAATAAAAAAAATAAAAATTGCGTACGAATTGAGAACCTCCTTTTTTGAAGTCGGTTAAAAAAGACTTGCCAAAACGAACGCACTGAGAATTTGTCGTTCGTTACACAGTTTTGGTAGTACGCATAGCGAAGTATTGTTTGTGAATACGGGTGTCAGAGTGCGACAATTTTGTGACATGGTACGTGTCTAAAATGGTGACCCTCTTTTCCGACACTTTGCCCTCAGCTTACCATCAGGTCAGGCGAAGTCTAATTGATGTGTCATACATTTAAAATATGGAGCGACCTGAACAACTGTCTGCGATTGGCCACTAACCTCAACTCAGGCAGGTCAGACGGCAGTCGCCCCCAGTGCTCCCACCAATGTAGCCGAATTAAAAGTCGTATTTAAACTGACTCAGAGATGAAGGCCGGCTTGTTTTCCTGTGTACCTCATGAATAAGTCTGAAGGCCTTGGATGCGACGGGTACTAACGCAAGGTGATGATGATACATACTAGAGGCGTGGGGTCCCTATAACCCGATTCCTACCGGCTTCCTACTGGGTCGCATCGAGTTTTTTTTCACCGGCTTCCATTACAAAAAATTTCACTGTTTGCCACCGACACGATCGTGTGTTCGCGCAGCGGAATGTTGTTGAATTTAAAGATTTTAATTATGCAGATATTTAGCACATGACGTCGTGTAAATGCTTATGGTAAAAATAAATTTGTGCATGCAGCCATTGTGGAGAAATTCGCTAAAAACAGATTCCGCTGGGCGAACGTTGTCTTGGCGGCACTTTTTTTGAATTCATAGACTTAGAAGAAAAAAAATGTGTCCAAAAATTAGCGTGTATTTGCGTGTAATTGTGTATGTATGAATAAAATTAATGAATGCATAAACTTCGGAGAAATTCAAGTTTCTGCCACGCGAACGTTTGGCCATTAGCTAGTTTTCATATAAAGCGCTTATATAGAGAGCTGTAGATTTTTACATACGTTGTTTTGAATTTGCTTATATTTGTTTAATAAAAAGATTTAGAAAAAATCGAAGGGTTTAACAGATAAAAATATAAACGTAAAATACGCTTATTAGGTCTTAGTTCGTAAAGTATGCACTTTGGGGTCTAGATTTTTACGTTTATACAAACCTTGTAAGTGTCTGCAACATGTTGCCAAGTATCAATGATGTTCCGCTAGTAATTAAAGAGCAATAGGACAATTTACCATGTATAGACCACTGTTTACAAAGCAGTCAAATATCACGACGTTCTAAAGGAATTGCATAGTAAAATATATTCCAATAATTAGCTTACTGATTCAACTATTCACATGCAAAATTTCATCTCATTATATTCAGTAATTAAAGATAAACAATGAAAATACTGACAAAGCATCGAAACCCTACATAACCCGACCAAGTTCGGATGGCTACAAAAAAGCAGCAGTGCAATATATTTAGGTAACATTCTAAAATTTACAGTATAATACCGGTATTGAATTGGTACAGGTGATAACACAATTGTTATTTCGATTTAATTTATAGATCATTTATTTTTTCTACACCTACTTTTTTAATTGTATTTGACTAAGATTAGTAAGTACTATTTACGTAGGCGGTAGGTACTTTATTTAAGTAAGCGCTTGAGACTTGCGTCAGTCTCAGTATATGATATTAGCGTTGTACCTACTGGTACGGCAGTGACTTATGTATGTGAGCGTGTTCCCGTGCACCCCACCAAAATATGCAGAATTATTTTGTTCGAAGCGGTACGCTTAAGGCTAGACCTTTGGTTAAATAGTCTAAGTATAGTAGATATGAATTGATCAAAAATATTAAGCTAGAGAGAAAAAATAGATAATTTGCCAATTTTTGGGTTTCTACGTTTCGACGTTTCTACGTTTCCACATTTGCAGTTACACATTCCAGTTTATGCATTCATTAATTTTATTCATACATACACAATTACACGCAAATACACGCTAATTTTTGGACACATTTTTTTTCTTCCAAGTCCATGAATTCAAAAAAAGTGCCGCCAGGACAACGTTCGCCCAGCGGAATCTGTTTTTAGCGAATTTCTCCACAATGGCTGCATGCACAATTTTTTTTTTACCATAAGCATTTACACGACGTCATGTGCTAAATATCTGCATAATTAAAATCTTTAAATTCAACAACATTCCGCTGCGCGAACACACACGACACGATCCACTGGGTCGGTCTCGGTACAGTGGATTGCAAAGCACTCCATGATTTTAGGAAAATTCATCATTGAACTGACCTCGGTCTAGGAACCGACTTTAATGTCTATTACTTTGGTCGCAGACAAGCACGCGGCCCTCCTGATGGTAAGTGGTTACCGTGGCCTGTGGGTGAGTGCAACACCAGGGGAGTCACACCCGTGCTGCCGACCCTGTAAGAATAAATATTTCCTGTGCCATCAGCGCAAAAGATAAGTAGAATAAAGTCTTAGGTTTTCCCACTAACAGCACAAAACCTCTTCAGTGAGCTCCGACTATCCCACGGTCTCATCGCATAATGTCCTTTTCTCGAAATGTCCTTTCTCGAAATGTCCTTTCTCATAATGTCCTTTCTCATAATGTCCTTTCTCATAATGTCCTTTCTCATAATGTCCTTAATGTCGTTTCTAAAAATGTCCTTTTCGCAAAATATCCTTTTCTCGAAATGTCCTTTTATCAAAATGTCCCTTTCTCAATTATGTGCACTACTACAGGATTAGTCTTTGTACTAAACATGTCAGTCTACAATCAGACTCATAGATTATGTTAGAAGGCTAATGCGGAAGCGGAGCTCCCGCATTAGCCTTCATGGTTGTTTTTTTTATGACCATCAAGAAAACCTATTAAAAAAAACTAAGTAAGTAACTAAGCATCTATAAAGACTGTTCCTGTAGCGCACAAATTTTGAGAAAAGGACATTTCGCGAATAGGAGTAACACGAGGTTATTATGCCGCGGTCTTCTGTATGGCGGAGGTACTTCCCCAGTAACGGACTGCTCGATTGGTACGGATATACCGTCGTGTCCTACCACCTACTATCTAAACTTATGAAACCTAGAACAATACCCAGCCTCGATGAGTAAGTATACATAGGTATTTGGGTGGGAACCTCCACGGAGACAGCAGCGCCCGTTTCTAAGTAAGTATCACTTTATTAACTGATGGCACAGAAGAGTGGGCCTGGGGGTAGTGGCTGGTAAAGGTGTACTACTGACCCAGTAGAAACAGGTGGGGAAGGGGGGACTTTGGGAGACGTCCGACACCTGTACCCCTAGCACGAAAAACTATCAAAATCGTATCTTAAACGTAACAAGAGCACGGAGTATTGCGATTGGCAGGCTTCACTCCCACACGTTCACAGTAGGCAGGCCGTCAATCGCTCTCGTTACGTTTGCGATACGATTTCGATAGTTGTTCGTGCTCACCCCTCTGAGGACGTTATCTCAAAGCCGTGCCAAGGGCTCAGGGTGTGCGGGGATTGCATTATTGGTACAGCGTACACCCTGGTGATAAGACCCCAGACGGCTTTAGTCGGTTCGACTCTGACTTCACCACCCCCGCGATGGGGATGTTGGTGTCGCTTTCTGCACGAAAAAAAACTAAATCTCGACCCGATTTTTATAATCTCCTTTTAATTCTCTTCATTTTGATACCGTACTCGATACCTAATAAATTTGAATGAAAAAAACATTTTGGCAACATTTTAGCATCGAAAATCTACAACTTAGTTTTTATTGGAATTTTATGTACAGGTCATTTCAAACTTAATGGCGGCTCTGAACTTCGTACAAGTGGCTCACTGCGCAGGTACAGTCAAGACCAAAAATATTCGGCCGGGGTGCGAGGGATATTTCTAACGGCCGTTTATATCTACTGCCAGTTTTGACATTAGAATGGATAGAAACGTCATCAATCTCCTATGGTAACGCAATTAATAGTAGCACAATAACAACAATAGGATTTGACAAAGATGTACTGTAGTGTGACGATACATCGTCTCCCCAAAGCTGAATGAAACTTGATTTTACTTATTCAACGTGATATTATATCGATAATGCCAGCACTAGCCCTTTGGCGAGTGGTACGGTGCCCCGCCAAACCGCACACATACTGTGAAATACATACTCAACGTACTCAACAAAAACAACAGTAACAAAAAGTCAACAATAATAACAAAACTTAACGAAACAATATTAATAGGAACTCGACTGTACTTTATCACTAACGCGCACGTCTGTGTAGTATACGGACGACACTCACAAGCAAGCGCGTGCGATGATAGCGGGGACCGGAGAGAGTGCGGGGTACACCGCTCCCGCCGCGTCCCGCTTCGTTCCATGACTTTCGCCGTCTTTTTGACTTCTGCGCATCGACACGCACGAACTTCAGAGCCGCCATTAAGTTTGAAACGAGCTGTACCCTATGACACTCGGGAGATGAATACCTTTCATTTGAGATCCCATTCATCGAAACCCGTCTAGGGGTTAGTCCTGTAGAGGGAAACAAAGAAAGCTACATACATACATACATGTATACGCGCGAAACACATTACCCTCGCTGGCGCAGTCTGGTAAAAAACGCGAAAGTTTGAACCTACCTAGCTTATAGGTACATCAGAATAACGCTTAAGTAGGCTATTTATATCAGCGATGAACGGGATCTGAATTCCAGGCGAGCGGAGCCGCCAGCAACAGCTAGTATTAAATAGACACATCAAGATTGTTTACGTTAACTTCAATGGAATATTTATTCCTAATCGAACTTCTTTTTTTAATCGGCTACACCGATTTCTTTTCTTTAGAGATGTGGCGAGGGCCAAGACTTATCGACTTATTATTTACTTAGTATTCCGTTGCTTCTACCAGTTTATCGAATAGTAATTTTTATAATTCCTAGACTCCATCCGGTAAATATTTACAACTATATTCTCACGATAAATATTGTCACTAATTCTAATGCTGTGCTAGCATTAGAATTAGTGTTGTCTCGCCTCGCATAACTTCGTCAAACCTCGCCTCGCCTAACCTCGACGAGAGTGAAGTGCTAGCATAAGAAAACCTGCAGCGAACAAAATACACTCTTTCCATCAGAGTTCTATTGCCCGGGCTACGCATAACTATATGATAAATATTATGATGAATATTATATATGAAGTCATAAAATTACACTTCAATCAATACATTGAGGGTATAATATGGTAAAACAATGTTCAAAGTGATTTCATCGGCTTCATCACACAGTATCGCTGAAGAAGTTTATACAGCATAGCAACAGTAAAATACGCGTACAATCATCATGTTAAAGGTATAATTGTAAAACAATGTTCAAAGTGATATGATCGTTCTCATCACAGTCATCACCCTATATTGTTAAAAAGTTGAGTTAAAGAATTAGGTAATGTAATAGTTACAAAAATGCTCAAGGTAATTTCGTACTCATAATCCTATATCGCTACAAAGTTACAACAAATGTTCAAGGTGATATCATCGTTCTGAATACCCTATACCGTTAAAAAACCACATTCGCATCGCCACATTGAGGGTACAAGGTAAAACAGTGTTCAAAGTGATAAATTAGCGTCGTTCTCGTCAGGCTATATCGTTATAAGGTTACAGCAAAATATACGCCCAATCACTATACCGAGGGTACATGGTAAAATAATCTTCCTCCTAGCGTTAATTCCCAGTCGCATCCGAAGCTTTCAGCTCGGAGTCTGTGATCCGCTTTTACCAGTCATATCTACAGATTTGGCTAGACCTCGATATTTTCCGTGAAGCGATTGCCATCTGACCTCCACGACCCAATGTTAACATTAGGCGATATCGAAGCTTTGCAGCTAGACCGTTGGACTTTTTAGGGCACCAACTACTCGTAACGATTGCCATAGATGTTCTTATGGCAACCGGGACCGACGGCTTAACGTGCTCTCCGAGGCACGACCAGACCAATGCAAATACTCATATTTAATGCACACAAATATTTGCACTGAGCGGGGATCGAACCCGCGCCTCCTGCGTAGCGGCCGCGTTCACTACGGCTACGCCACGGAGGCTGTCAAATAATGTTAAAGGTGGCTGTCAAATAATGGTAAAATAATGTTAAAGGTGATGTCATACGAACATCTATAGCAAATCGGTAGGAGCCCAGTCTAACAGGTCTCAATCGTCACATTTACGGTACGTGGTAAAACAATGTTAAAGTTAATCTGGGGGCACGGCAGTGCCCCCGCCAAGTCGAGCAAAAAAGAGCGGCACGGCCGTAACACTATTTTCTCGAAGCACTTCAGGCCATTTTCGACCCCCTAGAACTTCGTTGTGGATAAACCTAGAAGCCTGAATCTTCGGTTACCAAGTAGGCACTGTAAAAACACTTTATATTTCAAATTTCATTCAATTTGAACCAGTAGTTTAGGAATTATAACTAGTCAAAGTTTGCAAATTTCGCAAATTTTGTCACTCACTGACTGACCGATCATCAAAACTCTAAGGCACTTCTAGCAGACGTAGAAGCCTCAAATTTAGAAGATAAGTAGTGTTTAGTGTACAACTCAAGGGAAAATTAAAATATTCTTCAATTTCAGCAATTTCACTAACTGCATAAATAACTTAGTAATCTCATTTAAATATATGGGATTACAAAGTTACATTTGCAGTGAACTTTTCAGTGTACATGAATCCATCCATACTAATATCAGTCTAACGAAGTATTGTAATAAATGCGAAAATAACTATCTGAGCGTCTGTTATTTATTAGTATTACGCTTTCACACCTAAAATACTAACTAAATAAACGATGATGATGAAAAGTGAAGAAGTGGGAGTGGGAGCGGGAGTGCAAGTGCGCGAGGGAGTGGGACTGGGACTGGGACCGGGACAGGGACCGGGATCGGGACTGGGACTGTCCGACACAGAGAAACACCGTTTTTTTTTTGTTTACTTATTCTTATTCAACCCACAAATCCCGTGCGTAACTAATTTTGAGTCTTAATGACCTTCAGTTTTAGTTTTGGTTTAGGTAGGTACTATCATACAGATGTTTATTTAAAAAATGCCGAAACTAAAGCTATTAGTATGTTTAAAGTTAATACCCTTTTATGAAATTGGGAAGACACGCGATGAAATCTGTGTCAAATTCAATATGCCATAGCTACTCTTTGTAGAATAATTCAGAACAAAGATATTTATAATCAAATGCACCTTTGGTAATTTATTACCTTTTATAATTCCCAATGAAGATTTATACTCAGACATACGTATAATGTTCACATCATACGTTATTTTAAATAATCGCACCTCTATAACTGAAAATAACCTGTATTCTGACCTCTATTAATGGAACCCTCTGTAAATGAGACACATTTTTTTTATACCTGGGTATCTGAGACACTGGGTAAGTGGAATACCTCTATAAGTGAGACAAATTTGCAGGTCCCTTGAGGTCTCACTTAACCAGGTTTCACTGTAATAATTAGAAATTGTTTTTTTTTTAATTAGATTTCATTCAGATCTGTTCAGCAGTTATGACGTGATAGACTGATAGAGTAACACACATTTATACAACATCCTAACAAACTTTCAGATCTATTAGTAGGATTAGTAGTAGGCAATTAATTATTTAGTGTACTATATTAGTCAGCGTAGTTATTTAAGCCCCTATCTAGTTTCAGTAAAGTAACATAAATATAGTTACGCCCTTGTTACAAACAAACTTTTAATTTTATAGGGCATATTCACCACTTTTTTATAATTTTTATGTCGTAACTCCAAGCTAACTTTCAAATTACACAGTCTATTCTGATTATGAGTGTTTTGGTTTAAAATACATTAAAACACGACATTTTGCACTATTCTGTATGATTATAAGTCTAAAATTAAAAAAGTTGTGATAAATCTTTCTTATTTTTTTTAGTTTTTTGCTTCCCTTGAAAAGTTTGTATTTTGTCTTTTACGACCTTTCTTCCCCACGGTATCGACTTGTAAAAAAATGCCAAGCCTCGCCGCCTTCGATTCTTCTACCGCAAAAAGGTGTGAGATCCATGTTATACCAAGTCGGTTAATTTATTCAGTCCCTACTTCAGAGACTTTCTGTCCTAAGTTATTACGTAATAAGCTTTTATGTTCTGAATATAATAAATTGACTTGGCCATCGCATGAAAACAATGTATCGCACATCACAATAATTACATTATATAAGATTGTTTAGTGCGATTGCCAAGTCAATTTATTACATTTAAAACATAAAAGCTTATTACGTAATAACTTAGGACAGAAGGTCTCTGAAGTAGGGACGGAATAAATTAACCGACTTGGTATAACATGGATCTCACAACTTTTTGCGGTAGAAGAATCGAGGGCGGCGAGGCTTGGCATTTTTTTACAAGTATTGTTTTTTATGGGATATCATTGTTCTCATCACCCTACATTGCTAAAAATTCAATCACGGATTACAAAATCAATTCAAAAAGTTGGCATAGTAACAGCAACATAAATACCCTCACTTTGCCAAAATCATAAAATAACAGCACAGTAATGAAATATGGTAAAAACATTGAAGGTGATTGTCAGCGTTCTCAACTCAAAATTTTAAACAGCATAGTAAAAGCATAATAAATGCTCAATTACCACATTGAGGGTACATGGTAAAGCAATGTTCAAACAGATCGTTCTTATCACCCTAAATTCATGGGTATCTAAGTTGTTACAGCATAACAACTTAGATACCCTCAGTTTGAAAAAGCCATAAAATAAGATCACAGTAATGAAGTATGGTAAAACAAAGTTGAAGGTGATATTGATCTCATCACTGATGTTCAATCAGCATAGTAACATCAAAAAAATAACGCGCGATCGCCACATTGAGGGTACATGGTAAAATAATGAGATATCGTCGATTTAATCACCCTATATCGCTAAAAAGTTACAAGTTACAACATCATCATCATCATCTCAGCCATAGGAAGTCCACTGCTGGACATAGGCCTCCCTGAACGCGCTGGATGCGAGCCGCTTCCAACCGGTCCTATTGGAGATCTATAGTTACAACATAACAGCAACAAATACCCTCACTTTGTCAAAGTTCTAAAATAACCACACAGTAATGAAATATGGTAAAACAAAATTTAAGATGATATCATCGTTCTCATCTCAAACGTTTAAACAGTATAATAACAGCAAAATACATGCACAAACGCTACATTGATGGTACATGGTAAAACAATTTTCAACATGATATCGTTGTTCTCAACACCATTATATAGCTTAAAAATTACAGCGTAGTAACAGCAACAAATATCTACCCTCATTTTTGCAAAAATAATAAAATAACAGCACAGAAATCAAATGACTTACCAAAATATTGCAGAATACCCGCAGACACGTTGAACAGGCGCATATCTACGTAGTGATGCTCCCACGCCACACCTGCACACCTCTCACTGCTGCTTGGGCTCACTGCTATGCTATGAATCGACTCACAAGCTTTGACCCTTGCAATGGGTCCTATTTCGACTAAATCAGGATGGTAATCAGATGCTAGAGTATTTAAAAAAGCAACGCGGGTTATTGTTCAGTACACTACACAGTAACTTTATCACGCAGTCAATAAGGATGCTTACAATATTTTTGAATTTTAGAATTTTAACTATACTGAGAATAATTAGGATTTAAGCTATACTAAAATTAAATCACAATCCGGTAGAACACAGTGAGGTTAGTGGTCTCAACCGACCACTTCGCGCCGCGTCCAATGCAAGACTGTCGCAGTGTCGCCCGGGTCGCCCCCAAAGACCAAAAGAGAGACTGTCGCCCCTCTCCGCTCGGACGTAATAATCAGTGTTGCCACATACAAAAAATCCAAACAATTATTACTTGGCATTCGTAACATTCAAACACTTTACATAAAAATATTTTCCCGAATGTTCCATGTATCGATGAAATGATTTGTGCTATTGTGGTAGCAAACAAGCACACGACCCATCTAATGAAAAGCTGTTATTGCATTCTATGAAGGCTGGCAACACTTGTCTTGTTTATTCTCTCGTGTAGAAGGCTTCCTCGTGTAGGAGGTAACATGGTAGGGCTTCGGGAGTCTTACAAACTATACGAAATGCATATATACATACTGCTAGCTAACACCTATCATAAGTAAATAGGCATCGGTGAGCGATGCTCAATCGGGCTCAATTTATGCTTGGTTTAATTTTTTGGACTAAGTCTAGCTCAGTATCGTCTCTTTGTCTATTTATTGAAAATGAATAAAATATAAAATATTCTTAAAAAATAACTGTAGGTACACCTGTATACGAGTAGTACACTAGTACCTGATCATGACTCATAAAACGATGGTTATGCTACCGGAACGCCCAAATTATCTGGTAATTGAAACCAAATTAAATAAATACGCTTCGGCCACGTACGAAATCACGTTTTCGAAACCAGTTTCGAAAGAAGAATAACATTTCTTCAAGAAACTGGTTTCTATAAAAGAATGATATTTAATCTTAGGTAAAGGTACCTATCGAGAAAAATACCTTTCTAAAATTGAATATAGGAATTGTGTTAACGTTGGTTTACTTTATTATTGTTCAGAGGTAAGTAGGTACTAAAAAACATCATCATTCTAAAAACAGATAGAGAAAGATTTTTCTGTGTCAGCCGGTACCAAATTAAAAATGCAATTATGAGTTTACTTCATCCATGGACTACAAGTTAAGTTAAGACTCATATAAATTGTGAAGGCTGAATAGCGAAAACCACTTTATTATAAACTTTTCGATTTTATGGAATTTTAAATGAATTTGCTGCTCCAAATCTGTAATATCGATATGTGTGGTAAATAAAATAAAGTGTATGGAGCATCACTACGAGAACGTTGACAGTGTTGACAATTGACATTACGTAAAAAAAAATGTTGTTTGTTTTCTTTTTGTTGTTTATACAAAACAGCGAGCGAACACCACTTGCTACTGTGCCAAAAGTTTTGTTTTGTTATTATTTTATAATTTACTTTACGTTTTCAACAGGTTGCCCTTGTTTACCTACGTGAAGATGTCTAGAACTGATAGTAAATGGTGTCGGATTTGTTTGTCGAACAACGAAGACGACAATATTTTAGATACTTCGTATTATACTGAGTTGCTTATTCAACTTACAAACTACAAAGTAGGTTTATGATATTTCTTTATATCTGTCTGAATCAAACCACTTGTACTGTTCCACAATATTTATAACTTAACCAATAACCGGTTTCACCAATAGTATAAAAAATACTGATAAGTAATATGAAATGACTTCGTTCGTTTGAAGTCGGGTAAAACCAGCCATCCCATATTTAAGCGACCCCAGACTCCAAAATGAAGAACTCGGATGTGACCCAGACTAAAGCAAAGTGGGCACGAATAGCATATTTTGCGAAATGTGGGTGACAATATACCTCTGCTTACCCCTTCGAGGTTTTACAGTTATAGTCTTTGCCTCTTTCATACAAGCCTTTACATAGACCTACTTTTCTTTGACCTACCTTCCCCAATAAATGGACTAGGTATTCAGCATAAAAATACGAACGAGTAGTTCCTGAGATTTGACCATTATTATAGACTAGCTTTTACCCGCGGCTCCACCCGCGTGGATGTCGGTTATCGCGGCCAAACATAGTCTATGTCCTTGCTCAAGGTCTAAACTACCCCTATACCAAATTTCATCAAAATCGGTTCAGTGGTTCAGACGTGAAAGCATAACAGACAGAGTTACTTTCGCATTTGTAATATTAGTATGAAGTATGGGTTTAATCTGTTTTTTCTATGTTCCAGTATAGTGCAGAGATCTGGCTCTGCATGTGGTGTAGAACAATATTGCACAAGACCATCACTCTGAAAAGACTCGCCTTAGCGTCCAAACAGTTACTTCAATCACAAAATGAGGTGAGAGAGCATCCAACTCAAAATATCATTACAATTTTCAATGGACACTCCGTGTGGTGGTTCTCCCAAGCGACTACAATATGGGGTTCTTCAAGAAGGGCATTAGAAGGTTTCTTCAAGGTCGGCAGCGCAAGTGTGATGCCTCTGGTGTTGCATACATCCATAGGCCACGGTAACCACTTCCCATCAGGTGGGCAGTGTGCTTGTCTGCCACCTAATGGTATAAAAAAAATTTAGCAGCCTGGTTTCCAGACGGTTGATCTACCCTTCATATGTGTGTGATTTCAACCATTTCTCCAGCTCCACCCCTTTGACTAGGATTACCTGTGTCCTGTTAAGCCAGTTGTTTTAAAATTAAATAAATATAAAATTTTAAACTGGCAACTGCCGTTTGGTCTTGCCAAATGGCAGCTGCTTTGCAGAAAATATTGAAGTTGAGTTGCATCAAAATTAGGCCTGTATTCTAGAATGACACTCAGTCCTGAATCTTGACAGATTGGACAGATTGTGTATAGAGGCTGTCCATTAATCACATGATGTTTTTTTAGCAATCTTTAACCCCCCCTGCCCCATGGTGATACGTGGTGAGGTTTTGGACTAACCCTCCCCCCCAGCCAAAATAACGTGTATTTTTTTATTCATTATTTAATGCTAAAAACTAAGAATCGTGACAAAAATCGCGAGTTATAACCCCCCTCCCTCTCCCCTTTTGAGCCTTACGTGATTAATGGACAGCCCCATACAGATTTGTATCTAAATAAATTGGAATTCAGAACTGAGTACCATTCTAGAATATGAGGTCAAAACTGGAAAGTTGACCACGACTGAGTATGGAAAAAAGCTCAGAGAATGATAGCAGTAGTCTGGAGGGGCTCATGAAGGCCAAACTAGAATTAGAATTAGTTATTCTATAAAATAAAATTGTTCTATAGTTATAATGAACATTCTTTTACAGGTACCATGCAGTTTACAATGCAACAAACATATTCCAAGACTATCGCACACCGGTGTGTCACATGTAAATATCTCCTCAGAGTATAATGATAAGGAAAACATTGAAACAATAATTTTAAATGAAAGTAATAACATAAATGATGAAAATTTAACATCAAAACATGTTAAACTGAATGTGATTTCTATAAAAAATGAATGCATGAATGATAACTTAAATGAAATCAGTCTACAGAATGAACTAAATCTGCATGAGGTCATAATTGAAGACTCTAATCATTCAATTGATTATTTAAATGAAGAAATAGAATATCAAAAAGTAAATGATACACCAGCTTTTCAAAATATGAACAAAACGCCACCAGAAAATAATAAATTGATTACAAATCAAGAAAATGAATGTTTTGTCCAACAGAAAACATTAAAAAATAAAATAAACAAACAAATGAAACTTACAAAAAATAATAAAAAAGTCTCTAAAAAAAGAAGAATAGATTTGAAATTGGAAGAGCTGAAATTTGAAGTTAGATATTTGAATTTAGAAGAGCAACTCAAAGAGGTGGAAATAAAAAGGAATAAATACAAAGATAAAAAGTTTCAATGTGAGTCTTGTGGAGTTGGGTTTTTAACGAATGATTACTTTGAACAGCACAAGTTACGACATACCGAGGTAAGCAGTCATTGTGAAAACTATTACAGCCGCTGTTCTTCTGCCTGGCGTGGGAGATGCCAAGGCTGAAAAGCCGAAACGAGCTTCGAGCTGAAGAAGCTTCAGATGCGACTGGGATTAACGCTATTCTACATGAAGGAGGCTCACCCCCTATCAAATAGACTTAAAAATCATAGATGATGTTGTTTGTGCCTACCACTTTGGGGATTTATAGATGTGAATTCTTCTTCCTCCTAGCGTTAATTCGCAGTCGCATCCGAAGCTTTTTCAGCTCGGAGTCTGGGTTCCGCTTTACCAGTCTTTACTACGGATTTGGTTAGACCTCGATGTTTTCCGTGGAGCGATTGCCATCTGACCTCCACATCCCAATGGTAACATTAGGCGATATCGAAGCTTTGTAGGTAGACCGTTGCTTTTTGACTTTTTAGGGCTTCAACTACCCGTAACGACTACCATAGATGTTCTTATGGCAACCGGGACCGCCGGCTTAACGTGCTCTCCGAGGCACGACCAGACCAACGCAAATACCGATATTTCATGCACACAAATATTTGCACCGAGCGGAGATCGAACCCGCGCCTCCTGCGTAGCGGCCGCGTTCACTTCCGCTACGCCACGGAGGCTGTCTGTATGTGTAAAGTAGGTCTAAAATTAGTAAAAAGTCTACTGTCTTTCTCCCAGGCAGCCGGCCTACACAAATGTAATATCTGCTCACTCCACTTCAAAACGACGCTGGTGTTGTCTCAGCACTTGTTGTCCCACAAGCGAAAGTTTTCGTGCACCACATGTGGGGCCCGGTTCGGCAAGTGGTCCAACTGTGTGGTGCACAGACAGAAGTGTGGAGCCGCTGTCTTGTATGTGGAATGTGAGACGTGCAATAAAGTGTTCAGGTAAGTGCTTTATCATCACAAGTGTCTGTAACTTTATGGTTAACGGGTTGAGGAGTCCCGGGTTTGTTTCCTATGACACAACTGTTGTGAACCAAAGTCAAAGTCAAAGTCTTTATTTCTCAAAATAGTGCAACACTGTTACAGCTTTTTGACGTCAAAAACTCCTTAAAACTAAGTTTACCACCGCTTCCTAAGCGCTAATGGAGAAGAAACGGCGCAACAAACTCCACTTCTTACACACGCAATTTAACTAGGCTTAATGAATCATAAAGACTAGTATTTTTATATTATAACCCCTCTGGTTAATGGGAATACTAATATTAAATCTTTATATCGCAGAGATTTTTTTTTATCACAGGGTCTGCAGTACGCGTGTGTGTGTAGTAGCCCTTGGTCCATTTAAGGTCCATGGCCCGCGATAACCACTTCTCCATCAGGTGGGCCGTATGCTTGTCTGCCACCTAAGTGGTATAAAAAAAATTGTTAAAACCGCCATCTACCGAATACTTCATTGTATACTCTAGTTCTTAAACCCTCTACTAGATGGCGCTGTACTGTGAAGTTTAGTATAGCTCCATCTAGTTTGAGATCGACAGAGTTGTTTAATGCGGTAACAGAAACAGCGCCGCGAGTTCAATGATTTCTTCCAACTCAAAAAATTCCCAACGCACCTGGTTCGTTAGCTGCACCATGTTTCCAGATCGATAGATAGATAGATAGATAGATAGATAGCTAGCTAGGTACTTTTTATTGCACACCAAACATAGGATACGTACAGAGGGCAGTACATGATACTCAGATGTGCAATGGGCAGTCTTATCGTGGTATGCGATTTCTAAAACCGCGTCCGCTGCGCCATGTTTTGAAGAGAACATTGTTCTTGAACATGAATAGGGGGCGTGGCTTAATCGTTTTCTCGAACAAAAAAGGTGCGTACAGATCATGTAACATGTTGTATAACTTGTATTATATAACACGTCCACATTATCTAACATTGTTTTATAACTTTGCAACATTGTACTAACTTCAGTGTCTACATTACTGAAACATGTTATATAACATGTTATGCTATATAATTTGTACGCACCTAAAAAAAGTGTATGTTCAAGAACAATGTTCTGTTCAAAACATGGCGCAGCGGACGCGGTTTTAGAAATCGCATACCACGATAAGACTGCCCATTGCACATCTGAGTATCATGTACTGCCCTCTGTACGTATCCTATGTTTGGTGTGCAATAAAAAGTACCTAGCTAGCTATCTATCTATCTATCTATCTATCGATCTATCTATCTATCTATTTATCTATCTATCGATCTATCTATATATCTGTCTGTCTATCTATCTATCTATCTGTCTATCGATCTATCTATCTATCTATCTAAAGAGGTTTTCACTACCCAATTATGTGTATGAAGAAGTTATCACTTCAAAAAACCTAGGTTATGTAAGAAAGAACCAAAACTAACCGCTAAGATCCTGTGCATCATGTCTATGTATTCCATTCCAGTGACGCTCATTCCCTGAAGGTCCACGCGAGGGTCCACCGGCTGCAGAAGCAGTTCTCGTGCGAGGAGTGCGG
This sequence comes from Eilema depressum, assembly GCA_914767945.1. Taxonomy (NCBI): domain Eukaryota; kingdom Metazoa; phylum Arthropoda; class Insecta; order Lepidoptera; family Erebidae; genus Eilema; species Eilema depressum. The sequence goes on from OU612039.1 coordinate 6,952,041, forward strand.
CGCCAAGTTCACCACCAGGCAGAAGTTGGCCGTGCATGCCAGGTAACATATCCATTCTTCCATACTCCATACTAATATTATAAAATGCGAAAGTAACTCTGTCTATCTGTCTGTTACGCTTTCACGCCTAAACCACTGAACCGATTTTAATGAAATTTGGTATAGGGGTAGATTAGACCATAGGCTACGTTTGATCGCGATAACCGACATCCACGCGGGCGGAGCCGCGGGATAAATCTAGTACATACATATAAACAAACTAGCTGACCCCGCGAACTTCGTACCATCATGTCAATAGATGGCCACATGATACTCTATTAGTATTTTTTTCTTTCTTTTTCTTCCTTTCTTCTCGCACCCCGGTCAACCCAAGTCCATCTCTTTCTGTCGGTTGTGGTGACCACGGACTCCCCATTGGCCCCCAACCAATAATTGCCAGAGATTATTCAACCAAACCAACAATTCCATCAAATTCCAGGTCTCATAGTGGCGTGAAGCCGTTCAGCTGTCCTCTGTGTTCGCGTTGCTTCACCACGAACTCGAACCTGAAGGCCCACGGCGCCGTGCACTCCTCGCAATCTCACCACTACTGCGTAGAGTGCGATACGCGCTACAAGACCGCCAAGAGCTTCAAGAGACACCTCCGCGAGTCCATCAGACACGTACGAGAGCGGAGTCACGTGTGAGTAGATACTCTCTTGTTCCCCAGCATCTGCCCACTTCATTTTCTGAAGTGGGCAGATGCCTTTTCCCTAGAATGTATTGTTTTGTCATAGTAAGTGGCATACGACCACGGCTATTCTTGATATTTTCTTGTTTAATACATTTTAGAGCGTGGCTTGCAGTATTCGGGTTTTAGTTTGAAAGTTAATTTTTATTTTTAAGCTATTGCATAGCTTTTATCGCGGGCCTTGAGCGTGGAGACCGAATCCAGAAATTCCGTAACGAAAATTTGTAACACCTCCGAGCTCGCACGAACAGAGCCGAGCTGCTCCGAAGTAGCTTCGCTTAACGTAAGTAATTATAATTGCATAAGTTGTTAGTTTTCAAATTCAAATTCAGACACAGACTCAGACTCAGACTCGATCTCCGAACTCCGAAATCCGAAATCCGAAATCCGAAATCCGAAATCCGAAATCCGAAATCCGAAATCCGAAATCCGAAATCCGAAATCCGAAATCCGAAATCCGAATTCCGAAATCCGAAATTCGAAATTCGAAATTCGAAATCCGAAATCCGAAATCCGAAATCCGAAAATCAAAATCAAAATCAAATTCAAATTCAAATTCAAATTATTATTTATTATAATTGCATAAGTTCATAAAAAATGCTATACAATAGCTTTACCGCGGCAGTCCCCGAGTGCCACACGTCTTTTTTTTTATTTTGAGGCAAGCAACACCCAATAATTTATACATATTTTTGAAATGTGCTAATTGAGCCCTTTAATTTGATACCAAACACGGTCTATTTATCTCAAGCTTATTTTTTGTTGCAATACTTTATGTCCGCTAGAGGGCGCCACATTAGATTTAGTAAAACGTCATATAGCCTATAACCAGCGGACGATCAAGACGCTTGTTTGGGTTCTCCGATGGTCGAGAATAAATAAAAGACTGTGGACTGTATACTAGGTTCGCTGGTGTATTTGAGAAGCAGTACGAGGTACAATGGTGCAATGCGCGAGCGGTGGAATGATGCGTAGGCGAGCACGGTCGGTGACGAATGTTCTGGTCGTCGCGTCGCTGATGCGTTGCGGTCCCCCACTTCGCCTGCTCCAAACCGGTTTGTAGTAGGGACGCGACGTGTTGAGTGAGGCGACAGATGACGAGGATATCGATTCTCGACATATTCCCCCGCAGGTGATGTTATATGTCCTGAACTGGAAGAGGACAAATATTATTAAAGGCTCTTCGGATCGTACCTCTTCTGGTACGAATGTCTGCTACCCTGTTGGCCCCGTCGATACCCGGGAAGACCTTAATGATTCTGCCAATCATCCACTGTAGAGGAGGAAGATGTTTATCTTTTACCAATACAACATCATTGATGTTTAGGCTTTGGTTCGAAGGCGTCAGCCATTTAGACCTCTGATGCAATGTAGATATATACTCCTTTTGAAACCTGGCCCAGAAGTGCTGCCTGATGTATTCCAGACGCTTGTAGCGCTCGGTACTGGATATATCCTTATCAAGTACTTGTGGTTGTGGAATTGACGTGAGTGGCCGTCCAATTAGGAAATGAGACGGAGTAAGAGCAGTTAGATCAAGGGGGTCTGTAGATAAAGGAGTAAGAGGACGAGAATTTAAAATAGACTCTATTTGAGCCAGACATGTGTTCATCTCCTCATAAGTAAAATGAACTGTCTGCAGCAGTCGCCTGAGGTGATGCTTTGTGAGACGTACCGCCGCCTCAGACATCCCATTGAAATGAGGGGTGTAGGATGGAGTAAATTTAAAATCTATACCTTCTTGTGCTATGTCATGTTGTATGTTAGATTCCTCTAGAAATCTATGCAAGTCATTGTGAGCACCCACAAAGTTCGTTCCGTTATCGGACGATATGCTTTGTGGCTTGCCCCTACGAGCAATGAATCGGTGTAACGCGGCAATGTAAGATTCCTTTGTAAGATCTGTAACAAGCTCCAGATGAATAGCCTTAACCGAAAAACACACAAATATGCACAGGTAGGACTTTAAGAGCCTGCAGCCTCGACCCTTGCGGTCAGCTATCAACAATGGTCCCGCGTAGTCAACGCCACAGTGTAAAAAAGGAAATTCTAAATTAGTCCTATTGTAAGGAAGTTGACCCATAATGGGCTGAGTACATTGAGCCTTAAACCTAAAGCATTTCAAACATTTATTAACTATAGATTTAGATAGATTTCTACCGTTTAGAGGCCAGTATGTTTGACGCACGTTTGCAAGCAATAATTGTGGGCCTGCGTGTAGTAGATTATTATGAAACATATGAAAAATAAGTTTTGTTAAATGATGCTTGCTACAAAGCAATATGGGGTGTTTAACATCATAAGTATAAGGCGAATTATCCAATCTACCACCTACACGAATAATAAGTTTTTCATCTAGAAATGGAGATAAGGACAACAACCGATTTTTACTAGGTAAAACCTTCCCAGCCTTCAGAATAGAAAACTCGTCAGGAAACATTTCAGACTGAGCCTGTCGTATGATGACTACCATTGCGTTTTTTAAGTCTAAAGTAGTACAACTAGTAGTATGTAAGTGTTTTTTAGTTTTTAAGTGTATAAATTTTAGTATGTAAGAAATAATTCTTTGTATTTTGTTTAGGTTAGAATATTTATGTATTAGGCAAGATATTAAGTTAGTGTTTTGATTGTTATTATCGTTTAATTTATTTGTAGTTAAACATATTTTTTCTGTATAATCTAATTTACAATTTTTATTTGTATTAGGCATTTTAGGCCAAAACTCATTGCTTAATTTCAGGAAAGGTGGTCCGTGCCACCATATTGAAGAATTATTTAATTGATCCGCGGATGATCCTCGCGACACTAAATCAGCGGGATTTAACTTTGTAGGAACATAGCTCCATGTATCTCCCGTCGTAATCTCCTGTATTTCGTTCACGCGGTTGCTGACGAAATGCTTAAACTGGCCTGCACTTGTCGACAACCAACCTAGGACTACTGTCGAGTCACACCAAAACCGACAAGAATATACGTTTAGAGTTAGCGCGGACATGACCTTAGCACACAGCCTTGCGCCCAGTAATGCTCCACAGAGTTCCAGACGCGGGATGGTGACTGGTTTTATGGGGGCAACCCTATTTTTAGACGTTAATAATTGCACGTTAATGTGACCCTTATTGTCGATAGACCTAACATACAAGCATGCACCGTAGGCGTGTTCGGAAGCATCGGTGAACGTATGGATTTCGATCCTATTACAATCTGTACATAGAACCCAACGCGGTATTTTTAAATTATTGAGAAAATGTATTTTATTGGCAAATGAGGTCCATAGATTAATTATGTCATCAGATAATTTCTGATCCCACGAATACTTTTTTATCCAAATCTTTTGCATGATAATTTTTGCTTCGACCACACATGGTCCGACTAGTCCGAGGGGATCAAAAATTTGACTAATAACTGACAAAATATGCCTTTTAGTTATCTTTTTATTATTTTCTATATTTATTTGATATGACAAAATGTCTAGGTTAGATTGCCAAACTAATCCTAATGTTTTCGATGTCCCTTTTGAATCTGAAAAATCATGAATAGTTGGGGACTCGCTATTTGAGATTGCATTTAAGATTTCGATACTATTTGATTGCCATTTTCTTAATTCGAACTTGGCGGAAGATAAAGTAGAAATGACATCTTTGCATATTCTAATAGTATCATATATAGAAGAGCTGCCGCTTAGATAGTCGTCCACGTAAAAATCGTGCATGATAGAATTGTTTACGTCTTTATCACTAACAGTGGACGCTAGGCTAGACAAACACTTCGTTGCTAGATAAGGTGCTGAACTCGTGCCGTATGTCAATGTGTTTAAAGTGTATGTGTTCAAAGGTAAATTTGAATCACGTCGAAAAATAATTTGTTGTAATGATCTTTGGGTTTTATTTATATTAATACATCTATACATGCGTGCTATATCACCGGACACTACATATCTATGCTGTCTGAAACGCAATAAAATAGAATATAACTCGTCTTGAACAGTGGGGCCTACCATTTGCAAGTCGTTTAACGAGTATCCCGTAGAAGTAGCTGCCGAGCCATCGAACACAGTGCGAAATTTTGTTGTTGTGCTGGACTCGCGAAGTATGCCGTGATGCGGTAAAAAATAGCTGACTGTAGTGTCGTCTTTTGGCAATAATTCAAAATTTTTGGTCATGTGACTTAAAGATTCGTATTCACTCATAAAGGTAAGGTATTTTTCTTTAAACATGGGGTCACGATTAAATCTTCTTTCTAAAGCAAGAAAACGAGATTTTGCTAGATGAAATGAATTACCCAAAATTTTTGGATCGTGTTTTAAAGGCATTGAAACAACAAAACGACCTTCGTCGTCGCGAAAGGTGTTTTTGATAAAGCTTTGCTCGCACGCCTTTTCTTCAGCAGTCATAGAATGCCGAGATTCAAGCGTGTCAAGTTTCCAAAAACAAGAAAGGTCGGGGTTCGATTCCCCTTGTGTAAATAGACAAAAATTTGAAGAATTTGGTGTAGTAATGATGTGTTTTGTTACTAACCAACCCAATTTTGACTCGCGTAAGGTGGGCATATGTTTACCTAGTTCAATATGTTCCTTGCCCAAGATATCCCAAAATACGTCTGCACTTAAAAGAATGTCTATATTAGACGGGGTATTGTATGATGGGTCGGCAAGGGTGACACCACATGGCAAACGTACACTACTGACGTCAATGTACGAGGAGGGAATTAGTGGCGTAATTTTAGGCAAAACAACACAATTCAAGTCGATTTCATAATTTGTACATATTGATTTTATGCTAATATCGCAAGACTGTGTGCTAGTGGTAACATAATTATTAAAACCTGATACCGCGGCGTTCACGGAGCGCCGGCTTAGATGAAGCCTTTCGCAGCAGCCTTCAGTCATTAGGTTGATCGCACTACCGTTGTCTAAAAGTACCCTTGCGTTATGTTCGACGCCGCTGCCGTCCCTCACGCGCACGATAGCTGTGGAAAAGAATATACGTGGCGCAGTAGTATCTGTGTAGGTATCACTAGCTAGGACAAGACCTTCTGTGTTTACTTTGGAAGGCGATGGTTCGACTTTATCAAGGTGTAATAAGGTGTTATGCTTGTACTTGCAGTACTTGCAGTGAGATAAGGTACACTTGTTACTAGAATGGCCAGTACGTAAACAATTTAAACAGACCTTGAGCTGTTTAGCCTTTTCTATACGCGATTCAACTGCAAGAGATTTAAATGTTTCACACTTAAATAAGGTGTGTGATTGATTACATAACTGACACTGAAGCGTGTTAGTTTTACCACCCTCGCTTAAGTTTGAATCAGATTTAGATTTATTGGAATTTGAAGAATTATTATTATTAGTTTGACCATTATGATCCTCCAAGCTTTCAAGTAAGTCTGCTCGGCTTCTCAAAAATGTCATGAATATATCTAGCGTGGGGCTATCATTTAATTTGTTTCGATGTTCTTCCCAGTGACGTAATGTTGTTTTGTCCAGCTTTGAAGCTGTCATAAAAATAAGAAAGGTGTCCCAATACTGAGTGGGCTGCTTTAAAATAGTAAGCGCTCGAATATTTTTAATGGTGGAATCAATCAAATACCTGATGGATTTACATGATTCCTTTTGTATAGGATTGATGTTGAATAAGGCCTGTACGTGGTTATTAACGAGCAGACGATTGTTATCGTACCGCTCAAGCAACATTTCCCACGCAGTTAGATAGCTTTCGCTTGAAAAATTGATGTGCTTAATAACTAAAGCTGCACTTCCCTGAAGTGAAGCGCGGAGGTAGTGGAATTTATTGATGTTGTCAATGCTTGTATTGTTATGTATGATTGAAGTGAAAACATCTCTAAATTCTAGCCAGTGCTGATAGCTGCCGCTGAAATGGGGTAAGTCAATTTTGGGTAACCTGACATTAGTGCTCTTAAAGCTCTCACCAGATGGAGCATCATTGGGGCTTGCCACAGGATCTTGCCATTCCGTCGGTGTAAGTAGATAACGCGCGGCTGCCACAAGCGGAAAGTACTCGTTTTGAAACATCTCCCGTTCCCGCTCGGAGTTATTCTCGTCGCTGCCGGTGTCACTAAGCATATCGATTTCGTCCTGTAATGTGTCGAATTCAATATTTAAATTATCAATTTGGTTAAGACGACACTTCAGTTCGACTAACTGCAGCTCACTCAAACTTGCACAGCTTTTCAGCACCGTTAAATATTTATTAAATAATGTAAGCTTTGATTTTAAAGAAGATCTTTTCTTGATTAAAGTTTGTGCTTTTTCAGCAGGCATATTGCGTAAAAAGATAGTAGGTAGGTAGTTGAAGAAGGTAAGTGATGATAAGTTTGCTAAGATGCAATAGCAAAATGAATTAAGAACAAGTAGGTATAATTTATACAAAGGATTTAGATAATAAATCTACACAATGCAGTCAATGAATGCAAAGAATAGCTGCAAGCTCGGTCCGGCCGCGCCGTGCCACCTGATAACAAACCGGTTTGCTAAGCGGCGCGCGATCGAGCGCATAGGCAGGCGGCACACGTTAAGTTAAGAAAAAGATTTTTTACTATGTATAGCAAAGTATGCAACAAGAATATGTGTAAGTATGCAATTTGATTATTTTAAGTAATGAATAAGATTTTGTACCTATATATAGCAAGATATGCAACAAGAATAATGTATGCAATTAAATTATTTTTTATGCTTATGGGATGTAACAAAATATTAAGTAGGTATAATATTTTATTTAATTATGAGGAAGATGATCACTGCGACTGACTCAATAGGCTATTTGAAGCAGGGTAAAAGAATAGAGAAAAAGAAGAAATTTAATAGTAAAGGAGATAATCAGCGGGAGCAATAAGGATAAATTGGAACGGACTCACCACGTTTTATCCAACCATAAATTATTTTTTCTCTTCGTCTTCTAAAATGTTCTACGCCTTTCAAAATGGCCACGTAACGATGACGGCGCTTTTTGAGAAAGTTCTTCCGAAGTCCTCACGCGCACAGCTTACTTCGTCCAGACTTCTTTTCGGCGATGATGGACCAATATGTTTGGGTTCTCCGATGGTCGAGAATAAATAAAAGACTGTGGACTGTATAATAGGTTCGCTGGTGTATTTGAGAAGCAGTACGAGGTACAATGGTGCAATGCGCGAGCGGTGGAATGATGCGTAGGCGAGCACGGTCGGTGACGAATGTTCTGGTCGTCGCGTCGCTGATGCGTTGCGGTCCCCCACTTCGCCTGCTCCAAACCGGTTTGTAGTAGGGACGCGACGTGTTGAGTGAGGCGACAGATGACGAGGATATCGATTCTCGACACGCTTCTAACTCAATTGTCCAGTTCGAATAAGTAGTTGAAGAGCTATGAGGGAACAAACGAACATACATATATATATACATAGCCTGTCAAAATCATAACGCTTCTTTGGCTTCGCCGTAGTCAGGTAAAAACAGAATCGACCTCGGGCGGGACTCGAACCCGCGATCTTTCCTTTACAGGGGGAATACTCTGACCACTAGGCCACCGAGACCCACACTAAGCTGATCCAAATTCTTCTATACATCTGTCTAGGGCGACGGTGAGAGCCATCTACCGATACTCGTATGAACTACGGAACTAATGAATGATTATAATCATTTTTACCTGACTGCGCCAGCGAGAGGGTAATGTGTTTCGCGCGTATGTATGTATGTATGTATGTGTCTATGTGTGTATGTAGTTTTCTTTGTTCCCCTCTACAGGCCTAACGCCTGGACGGATTTTGATGAATAGGGTCTCAAATGAAAGGTATTCATCTCCCGAGTGTCATAGGGTACATAAAATTCCAACAAAAACTATACGGTAGATTTTTGATGCTAAAATATGTGTTGGCAAAAATTTTTTTTCATTCAAATTTATCGAGTAGGGTATCAAAATTAAGAGAATTAAAAGGAGATTACAATAGTTATTTGTTATACAAGAGTGCAAAGTTGCTTTTTAACCGCGTGCTCAGTTTTGATGACCGAGCAAGCGAAAGATTCTAAATTTGAATCACGAGCATAGCGAGTGATTCATTAATTAGAATCTTGAGCGTTAGCGAGGGAATCAAAAGAGCACAAGGTGTAAAATCTTTGCACTCGAGTGCAACACGTAACTTTTCATCCCACCTCAGCGAGGAAATAATGAAATGCTTCTTCTTCCTAGCGTTAATTCCCAGTCGCATCCGAAGCTTTCACCTCGGAGTTCGGGGTCCGCTTTACCAGTCTTAACTGCGGATTTGGCTGGACCTCGATATTTTTCGTAAAGCGACTGCCATATGACCTCCACAACCCAATGGTGACATTAGGCGATATCGAAGCATTGCAGCTAGACCGTTGTTGTTGAACTTTTTATGCATACAAATATTTGCACTGAGCGGGGATCGGACCCGCGCCTCCTGCGTTGCGGCCACGTTCACTACCACTACGCCACGGAGGCTGTATAATAATTATGTGTAATAATACTAATAATAAAATATCAACAAATAAAATTCAACAACAATGTTCAACCATAGGACGTGAAAAAAAAAATTATGCGCGCAAAGCAAATTTAAAAAAAAAAGTAGGTACACCAAGGAGGTTCCGAGTTGAGTTTTTCATAAATTAAAAAAAAGTTGTATGATAAATCGGCACCATATAGGTAGAAGTAAATAGGTTTAATGATGTTTTGAGTTCACAAACCTAGTACACACGATGTTCTAAATTCAAATTTACTTTACCACTCTAGAGGGTAAAAGCGACTTTTACACTCAGATATCGAAGAAAAAAAGTACTCTTTCCGAGATGGTGGGATGAAATAGTAGATTACCCAACAAGTGAAAAAAAGGTGAATTCTTTTCGAGGCACCAAGTTGTATCCCGAGAGGAGTGAAGGATTCTCCGGTAGAATCCCGAGCGTAGCGAGGGGTTCTAGAGAGAAACCTGAGTGGATCGAGGGATACAAGAGCCGAGATGAATTCTTTTTTCACGTGTTAGGTACTCAACTTTTCACCATTGACTACGAGAAAACGATTACTCTGTGAATTATGAATTACATTTTGTTATGGATAGTACACAAAAGAAGCAGCAAATTATCAGTAATAGCTACCGCTTTAGCGCGAAAAGACTCAGGTCAGGAGTCTTTTCGCGTTCGAGAATATGAGTTTAATTTTCATCACTAAATGAAGTCATTTTATGATTATGAGACAAACAAACTTTTACAAGGAAAATTACACGGAAAATGGCGGCATTTTTTTTTTTCTTAATTTAAACTGAGCCACATTCCATCCAGCCAGTGATTACATTTAGGTGGCTTTTAGTACGTTTTTATAGTGAGAGTGTGCAACCTCTTTGTATGTTTCACTAGAATCCGTACATTCGCGCATGTTCCAAATTCAAATTTTTTTATTCACTCGGTGAAACAAAGAGCGTTTTATTCACTGTTTTTGATGAATCACGGGCCCTTTTTCGAGTGTCAATGGTGAAAAAATATATAGATGTCATATCCTAACTAAAAAGGTTAAAATAAAATTAATTATTAAAAAATAAAAAAACCCGACTGCTGTCTAAAAGATTGAAACAAGCTTGATAGCAGGCGGTACCCATTAAATTTCTTTCGGTTTATGATTGACAAATGATAAACTTATTTCTTTCATCTACAGTTTCAAATGTACGGAGTGTGGGAAGGAGTTCTCGACTTCGAAAAGTCTGCAGTGTCATCAGGCCCGACATGGCGATGGACTGCCAGAAATTATGTGTCCCCAGTGTGATAAGGTACATTGTATACCCATGCTCATACATACATACGCTCACGCTAATTTTCTTCAGGGGTAGGCAGATATTAGCCATTTGACTCTATCTATAAATATAATAACTGAAAGGTGACTGAGTGACTGACATAGTGATCTATCAACGCACAGCCCAAACCACTGGACGGATCGGGCTGAAATTTGGCATGCAGGTAGATGTTGTGACGTAGGTATCCGCTAAGAAAGGATTTTGATTAATTCTACCCCCAAGGGGATAAAATAGAGGTTGAAAGTATGTATGAAACTTTGTCAATTTTAAACCGACCGAGACTTTGCATGCATAAAGATACTATGACGTAGGCATCTACGTAGTATGACGTAGGTTTCACCGATTACTCAAAGACGCCTGGACCGATTTGCAAAATATTTTTAAGCTATTGCATAGCTTCTATCGCGTGCCTTGAGTGTGGAGACCGAATCCAGAAATTCCGTAACGAAAAAAAGGTAACACCCCCAACTCCGAGCTCGCACGAATCGAGCCGAGCTGCTCCGAATGCTATGCAATAGCTTTACCGCGGCAGTCCCAGAGTGCCACAAGTCAAAGTCAAGGTCAAGGTCAAGGTCAGGTCAGGTCAGGTCCAAACCTAAGCTGACACTCCGAGCTCGCACGAATCAAGCCGATTTCGGAGCAGCTCGGCTCGATTCGTGCGAGCGCGGAGTCATAGTATAAATAGAGTCGGAGTTGGGGGATAATTGCATAAGTTGATAAAAAATGCTATGCAATAGCTTTACCGCGGCAGTCCCCGAGTGCCACACGTCTTTTTTTTTTTTTTTGACTGGTTATACTTCCCAGGTGGTCCCATGTAAATTTTATCAAAATTGGTCAAGCAGTTTATGAAATATCAACAAATATCGGTAGAAGTCGGTTATTAAAATTTTTCAATTGGAGATTATTTACATTTTTTTTTTGTTTGTTTCAGACCTTCTCCAGTAAATCAAATCTTAGCAAACACTTGAAGTGCATACATAAACATGTTCTGACGACGAACGAGAAGTAACCACGCGTTGTACAGTCAGAATCAGATCTATCTTGACTACAGTCTCAAAATGATCTTAATAAAAAGCAAGTCTCTTCATCCTAGCGTTAAGGCGGCCACCACACTTACAGTCCGCCTGCAGTTTTTCGTCTGTCCGGCGGACTGCAGTCCTTATGTCATCAATGTCATCATAATTTTATTACCTCAGACTAAAATAATAACATTATTTTATTCTTTTAGGCTGATGTTTTTACGCATAAAATGCCGACGGCCATAGACTGTCCAGCCTTTAACTGTCTTTGCTGACCGGAATCGTCAAGCGGTCACACACATATTAGCGGTCAGTCCAAAATCGTATACCGATATAGATACCGACCGGAGACCGATATCATCCGGTTGTCGTTCGATAAACTGTTAGTGGGTGGCCGCCTTTAATCCCAGTCGCATCCGAAGCTTCTACCTCGCAGTCTGGGGTCCGCTTTACCAGTCTAACTGCGGATTTGGCTGAGCTACGATATTTTCCGCGAGGCAACAATCTGACCTCCACAACCTAATGCCGATATCGAAGCATTGCACTTAACTAGATGTTGGATTTTTACGGCTCCAAGTACCCGTAGCAACTGCTATAGATGTTCGTATGGTAATGGGACCGACGGTTTAACGTGCTCTCCGAGGCACGACCAGACCAGTGCATACAAATATTTGCATTCACTATCGCCACGTCACAGAAGCTGTCAAAGGTATTAAGAGCAAGTCAAACTGTTTTATTGATTTAACTAGCTGTTGCCCGCGGCTTCGCCCTCGTGGATGTAAGTTATCGCTTAGTGTTGAGTCAACGCTATGCATGCAAAGTCTCAGCCCGATCGGTTTAAAATTGATAAAGTTTCATACAAACTTTCATCCCCTATTTTATCCCCTTGGGGGTAGAATTAATCAAAATCCTTTCTTAGCGGATGCCTACGTCATAACATCTACCTGCATGCCAAATTTCAGTCCGATCCGTCAAGTGGTTTGGTTGTGCGTTGATAGATCACTATGTCAGTCAGTCAGTCAGTCAGTCAGTCACCTTTGAGTTATATATATTTAGATTTGTATTATCGTTCGAACTAAAGGTGTACCAAATATCAGTACAATCAGTCTACGGGAGAATAGTAAGCATTCATTTTGAGTACTTGGCTAGTCAACATCGATCTGATGCTGAATGTATAAACACATAAATGTACTACGTGTGCTCGCATAAGGCAGCAGGTGCCCTAAAACTGAATCGGCTAGACTTTCTTATTAGGCAAGGTCACCAAGTACGATCAGAAAATCAATAAGTAAATTTAAATTTGTAAATTTTTTTACCAAAATAAAATTATTTTAAGATTCAAGCAGTATTTTATTAACCGACTTCAAAAAAGGAGGTTCTCAATTCGTACCCAATTTTTTTTATTTTTATTTTTTTTATTTTTTTGTATGTTTGTTACGCGATTGTGAAGCCAATTCTAGACGGATTTTGAAAATTCTTCTTGTGTTCGTAAGTAGATTATTCCGAAGTGGTCCCATTTAAATTTTGTAAAGATCTGATGATGGGTTTCCGAGATTAGACCAAGGAACTCTTCAAAAAGTACCAGGAAATCAGCCGTGATTGCTGCAATGGCATATTATTGCAATGTTTCTGCCATTACACATCATAACATCACGCCTGAGTCCTTTGAAGGGGTACGCAGAAGTGTTCAGAATATTCGGCTATATTTCCGGTGTATATGCATTGATTTTAAAAATTATTTTTGAATAATGATTTAATATTTTTTTTTTGTAGCGTGGCCGGTTCGATCTGTATTGCAGCGTCAGCAGCGCATGTACAGTCAGGTCACTATACATGCGATGTACAGTCGTGAGACTGTACAAACTCACTAAAAAGAGAAAAATAAATTCATTTTTAACAAAAAAGTTTAACCGACTTCAAGAAACGAAAAAGAGGCACTGAAAAGCGAAAAATAACTTAATTTACAGACTTACTGATTTATTAGAAGTCGGTGCCAGCCAACTTTGTTTGTTGTGTCTGAACTACTATGATGCAATCAATTGAAATATGGCCTCTCTTGGGCTAGGTACCGACTTCTAATAAATCAGTAAGTCTGTAAATTAAGTTATTTTTCGCTTTTCAGTGCCTCTTTTTCGTTTCTTGAAGTCGGTTAAACTTTTTTGTTAAAAATGAATTTATTTCCCTAGTTAAATTAACTGTTTAACATCAGACAGATATATACAGCACAGACTCAGCCTATACATGGCTCGAGTCAACAATAGTGCCCGGAATACGGCAAAAAGCTCCCCGATATTACGTGGGACCTAATATAATGATTGGTGAAATGTAGGTGTTATTTCACCTCTGCTTAACCCTCCGGGGATGAAGGCGTGATTGTATGTATGTATGTAGTTAAATTAAAACTATGATAACTACAGTGAGACTCGGGCTACTAAACTTGCTAAGTACTAGTCTTTCCACTCAGAAAGGGAGGTCCCTTAACAGCTGTCCGTAAGAAAAGGAGGCCGCTGCGGTTCCAACCTTCAAATTTTGGCTGAACCGATTGCGCTAATTCTTTTTTAGGGTTCCGTAGCCAAATGGCTAAAAACGGAACCCTTATAGATTCGTCATGTCTGTCCGTCCGTCTGTCTGTCTGTCTGTCTGTCCGTCCGTATGTCACAGCTACTTTTCTCCGAAACTATAAGGCCTATGCTGTTGAAACTTGGTAAGAAGATGTATTCTGTGAACCGCATTAAGAATTTCACACAAAAATAAAAATAAAGCATTAAATTTTGGGGGTCCCCATACTTAGAACTGAAACTCAAAATTTTTTTTTCATCAAACCCATACGTGTGTGGTATCTAGAGATAGGTCTTTAAAAATGCTATTGAGGTTTCTAACATATTTTTTTTCTAAACTGAATAGTTTGCGCGAGAGGCACTTCCAAAGTGGAAAAATGTGTGTCCCTCCCCCTCTCAACTTCTAAAATAAGAGAATGATAAATCTAAAAAAAATATATGATGTAAATTGCCATGTAAACTTCCACTAAAAATTGGTTCGAACCAGATCCAGTCAGTAGTTTTTTTTTAATACGTCATAAACCGCAATTTTCGCCTTTGCTACTACGGAACCCTTCATGGGCGAGTCCGACGCGCACTTGGCCGATTTTATTTAGAATATTCCTTGAAGTACGAGGATGGTTCTTACGCAGAGGAAAATTACGCTACTACATAAGGGAGCGGAGCAGTAACCATAAATGTCAACAAAGTCGGCTGAGTTCCATACTTAGCGGTCCTATAGAAATAGATGACTGAAAGGTGTGATACGGGACTTCGATATACGCCGCAGGCGAAGCCGGGGCGGGTCGGCTAGTTTGAAATAATATCAACTGGGTGTGTTTTTGATATCAACGGTGACATCTTTAATCGATAACTGACTTAAAAGCTCTGATACATACAATAAGTAGGTACCTACTCAACGTAATCAACTGGCACAGAACAGATAATAAGGTACAAGCTGGTAGCCGACTACACGCAGCAGCAGCAGACGACGTGTCGTCGCTTTCATACAAATACATTGAAACCAGTAGTGTCGCTGCGACACGTCGTCCGCTGCTGCCTCATGTCGTCCGCTATTTCATGGAAATAAATTGAAGCCAGTGGTGTCGCTGCGACACGTCGTCCGCTGCTGCCTCATGTCGTCCGCTATTTCATGGAAATACATTGAAACCAGTAGTGTCGCTGCGACACCTCATCCGCTGATGCCTCATGTCGTCCGCTATTTCATGGAAATACATTGAAACCAGTAGTGTCGCTGCGACACGTCGTCGTCCGCTGCTGCCTCATATCGTCCGCTATTTCATGGAAATACATTGAAACCAGTAGTGTCGCTGCGACACGTCGTCCGCTGCCAACTCGTACCTTTAGTGATTCAGATAGCTTCGTTATTAAAACGTGAGATGTATGTTGCGGTGGCAGATTGATCAGGCGCTTGAACAGAGATCATTCCACAGTTTAAAGTTACGCCGAAGCATGCAGCAGATACAGCGTACCCGTTGCTTGTTAAACTCCGATACGGATAAAGGGGACCATTGAGAAGCCGCAATGAATTACGCTCTGCGCGTCGGCTGTTGTCGTAAGCGGTCGGCTTCGGAATCATACCTTAAGAGTCTGGGGGATGAAGTTCCTTTCATACCTAACTGGGCATACTGTTTCCAGTCGCAACAACATCCAGTCCCACACGGACGGATGCAAAGTGTGTTCATCGCGAGTGTGTGAATAGTTCATCGCGCTAGTATTGCCGCTCCTCTGAGTCCTCTGACTCGCGCCGCCAAGCCGACATTCGCAGCAACATACGCGGCAGCACTCACGGCATGTCGAATATACCATTCACACCACGTCTTTGCCCACTTCTCTCGCCACTTCCCTCGCTCATCGTCGAGTAGGTACCTATGTAAAGGCAGCATAACCCTAATGGCAAAGTGGTGACTGTTGCTTGGATGATGGACGTGTGCAACATCAAGGGCGTCATATTTTTGCTGCTGACCCAATAGTTTCTCGTAATATTGTAATGAATACCCTGAAGGTTCATTGCACTACACGTCACTGCTTGTATAGCTATAAATAGCACGAAATGTGTTTAACACATTTCGTGGTAAGCGAGCATCCACATGTGCAATGAAAAGCAGCTCATCCGACACAACTTTAATTATTTTGCAAGATTTTATGTATACGTATGTGATGTGTATTTTCGATATATATGTGCGTGCGTGTGTGTGTGTGTGTGTGTGTGCGCGTGTGTGAGGGTGGATGTGTGTGTGTAGAAAACCCTACTTTGTTTGTCAGTTCCGGTCTAGAGGGCGCATTTTTAACCGATTTTCACCAAATTGCCAGATTTAAGATTTCAGATTTACCAATTTACCATTGGGTACCAATTTCCAATAATTAATCCCACCCTCTTTTTATTATTATTTTTTTCCCCTCTCTTTTCCAAACAGTGTTGTACTGTGTAGGGCTTAGATGCCACCCGCATACGGTGCAGAATATTCCATCAAGAACCAAGACGTTCGGCGACTCCTT
Organism: Eilema depressum; assembly: GCA_914767945.1. Taxonomy (NCBI): domain Eukaryota; kingdom Metazoa; phylum Arthropoda; class Insecta; order Lepidoptera; family Erebidae; genus Eilema; species Eilema depressum. The sequence goes on from OU612039.1 coordinate 6,968,633, forward strand.
TTGCCGCACCATTAAGACCTGGAATTCCTTTCCACTTCCTACAGTCCCGGGTCCTTTAAGCGGGGCGTGAAAAAGCATCTGATGAGGCCGTCAAGCTGAGTGCTACCATTGTTACGTGTCTACAATGGTGATCCCTCAGGGTATAGGTAAATACCGTAGGTAAGGGTGATCCTCTTTTCTAAAACTTTATCTTCAGCATAACATCAGGCGAGGTGAAGTCAAATAGACGTGTCCTAGTCATATATATTTTAAAAAAATGTGGCAAAGGGTGTCCGTGAGGTCTACTGTTCACAGAATTACTTACTACTTAGTTACTCAATCAATCAAATTGAAGTAAACGAACTCTGAATAAAATATCAAAATGATAATAAATTAAATCTACAGAAAGTCGCAAGCAATCAACCTTAAGACTGTCTACATTTCTGTTTCGCTCCAATAACCAAACCGGTGCAAGATATATTATCTTATTTGTGCGTACATTTTTATTTAAAATCCGTCGCTTTCCAATCGCAGATAGGACTGTTTACTTTTGTAACTATTGTTAACCCAAACGTAGCTACCTGCTTATGAACATAATTGTTATCTTGGTAACACGCTATTAGCCAAACATTGTAAAAAAAGATAATAAGTTATTGTGTGTAGTAAAATGCCAGCACTTGTAATACACGCGGTAGGTGACGTCAACCGCCAAGCCCCCGCACACACCTCCAGAGAATACACCGCGAAGCTGCTTTAGCGCTGTTTTTACCCGACTGTCAAAGAAAGGAGGGTATGTTTCTTCTTACATTTTTTACCTAACTACGGCAAACGAAAGGAGAATTATGATTTTGGTGGCTTAGTGGTCAGAGCATTCCTCCGGTAAGGGAAAGATCGCGGGTTCGAGTCCTGCCCGAGGTCGATTCTCTTTTATCTTTTAATCGATTATATCTAAATCGATTTAAAAAGAGATTTTGAACAATCAGCATAATAAATGCCTCAAAATTTCATTCAATTAATCGATTACAATTAGGTAACTAATTACTAGCTGTACCTCGCGGCTCCGCTCGCGTGAAATTCTGATCCCATTCATTGATGATATTTTTAGCCTATGTTGGTACAGTACATTTAAAATCAGTTGAACATTCGGCATTTTTCGGGTATAATCGCCTAAATTCGGAGACGGAAATGACACGACATACATTACCGCGATTTCTTTTATGTAGCATTCAATTTGAAGTATCCTAAACGCAATGTATACCATCTGCCAAGATGACATTACTAACCACAGACCTAAGAAAATTATAGAGAAGCGACATGAATTTGAAAATTCATTATTTATTGAAGCTTCAATAATTAATGAATTTGAAGATATAAGAAATCGCGGTAATGTACGCGATATTTTTATATATTTAATGTATACAAGTATAGCTACAAATATAGCTATACTTGTATACATTAAATAATAAAATACATAGATATGTTACGGCTAAAGGTAGGTGTGAACATAAACTTAAGATTAGCCGGCTAAACTTAAGTCTAACCGCAGGCCCTTGGCTAAAAATGTAGAAGGAAATGGGAAAGGAATAATCACTCTCATTTCAGCTTTTCTATGCCGCCAATAGTGCAAACATCAAAGTGTCCACTCCGCTCAATTAGACTTGGATCTAGACCCTAATCTAGGTTAGAAGACTAATGCGGGAGCTGAGCTCCCGCATTAGGCCTTCATGGTTATTTTTTTTATGACCATCAAGAAATTGAAGTCTCGCAAAGCCATACGCAATTAAATATAGACCGGCAGCAGGCGTTGCCTAATCAATCATGTGAACTGAAAGGTAGAAGGAATACATTTTTAGCCGTTTCGTTTCGGTTAATGTGCACATTAACCGGCTAAATCGAACTTTAGCTGCTTCTCGACCTTACCTACCTTTAGCCGTAACAGATACAAGTCAATATTATACTGTTTTATGTACATAAGTAACAGTACGATATTACATCGGATTAATAATAATTGATAATAATCACCAATTTATCAATTAAAAAAGTAGAAGGTAAATTTTCTTCTTTTTTAAATAAATTATATTCTTTATTAAAATAGTCACATGCATTATTTACAATTTCACGAGACTGAGCAACAATTATTTTACCACGCTTTAAATTTGTTGAAGCCATGATACATAACTACTGTAAGTTAATTTTGATAAAATTTGATAGAATCGAATATGTTCACGAATGAAATTAGCGTTCATAATCATAAATGTATCATATACGTCAAATAAATCAATTATTTTTCTTATATTTCAATATTTTTGTGTTAGTTTTGAGCTACAAAAGAGGTTTTGTTGCTCATATCGTGCTTGTATTGTATTCATTATGACAACGGGTAATATAATTAAAGGTCATATCTGTAAATTGATAACTCTATGTAAGAGACGAGGGATTCACGACAATTACCGAGGTTGACCGAATGTTCAACTGATTGTAATCGTACTGTACCTGATAGTATAGCTTTCTAGTGACGAAAGAGTTTTTGTTATTGGTCTAGTAATTCTTGAGTTTCTTCGTTATAATACAAAAATACAAATCTTTCCTCTTTATAATTTCCCTCTTCCTACAGTCCTGAGTCATTTAAGCGGGGCGTGAAAAAGCATCTGATGAAGCCGTCAAGTTGAGTGTCACGCCACAATTATAACATGGTACATACGTGTCTATAACGGTGACCCTCTTTTCCGAGACCTTTGGCTTCACCTCACCGTCAGGCGAGGTGAAGTCAAATTGACTTGTGCTATTTAAAAAATTAAATAGGTATTAGGATCTTTAGATGTCTTGAAACGCACATGTGGGAGTGGGAGTAAGATAGTAAAAACATCACACAACAAACCACAGGCAGGCACCAAATACAAATAATTTATTTATGCAAATGCTAATCAGTCGGTCTAACATTTATGTGTATTATTGTACATAGCATTTTGAAACTCTGACTTTTTGAAACACTGACGATATGAAAAACAGACGTTTTGAAACTCTGACATTCTGGGTTAACTAAATTCCATAAAAATATTTACTCTGAGTGGGAATCGAACTCGAGACTTCTAACGTAGCAGTCAGATACAATCACCACAGCAGTAGGTACTATCGTTAGAGTGTGGTGAGACAGTTTCGCCACAGTCTAACGATAACAATGCTAGTTCGTCAAGGGAATTTAACAAAAATCACGGTATTCTATGGACACCATAAAGCGCTCTTTAGCTGCACACACAAGTGCCACAACCGGTTTCTACGTGACGTCACTCTCGTACTGGACCGCATTTCCTCTCGAATTCCGCGTCACTTCATTTGAAATTCGAACGCTATTTGGAACCTACCGCGAAGCGCATGACCGGAGACGCTTGTACAATTTTACCGCGAACGATTTTAAAGTAGTTTTTTTTTTTAATTTTACACGCAGTGTTGTGATAAGGAATATTATTGAATTGAATTTGTGATCTGTGATTGGAGTTCAAAAGTGCAGCTATGGGGGTAAAGTACCTACCTATTGTTTTTATATCTTAAAATAAATCACGCGTCCGGTTCGGAACGGGATAGTCTTAAGTTCAGAGCGAGATAGTTTTAGAAAGATAAACATACATTCTTCTTTATTGCTCGGGACTTATATCTTGGACTCGTTTCTTGGGTGTCTTTTGAGGATAACACGAGGTGCTACTGCGGTGGACGAGCTCAAATTCACCATAGATTATTTTACAAAACGATCCGCGCGCCAGAGCCTCGTTTGTCTCGCGATTTAGGTCCATGATACGGGTCCCGATATATACATAGTTAACATAGTTCTTATAGAACACTACCTAGTACCTATGTCTTGTGTGTGTCTGGCTTTGTTCAGTGTTAAAGCGAGTAGCAGTGATGATGATCACATGTGCCGGCTTTTTAGGGTTCCGTAGCCAAATGGCAAAAAACGGAACCCTTATAGATTCGTCATGTCTGTCCGTCCGTCTGTCTGTCTGTCCGTCCGAATGTCACAGCCACTTTTCTCCGAAACTATAAGGCCTATGCTGTTGAAACTTGGTAAGAAGATGTGTTCTGTGAACCGCATTAAGAATTCCATACAACAAATTGGTTCGAACGAGATCCAGTCAGTAGTTTTTTTTTTAATACGTCATAAACCGCAATTTTCGCCTTTGCTGCTACGGAACCCTTCATGGGCGAGTCCGACTCGCACTTGGCTGATTTTATTATAATAGTTTTATTTCCGTTATTTGTGGAATGATTATGAGGTATTAGTTAATTTTAAAAACTTATATTATTTTATGGATATATTTTCTAACCGGGCAATTATTTTATATAAGGGATCATTCATAAAATACGTCACGCGAAATCACATTTTCTGCAATCTGTATATTAATTTTGGCTTAAGAATGCGAGAGTACATCTCCCTCTCCCCTACTCCCCTTTTTTCTTCACATAAATGTTTTAGGGCAATTAATAGTACAATATTTTACAATAAAATATATCTACTTATCTGTAATAATAATAACGAACCAATAATAAATTATCAATGTCTTAACGTCGCTCGCGGTTGCGTCTGAGCTTTCACTGTGAGCAAGTGTCCTTTAAATTAATGAGGCTTTTATGGGAGGGATAACCTAGCCACCGCACCATTAAGGCCTGGAATTCCTTACCATAACACGTGTTTTGCCCTCTTCCTTCCGGAGGACACACATTTTTCCACTTTGGAAGTGTCTCTCGCGCAAACTAAGTATTCAATTTAGAAAAAAATATGTTAGAAACCTCAATAGCATTTTTAAAGACCTATCTATAGACACGTATGGGTCTGATGAAAAAAAAAATTTTGAGTTTTAGTTCTAAGTATGGGGACCCCCAAAATTTAATGCTTTTTTTTCTATTTTCGTGTGAAATTCTTAATGCGGTTCACAGAATACATCTACTTACCAAGTTTCAATAGCATAGGCCTTACAGTTTCGGAGAAAAGTGGCTGTGACATACGGACGGACAGACATCTGTCTGTCCGTCCGTATGTCACAGCCATGGCGAATCTATAAGGGTTCCGTTTTTTGCCATTGGCTAAGGAACCCTAAAAACCCGGAAAGAGACTGTGCGCCAAATCATCCGTCAAAAACCACGGGAGTTTGGGTCGACCCGAGGGTTTTGGGTACAAAAAACGAGGAAATAGTTAAAAACGGTTGTTAAGTTTGATGGACTACGAACCTTTCGTTTCCTTACTTAACTGCCGTTCTGGTGGCTGTTGCAAAATTTTCCATGAACACAATAGAAAATAAATTAGCTATCTATCCAAATCGGTCGAGGCGTTTTCCAAGTTTTGCGCTTGACAACAAAATTTATCTAAGTAAGTGATAGGTATTTGAGAAAATAAAATTGTTAAGATTGAAATTACAGACAGCTTAAATATATCGGTACAAGTTTAAATTATAGGTAGCCAAGTCAAAATTTTGACAATACCATATGTTTTAACCAGCTGCAGTTATGTAATTTAATTATTTATGTAAACACTTGTAGCTGTAACGCCTTGCCTTGTCATGATGCGACAGCCTTATTTAAAAAAATATATAAATTATAGTGACTCGATGACTCGGATTATAATGCATACTTTTAAAATCGCACAGATTTTACCCACCATTGCAGTTTATTTCTAAAAATGTTTGACTTTCAGTAAGTAATATAAATATACTTACTTAAATAAGCGTCGTTAGATTAGTGGTTAAAGAGTGAGCCTTACTATCGAGAGTTCCCGGATTCTAACTCTGGCCTTAACACTACCGACGTAAACCTCCAACAATTTAGCTTAACTGAAGGCATTAACCGGGCAGAAAACCGGGCTAGGTGGGGGTTCTCGAGTGAGATGGACCTGAAATGTGAATGTGGAGTTACTCCACAGACAATGGCCCACCGAATGACGTGTGCTACATGCCCATACACATGTACACCGGAGAATCTCAAGTGCGCCTCCGAGAACGCCATTCAGGTAGCAGCACACTGGCAGAACACAATTTGAAAGTCGAGGCGCCATTGCCACTATAGAAGAAGAAGTAATTTCTGTTAATAATATTCTTAAAAAAAATGTTATAAAAATTCACTATCGAATCTTTCTCAGACGTCAAAATCACTTCGCCTTCGTCTACGTTTAAGGAGCTCGTTATTGGCGTTATCACTTAATATTTATTCCAATACAAACGGCATTATAATATTAGCTTTGATTAAAATATCCATCACAAGCTGTAAATCTATACGTTTACCGTTGTCCTCCGTGTCAAATACCCATAACGGTATCGGAGAGTCCGAAATGAATTTATTGGAATCCTATCAGGTCTTGTTTCTAGCTGTTTATCTTGCTACATGCTACTGTTGTACCTACTTTAATTATTCTATGGTATCATCAAAACGGTCCGCTTGACTTTAATAAGCTCGCCCCCTGTTACGTGGGACCGAAAATAATAATGCCGAAATATGGATGTTAATACATCTCTACTTAGTCCTTTGGAGATATAAAGGTGTGAATGTAAGTATGTATAAAAAGAGTATAAAAGAAAAGAGTCGATCATCAAATACGTTCGTACTTTTTTTTTTTATACCACTTAGGTGGCAGACAAGCACACGGCCCACCTGATGGAAAGTGGTTACCGTGGCCTATGGACGTATGCAACACCAGGGGCGTCACACTCGTGCTGCCGACGGTGTTTAAGTGGCATCCCCGAAAGGTTTCTTGTCACTTACTGTAACAAATATGATAATAATATATCAGGTACCGATTAATCCGTAAAGTGGCTAAAATCGGTAAGTACTAAGGTTGTCACCGTCAAATGTAAAGACCATAATTTAGCACGATTTAACATTATTTAAGGGTACAGTGGCGGCCTCCTGCAGTTCACGGATTTTTTTGGTTTTACCTACTAGAACAAATTGCGTCGCGTATTTTATGACTGACCCCTAACTTGTCTTTAACAGGGACGTAAGACAACGAAATTGAGATAATAAGTTGAGCAAGCAGAGACGTCCCTGCCAATCTCACTTTTGGCAACCTACAACCCACAGACATTGGGCGTTTTAGTCGGTTCGAATCCGACATAACCAATCCCGCCAGCTCTGTGGGCATTTGCGCAAGATAAACAAAAAATCTACAAACCCCACTTTTTCTAACTATGTATACTTATCTCTTCGTGCGAAGCCGGGACAGTTAACTAGTCAAAAACAAAAAAACCCTATGTAAACAACGCCTGTGTGGGGTTCAATTTCCGTGTAAGTTGTTAGTAAGCCGCCCACGGCTTTTATCGAGAAACGAGGTTTGGAGGCACCGTATTGGTTTTGTTAAGTAGACACGTGTAGTGGGCGAGTTATGTTTATAGACAACATTTTGGATTTGAATGTATTGTTTGATTTTTAGGGTTCCGTACCGCCCATGACGAAGTGCCCGCTTGACCGCAATAGGCTCACCCCCTATTACGTGACCGAAATTCATAGTTGACGAAAAGTGGGTGTTATTACACCTCTGCCTATCTATTCAGGGATTTACAGGCGTCAGTATATTTATAAAAAGTCCAACGACTGGTCTTATTGCAATGCTTCGATATCTCGCCAATATGCTAAGGATGTCAAATGGCAATCGCTTCACGGAAAATATCGAATTTCAATCAAATCCGCAGTTAGACTGGAAAAAGTGGACCCCAGACTCCGAGGTGAAAGCTTCGGGTGCGATGTATGTTATTCGATTACTCAAAGACGCCTAGACCGATTTGTAGAATTATTTTTTTGTTTGTAGCTATACTTCCCAGGTGGTCCCATGTAAATTTTATCAAAATCGGTCAAGCAGTTTATGAAATATCAACAAAAATCGGTTGAAGTCGGTTTTTTAAATTTTTAATTTGGTGATTATTGCGTCTCTTCTAGTCCGGTTCGTGCCGCCTGCGAAGCACATAGGAGCCTCCCTTGTGTAGAAAAGAATGGCGTCTCATGGGGCAGACGAATGCACCATGCTGGGTTCATTGTCGCCGTACGTAACGGATTGTTGGACTTAATATGGCCATACACAGACAGAAATACACAAACATTGCGAATGCGATGTGTGTGTGAGTGTGTGTGTATGTGTGCGCGTAAGTTTGTGTGTGTATGTGTGTGTGCAAAAATACCTGCCCCCATAAAGCGAAAAATAAATCTTGTTGATTCGCCCTTAAACTTTAATATACCAGTACGTTGTAATTTTTTAACCGACTGCAAAAAAGGAGAAGGTTCTCAATTCGGATGTTTATATGTTTTTTTTTTTTTTTATGTTTGTTCGCTCATAGCTCCGCCATGCGTAGACGGATTTGCAAAATTCTTTTTTTGTTCGAAAGTAGATTATTCCGAAATGGTCCCATTTAAATTTCGTAAAGATCTGATGATGGGTTTCCGAGATTAGACCAAGGAACTCTTCAAAAAATACCAGGAAATCAACCGCGATTGCTGCAATCGCATATTATTGCAATTTCTCTGCCATTACACATCATAACATCACGCCTGAATCCTTTGAAAGGGTATGCAGAAGTGCTCAGAATATTCAGCTATATTTCCGGTGTATATGCGTTGATTTTTTTAATTTGGTTTTGGTTTACTTTTGAGGTAGTCCTGTATTATTTTATGTATGTTCACCGATTACTCAAAGACGCCTGGACCGATTTGCAAAATTATTTTTTTGTTTGATAGGTTATACTGCCCAGGTAAATTTTATCAAAATCGGTCAAGCAATTTATGAAATATCAACAAAAATCGGTTGAAGTCGGTTTTTTAAATTTTTAATTTAGTGATTATTTATTCATGCGTTGTCGTATCGGGGACCTTGGTTCGTTTTGATAACATGTTGAAGTGGACATGGCTATGGATGGAGAATATAGGTATTATTCAAAATTTGAATATTTGTAGGAAGTTTCATAGCATAGCACATCTTAAGCTACTACGCTACGTAGCATAGCACAGTGGAAACAGTCACATCCTACTAATATTATAAATGTGAAAGTTTGTGAGAATGGATGTGTGGATATGTGGATGTTCGTTACTCTTTCGCGCATAAACGGCTGGACCGATTTAGTTGAAATTTGGTATGTATATAGGTTATACCCTGGATTAACATATAGGCTATATATAAGCGATGAACGGGATCAGAATCCCACGCGGGCGGAGCCGCGGGCAACAGCTAGTATTTTCATAGCTTAGCTTTTACATTCTTGTAGCATAGCAGCTGCATAAGCACATTTCCGGTGGAAAGGTAACCTTGAAGTATTTCCACAATCGTCATAGTCAGTGAATTCTATGTGAAGTGATGCAACATTAACATAATCTGTAACGGTAAACAATGAATAATAATAATTAGTGCAGTATGTTTTATCACCATAGACATTTGTTTAAGCAGCTATAAGGCACGGTTCTGAGCAGGCAAACTGATTGTTGCGAACTGTTTGCTTCATTTACAAAAGTTGCAAACAGCAAAAATACTCTAACTTTGTACCTAGTTTATTATATTTTTTTGTATATTTTTTTTTGTTCTATCATACCTTTACACATTTATTACTTCTTATGTTCTTCATGATCTCCTGTTGCCGGGCTGCTGGAAGATTATTTTAACGTTTTGCCCTCCTAGACAAATGGCAGTTCGTTAGCCGGCGTAATGAATTGTAGAACAGAATGAAGAATGTATGGGATCTGACATATATGACAGGCGTTCTCATAAACGTCAAATCCCATACATTCGTCATTCGCCAACCAATTGCCATTTGTATAGGGAGGCTGTTCCGTTGTACAATTTTTTCCACCATCCTGATACAATAATCCGGATAATATTTGGACAAATGGCAATACCTTTGTAGAATACAATAGATTGGTCAATGTATAGGATTGACATACGTTGACGACCGTCTTATGGGTCAAAATACGAGTCAATCACATGCATTCATCTGATTCATCATTCTATTCTGCAATACTGGCCGGTGTATTGCAGAATATAATGCCACTTAGTACTAATACATCCATACTCATATTATAAATGCGAAAGTAACTCTGTCTTAAACCCGCGGTAGATATGATACCATAGCCGACCGCATACGACAACAGACTGCCGACACATGTAGCACATGCGCGTAATTCATTGCAGCTTCTCAATGGCGGAGTTTAACAAGTAATGGGTACGCTGTATTTGCCGCATGCGTCTGCAGTTGTCATGTGCGGTCGACTTCGGAATCATACCTACCGTCGTGTCCCCCCCCCCCCCTCCAAAAAGAGTAGGGCTCGAAATAGGAAATGGGTTTTCTTCCCCCATCGGTCGGAGGGAGTGTGGGGGTATCTATAAGGATTTTCGCACGTAAAAATAAGGTAAACCGACTAATTAAATTAAGTGACAGGTGGTGTCAGTGGTGTGGTGACTCATGAAGAGATGGGGGGTGACCCCATGTGTCCTACTTACCACACCGACCGGAACCATGTTAGGGGAACATTGAGATTAAAATCTGACATTGAAATAGTTACGTAGGTACTTACCTACTATACAACAGAAGGAAAATTGGTAGTTACGTAGGTACTTACCTACTATACAACAGGAAGAAAATTGGTAATTCGCAGTGGGTAAGGAAATAACATAACTAAATGATTTGAAATGTACCTAGCTATTCTACTTTACAATACGCTGGTCAACGAATTGTCACTTGTCTAGGGGGGCAGATCAGTAAGTCTGTAAATTCAATTATTTTTCGCTTTTCAGGGCCTCTTTTTACCCGACTGCGCGACGCAAAGGAGTGGTAATGTTTATTTGTTTCTCGAAGTTGGTTTAGTTTTCTGCTACAATTTTTGGGTCCATAGCGTACACGGACACCTAAAACATTATTTAAAAATTAGAACCATTCAAATTCAATTACATGGGATAACAGGTAAGTAATAGTGCTTTCATCATAACATACCAACATTGCCAGTTAAAAAAATCCTGTAATTAAGTACTTATCACGACAACCGTCATGCATAAGTAGGTAAATACGTCTCACGCTTTACCGTTATTAAAATTTTCAAATTTGGAATTTGGTCATGATTCTAGAAGTCGGCCATAATGTCCAGTTACAAAATATGAGCGTGGATGGCTAACCCATTTTTATTTTAGTCCCGTTACGTCACTTCCTATTCGCCTGTTTATACAATACATGTGTGGTCGGTGAAGTAGCGGTTCCAGGAATAACAGGACTGTCCTAATTTGAATTTTGAAAGCGCTCGTTCTGATGGTGTCCGCACATCGTGAAAAACGCAGGCGCAGGCCTTTAGACATGTTTACGTTAGTTTCTATGTAAATTTTATTTATAGTATACTATTTAGTATTTAATAGTAAAGAGTAACTAGACCGTGACTAACAGACAGCCTATGGAATTTATAATATAGGATTTTAATAATAAAGGTTGTTTCCGCTCTTAGCTGATAGTTTGCAGCGTATTATAAAAGTAGTATCAGCCCGGCGTCCTCTCTCCTAGTAGAAAGTGCTCCTTTCAATAAATTGTAGGTATTTTATGAAAGAGAAAACAAAAAAAATATCATTGTAGTTTTAGTGATTCAGTGGCTAAAATAATGTTCTTCCCATTTAAGTAAATTCTGGTTTTTTGAAGGTGTTCCTTTTTTAGGGTTCCGTAGCCAAATGGCAAAAAACGGAACCCGTATAGATTCGTCATGTCTGTCCGTCCGTCTGTCTGTCTGTCCGTCCGTATGTCACAGCTACTTTTCTCCGAAACTATAAGGCCTATGCTGTTGAAACTTGGTAAGTAGATGTATTCTGTGAACCGCATTAAGAATTTCATACAAAAATAGAAAAAAAGTATTAAGTTTTAGGGGCCCCTTACTTAGAACTGAAACTCAAAAAAATTTTTTTCATCAAACCCATACGTGTGGGGTATTTATAGATAGGTCTTTAAAAATGCTATTGAGGTTTCTAACATCATTTTTTTCTAAACTGAATAGTTTGCGCGAGAAACACTTCCAAAGTGGAAAAATGTGTTCCCCCCCCTCCCCCTCCCTCTAACTTCTGAAATGAGAGAATGATAAATCTAAAAAAAAAATATGATGTACATTGCCATGTAAACTTCCACCAAAAATTGGTTTGAACGAAATCCAGTAAGTACTTAAGTAGTTTTTTTTTAATGCATCATTATATACCGCAATTTTCGCCTTTGCTGCTACGGAACCCTTCATGGGCGAGTCCGACTCGCACTTGGCCGGTTTTATTTTGAAGTCGGTTAATAAATGAGTACCTAAGTATGAATAACATCATTTAAGTACCTACCTAAACTAATGAAATACCTAAATCGAGTTTTGAACTTTGTCGTTCCTAAAAACCCATAAAAACAATAATTTTCCTGCCAATTATGTTCAGTGTTCAGTCAAACAATACAACACGCAGGTCGAAGCAGTCACTATTTATCAAATAATCGATTTGATTTCCTGTAACATAAATTAATTAACTACAGTTAATGAAAATCATGTTCACTCCACTGTGTGGTTCTACGTATCGAGGATTGATAAGATTTACCTCATATTGCTCGGAACGTAATATCTTGGACTTAAAATGTGCTCAAAACAGACAAACAGACGGACAACGAAGTGATGCTATAAGGGTTCCGTTTTTAGGGTTCCGTAGCCAAATGGCAAAAAACGAAACGCTTATAGATTCGTCATGTCTGTCTGTCTGTCCGTTCGTATGTCACAGCCACTTTTCTCCGAAACTATAAGGCCTATGCTGTTGCAACTTGGTAAGTAGATGTATTCTGTGAACCGCATTAAGAATTTCATACAAAACTAGAAAAAAAAGCATTAAATTTTGGGGGTCCCCATACTTAGAACTGAAACTCAAAAAAAATTTTTCATCAAACCCATACGTGTGGGGTATCTATAGATAGGTCTTTAAAAATGCTGTTGAGGTTTCTAACATAATTTTTTTCTAAACTGAATAGTTTGCGCGAGAGACACTTACAAAGTGGAAAAATGTGTCCCCCCCCCCCCCCCCCCTCTCTAACTTACATACGACAACGACAGACGCATGCAGCACATACAGCGTACCCATTACTAGTTAAACTCCAATACTGATAAAAGAGACCATTGAGAAGCCGCAATGAATGACGCGCATGTGGTGCGTGCGTCAGCAGTTGTCGTGTGCGGTCGGCTACGGAATCATACCATAACTAGTCCTTTATCCTCAAAGTCATAGTGAAATCCCAGTTGCGTCAAGAACTTGTACTTTGGAGCCCAAAGTCAGCGTATTGTTTTAAGCTATTGCATAGCTTCTATCGCGGGCCTTGAGCGTGGAGACCGAATCCAGAAATTCCGTAACGAAAAAAACCTAACACCCCGAAGCTCGCACGAATCGAGCCGAGCTGCTCCGAAGTAGCTCCGCTTAACGTAAGTAATTATAATTGCATAAGTTGATAAAAAATGCTATGCAAGCTTTACCGCGGCAGTCCCCGACTGCCACACGTCTTTTTAAATGGTGTTTCGGCTTTCCGGCAGTGAATGCCGTACTGACCTCCCAACCCAACTAACACAAAGAAGAAAGTCGACGCCAGGGCCTCTTTCGTTAACCAGCAGGTGCACCAGCTAGCAGGTGAGGTTGCAAAGTGTACAGGTACTTAACTAAAGACACTCTGTCTGTCTGTTACGCTTTCACTTCTAAACCACTGAACATTTTGGTATTGATAGGGTCCGTACCACAAAAGGAAAAAAACGGTACCTATAGGATCACTTCGTTGTCCGTCTGTCTGTCAAGTCTGCCAAGTCTGTCGAGTCCGACTCGCATTTTTTTAACCGGCTATTCCGTATAGAGATGGACTGAGCTTGGAGACAGCCTCCGTGGCGTAGCGGTAGTGAACGCGGCCTCCCGCCTCTACGCAGGAGGCGCGGGTTCGATCCCCGCTCAGTGCAAATATTTGTGAGCATGAAATATGGATATTTGCATTGGTCGGGTCGTGCTTCGGAGAGCACGTTAAGCCGTCGGTCCCGGTTGCCATAAGAACATCTATGGCAGTCGTTACGGGTAGTTGGAGCCCTAAAAAGTACAAAAAACAACGTTCTAGCTGCAAAGCTTCGATATCGCCTAATGTTACCATTGGGTTGTGGAGGTCATATGGCAATCGCTTCACGGAAAAATATCGAGGTCTAGCCAAATCCGTAGTTGGGTGAATTTCCCGGGACCAAAAATTGCGTGGCATCGATGAAATCGGTACTAAAAATCATAGTTATAATACCCTAATATTTTTTTCTGGTTAGGTGAAATAGTGATCTATGTGTAGCACTAAATATTTTATTAAATAGGATTATAGATTCTCCAAAAAAAAAATTTAAACCTCGAAATTTCTCATTGCCGTGTTTGTCCACACGTCACCTATTGTGTCGTGATACCTCATTGATAAAAATCTATTGGTTTTTTTAATTAAAACCTAGTTTTATTTGATACGTGTATAGTTAAAGTATTGTTACGAAATACATTTATTCAAATATTTAAACAATACAACGAATGGTTAATAAAAGTTCATTTGTCCTAGACTTACCTTTAATCGCCGTGTTCTTAACATATTTTAGAATATTGTTTTATCTAAGGGCTTGTGTCCTCCCTCATATGCGCTAAACGTTGCATATTGGTGCCGCCTAAGTGCTTGACGTGGAAGGACGTACACAAGTGCCTGCGTTTTGGCACCATAAATAAAAGTATATCATTTTTTTGTTACTGGACATTTTTTCTTTCATCACCGTGGATAGGTATAACTTTATATTCCAATAAGTTTATCCTCTTGATTAAACATTCAATAGAACGCAATTTCTCTTGTTTATTTTCGTGAAGTATTTATTACTTCGAATAATTAATAGATTTTTTGTTATTTTATAATTTTGGCTCGTTTTTCATAACCGTGCTTTCATTGCCATAGTTTCCGTGGCCAAAATTTGCTATGGTAATGAGAAAAAAAATGCGGCAATGAAAAAAAAATCATTGCCATGCCTTGTAAAACAATTTAGTCTCATTGCCGTGACCAAATGTTTCATTTCCGTAACTTATGTTTTCATCGCCATAGCATATTAATACTGGAGATAGCGAATCCCACTCAAAGGAAACATAACCTTATTTTTATAAAGGAACAAAACTGCATACAACTTTTTCCTAAAATCCCGGTAGTCGAACCGACTAAAATCTTCCTAAACCTTCTCTTTCATGGATTTCCCTTTATTTAATTTACCAGGTTTGTTTTAGAGATTTGAGTCTTATGATTAATCCTATAGATTAAGGCATTAAAAATACAGGTTGTTATTTATGGGATTGTTATTTTATTTTTAGTCGGTTCAATTACAGGATGTGGCAAGCGATTTTTCAGCATTCGTTACACGCAGTTTTTTTTTCTTTTTAAAAATAAGGGAATGTTTTCTTTGAATGAAATTAGCTATCTCGAGTATTTAGAGTACTTTCCCTCTACACCTCCAACGCAAACGCGTATCCTCTATCCAATATTATGCTCGGTTCACTTTATTCTAATAGCATTCCAGTCCGGTGAGCGAATCTGGTGTTGGAATGCTACTGGAATAATGTGAACCATCACTGGAAAGTTTCCATTTCAGTTACTCATTGATCCAGTTCAATTTTCAAGTCTGGATTGCCTCGCTCGCTCATTCCAGCGCCACAGCCCCATATTGAATTTTTGATAGTGAACACGCATTCTTGTTTTTTTGGAAAATATTAATTTAAACAATAGAGTTGACTAAAGATCAAACGTATCAATTTGTATCATCAGAGCGCTATTCGTGCAACATACCGATCGGTTGGTTCGTCGAAATCGTAACAAATCATTTTTATTATTATTTTTTATATAGGACACGTCAATTTGACTTCGCCTCGCCTGATGGTAAGCTGAAGGCAAAGTCTCTGAAAAGAGGGTCACCATTACAGACACGTATCATGTTACAATGGTGGCACTCAGCTTGATGGCCTCATCAGATGCTTTTTCACGCCCAGCTTAAAGGACCCGGGACTGTAGGAGGAGGGAAACACGTGAACTGGTAAGAAATTCCAAGACTCAATGGTGCGGCAGAAGAAGGAGTCGCCGAACCGCTTGGTTCTTGATGGAATATTCTGCACCGTATGCGGGTGGCATCTAAGCCGTGCACGTGTTGTCGCGTGGGATTAATTGGAAGAGCTCATCAGAACATTCACCATGGTAGAGACGGTAAAATACCACCAAAGATGCCACATCTCTACGCAATTGCAAAGGCTCGAGGGTTTTGGTGATCTCAGGATTCCCAATAATGCGGACTGCACGTCGCTGCAACCTGTCAAGAGCATCTAGTAAGTACTTTGCGGAGCCATCCCAGAGATGAGAGCAGTATTCCACGCAAGAGCGAATTTGTGTCTTGTAGAGAAGGCACCGCTGCTCCGGCGTGAAAAAACGTCTCACTCTGTTCAGGACTCCAAGTTTACGCGAGGTGATGATGCTCTCAATGTAGTTTTTGTTGTTCAGTTTGCAGCGGACATCCATACCTAAGATATTGAGATTGTCCTGCAGTGGCAGTGGCATGCTCTGAAGAGTTGGAAGGGGAAGGAACGAAGATACCTTTGCTGTAAACGCGCATGCCTGCGTCTTCTTGGCATTGAACTCGACCAGGTTTTCAGAGCCCCATTGGGAAACGTGGTTCAGGGTCCGGTCAAGTTCATTGACGAGAAGCTGCCTTTTTTCCGCGATATCAGACTGCTTGGCCACAGAATGTCCGTGACAACTCCCGTGTAAGGTGCTATCGTCTGCATAGCAATGAATGAATTATTTGGTATAAAATAGTAGTTGATAGCAAAAGTGTAATGGGATAATAATAATATTGTAATGGAAAACGCAGAGGCCGATAGCCATCAATGGGGCTACACTCGAAGTTGTTCAAGAAAATATGTACCTGGGATAAGTTATCCAACTTGGTAAAAACAACTTCGAGAAAAAATAGCCAGGATCCAACTAGTTTGGGCAGCAGCAAAGGAAACATTCTCTTATTCTTAAAAAAGACACTGCGTTTAAGGATTTCCGAAAAATCACTTGCCACACTCGATAATCGAATCGACTAAAATCCGGATAAATCTATATTTTTATTGCATCAATCGTCAATCATAAGGATCAAATCTCTCTAACAAACTTGGTAAATTAAATAAAAGGAAACCCATAAAAGAGAACGTTTAGGAAGATTTTAGGCGGTTCGACCATCGGGAGTGGCATTTTCAGAAATCTTTGAATGCAGTTTTGTTTCCCTTTAAAAATAAAGTAATGTTTCCTTTAAGTAAAATTCGCTATCTCTAGTATGAGGGTACTTTCCCTCCAGGTAAAGTCGAAATGTTCCACCCTGTATATCGCAGCTCCGATTACTTACAATTGCATTACTTACAATGAAAATAATGACACTCATACGCGTGTTTAACACAGTACCGCTGAAAAAATAAATGACGCCACTGTCCATACACAATTGCTTAATCCCCTTTGTATTTATTGTATGTTAGTATAATTACTCATGTAAGTAGGTATATAAAATATTAACCCAGTTTTATATGTATTTTCATTTCCGTGGTTGATTTTTTCATTCCCTTGGCACATTTCTTTCATGGCCGTGGACGCTTGTTTCATGGCCGTGCACGCATGTGTCATCGCCGTGGCACGTAATTTTTGATGTTGTGTATCTCGTTAGTTTTTTTAGTTATCTGCTAGATATTAAGCAAGAATATAATTATGTAGTATCAAAACCTTTAATAAACGCGATTTGTTTTAACTATAAAACTTAAGGTAAAAAAAATCCACGGAATGAAGATTTTAATGGACCTGTTGAAATTCACCCAGTTAAGACTGGTACCTAAAGCAGACCCCAGACGCCGCGCTGAAAGCTTCGGATGCGACTGGGAATTAACGCTAGGATAAAGAAGAACTGACGAGGGCAGGGCCGCGGCACAGATTACTAACTAGTTACTACGTAAGCCGCGGGCCACAGCTGAGCTGTACTGTATAAAACCTCATTTAAATTCAATTTTGTACATAACACTTAACAAACAATAGAGTATTATCTGAGATGCGTGCACCGACACCGATACGTCGAGAGTAACCTTGGAGCTATGGTAATACTTCGCTACACGTCATGTATAGTCAGCGACAATAGTTATTTGTTATACAAGAGTGCAAAGTTGCTTTTTAACCGCGTGCTCAGTTTTGATGACCGAGCAAGCGAAAGATTCTAAATTTGAATCACGAGCATAGCGAGTGATTCATAAATTAGAATCTTGAGCGTTAGCGAGGGAATCAAAAGAGCACAAGGTGTAAAATCTTTGCACTCGAGTGCAACACGTAACTTTTCATCCCACCTCAGCGAGGAAATAATGAAATGCTTCTTCTTCCTAGCGTTAATTCCCAGTCGCATCCGAAGCTCTCACCTCGGAGTTCGGGGTCCGCTTTACCAGTCTTAACTGCGGATTTGGCTGGACCTCGATATTTTTCGTAAAGCGACTGCCATGTGACCTCCACAACCCAATGGTGACATTAGGCGATATCGAAGCATTGCAGCTAGACTGTTGTTGTTGAACTTTTTATGCATACAAATATTTGCACTGAGCGGGGATCGGACCCGCGCCTCCTGCGTTGCGGCCACGTTCACTACCACTACGCCACGGAGGCTGTATAATAATTATGTGTAATAATACTAATAATAAAATATCAACAAATAAAATTCAACAACAATGTTCAACCATAGGACGTGAAAAAAAAAATTATGCGCGCAAAGCAAATTTAAAAAAAAAAGTAGGTACACCAAGGAGGTTCCGAGTTGAGTTTTTCATAAATTAAAAAAAAGTTGTATGATAAATCGGCACCATAGAGGTAGAAGTAAATAGGTTTAATGATGTTTTGAGTTCACAAACCTAGTACACACGATGTTCTAAATTCAAATTTACTTTCCACTCTAGAGGATAAAAGCGACTTTTACACTCAGATATCGAAGAAAAAAAGTACTCTTTCCGAGATGGTGGGATGAAATAGTTATTTGTTATACAAGAGTGCAAAGTTGCTTTTTAACCGCGTGCTCATTTTTGATGACCGAGCAAGCGAAAGATTCTAAATTTGAATCACGAGCGTAGCGAGTGATTCACAAATTAGAATCTTGAGCGTTAGCGAGGGAATCAAAAGAGCACAAGGTGAAAAATCTTTGCACTCGAGTGCAACACGTAACTTTTCATCCCACCTCAGCGAGGAAATAATGAAATGCTTCTCCTTCCTAGTGTTAATTCCCAGTCAGCATCCGAAGCTTTCACCTCGGAGTCCGGGGTCCGCTTTACCAGTCTTAACTGCGGATTTGGCTGGACCTCGATATTTGCCGTGAAGCGACTGCCATCTGACCTCCACAACCCAATGATGACATTATTAGGTGATATCGAAGCATTGCAGCCAGACCGTTGTTGTTGAACTTTTTAGGGCTCCAACTACCCGTAACGACTGCCATAGATGTTCGTATGGCATCCGTGACCGACGGCTTAACGTGCTCTCCAAGGCACGACCAGACCAATGCAAATACCCATTTTCATGCATAAAAAATATTTGCACTGAGCGGGAATCGAACCCGTGCCTCCTGCGTAGCGGCTGCGTTCAATACCACTACGCCATGGAGGCTGTATAATATGTGTATTAATACTAGTAATAAAATACAACAAAATAAAAATTCAACAACAATGTCAACAATATGGGTTATGCGCACTTCGTCCCATTCGCACTTCGTCCTCCGTTCGCAAATGGTCCCATTCGCGGTTAGTCCCATTCGCAGTTGGTCCCATTCGCGGTTAGTCCCATTCGCAGTCGGTCCCATTCGCAGTTCGTCCCATTCGCAGTTCGTCCCATGCATGTACTTTGTAAGGGAAGAGGTAGGTTTAAGGACCGAAGTGGATGGGATGAATAAAATATCATCAAAAAAATAAAAAAGTTCAAAATCCCGAATGTACGAAATACCGAAGTACGATATACCGAAGTTCAAAATCCTGAAGTTCAGAATCCCGAAGTTCAGAATCCCGAAGTTCAAAAGCCCGAAAATGAGATTTTGATACGATGACGTGAAAAAAATTGATGCGCGCAAAGCAAGTTAAAAAAAAAGTACACCAAGGAGGTTACGAGTCTGAGTTTTTCATGAATTAAAAAAAAGTTGTATGATAAATTCGGCACCATAGAGGTAGAAGTAAATAGGTTTAATGATGTTTTGAGTCCACAAACCTAGTACACACGATGTTCTAAATTCAAATTTACTTTACCTCTCTAGAGGATAAAAACGACTTTTACACTCAGTTATCGAAGAGCAAAAATAGTCTTTCCGAGATGGTGGGATGAAAAATATCTTCTTGTCCTAAGCCCCCTAAACAAGTGGCAATTCGTTCTTTGCCCGGCGTCATCATTCTAAAATCTAGACTAGGTACCTGAAGAATGTATGGGATTTGACGTATAATGACAGTCACGCATGTCAGAAACGTCAAATCCTATACATTCGTCATTCTATTCTACAATACGACCATACGACCGATTGCATTCTAGAAATGTCATTGTGAGTGTTGCCGAAAAATCGGCCGATTTCGGAGCAGCTCGGCTTGATTCGTGCGAGCTCGGAATGTCAGCTTAGATTTTTTCGTTACAGAATTTCTGGATTCGGTCTCCACGCTCAAGGCCCGCGATAGAAGCTATGCAATATCTTAATAGTACATTATGGTACAAGTGAGGAAAGTTGGTGATTACCGCCGAGGCGCCATTGAGACCCGAGCCGCCAGGCGAGGGTCTTAACAGAGCCGAGGACGGTAATCATCATGCTCACGCGTGCCATACGACGTTTTACAACACACTTGCGAATAAAATAATACTACAAATACTAAATAAACAGTACTACAAATTAATTCGTTTTCCTATGCGCGCGCATTTAACAATGGCGGTCGACCATATTAAAAAAAAAATGAGGTCTGAATTTAACTTTTTTTTACTCTGTTTTTTTTTCTGTACTTAGAGAAAAAAAAAAAGTTAAATTTGAGTGAAAATTTTGTTTATTAAACAAGTATACCAGGTTGCAATTATTTATTTAAATACGAAAATGCATCAAATAACCATACAATAGGCGTATTAATTTATTCGTACTATTAAACACGTTATTTTTTGTATCAAAACTTTTTTAAGAACATAGACAATTATAAGACACTTCCTATGAAATTTAAAAAAGAATCTATAACTCACTTTTGTTTATAATAGCAATGAAAAAGTCACAGATTGATAATAGGTGTCATTACGTGCCTAATTGCAGTAAAATAATATCACTTTTATGAGCAGGTGTGTTGTAAAAAATATGTAAAAATCCTTCGCGTATTTCTAAATGTCCAGCAACATATGCCGCTGACTGTATTATGTTTTATTGATAAGTTTGACTTGTGCTCTAAATGACGTAGATACCTACGTCCTTATGTTTTCACACGCTTCTACCAGCTTGACCTTGTTAAACACAGAACAATCCCCTTTCAATATAATTTCCACTTATTTCTACGTACTTCCATACATCATATATTATACCTACATACATATTTTATCGTTGATGGATATGGAGATATTCATACATAACAATGGCAAACGGTAAAATGTACAAAGGGAAAGCCGAAAAAACGTCTTAATAGATCTAGTCGATTAGGAAGCCGGCAAGAATCGGGTTAGAAGAACCCCTCGCCACTGATACATAACATTTTTGTTATAACACTTTTAGGTCGCAGAAAAGCACATGGCCCACCTGATGGAAAGTGGTTACCGTGGCCTATGGACGAGTGCAACAACAGGGGAGTCACACTCGTGCTGCCGAACCTTTATGAACAGAGAGATTCTGTGCCATCAGCGAATAAGGCAAGCAGGACAGGCCTATTGCAGTAAATCGGGCATTTCAGGACTGTGGCATTCATATTAGCAATGCGTCCGGTGTAACTCGAGGGTTATTTAGGAGGAGGTAGGGCACGATGGTATTCCACTGACAGCACGAAACCTCTCCAGTGAGCTCTGGTTAACCTACCCACCGCCGGGAACACAACACGAGGTTATTATTACCGCGGTCTTCTGTAGGCTGGAGGTATACTTCTCTAGTCGGACTGCTCGATTGGGATGGAAATACCATTGTGTCCTACCTCCTCCATATATGTAATAGGAACAGAGAACACAGAACAAACACATGACCTCTCTTTCACAGCCGGGTGAAAAGAACTATGACACGTATATCATTGCAAACAAAACATAGTCGTTGCTAGGCTGCTTAGCATTTTACCTATTACTAATAGGTAGGTACAATGTAGGTAGGTACCTACGTCAATATTATTGGAGAATGTGTTAAGAGTTCTTTGAACTATCAACCGGAGGCCAATAGTCGTAATCTTAAACCATCGCAGAACGTAAAGTGATTGAATTATGAATTGACTGAAGATCAGACATCAATCCTAGTCTAGTCTAATCTAATCCATATCAATACTTCCATACTATACTTACTATACTATCCATACTAATATTATAAATGTGAAAGTAACTCTGTCTGTCTGCCTGTCAGTTACGCTTTCACGCCTAAACCGCTGAACCGATTCTAATGAAATTTGATATAGAGGTAGATTAGATCTTAAGGAAGGACGTAGGCTATGTTTGGTCGCGATAACCGACATCCATACGGGTGGAGCCGCGAACAACAGCTAATCTCAATATAATCTCAGTTAAGGCAAAAAACATTCGCATAAAATGGTAAACTTTGGGTATAAGCAAAGACTTTGGGTATAAGGATGATTTATGATGATTTTTATAATCTATGCTTAGTGAATTTGAGCTCGTCCACCGCCGCGCGCCGAAGCACCCCGTGCTATCCTCAAAAGTCACCCAAGAATCGTGTAGCGTATACCTACTGCGCGTATAGATAGATCACATTTTTAGGTCCAAGATATAACTACCGAGGTATCGGTATACCTCGGTTACGGTTAACACGCGAGGAATATCTTAATAAGTACTTACCAACAATATGGTTAGTACTAGTACATAGCTTCAATGTTCACATCATCTCCCAAGCAAGGTCTGATATTATGTAGTTTCAAATGCCGTCCTGGCGACGCAAGGGGTCATCCCACGGTACCTTTTTTTTTCCATCCCGCATTCCGGCTTGGAACACTTGTAGTTAGGTATTGACCTGAAAGCGTGCGTTCCTGACCACGCAAGGTTGACACAACCTCCAAAATACTGATGACTCATTGTAACAACCGGTAGGATTTACAACCCAAACGTATTCAGTCGTGGCGGAATGTGATGTAATCTGTGCCTATGATAAAAAAAAAAAGTAGAGTGGCCATAAATTCGGTTGACGTATAAAAGTTTCAAGTGCGTCTCGCGCGTAATTTAGGGGTTCCGTAGTTTCACAAATAGTGTGGTACTCTTTACATAAAAAAATGCGTCAAATAGTCTTTTTTATACCGCTTTGGCGGCAGACAAGCGCACGGCCCACCGGTTGGAAAGTGGTTACCGTGGCCACAGTTTAACAGTATGGACGCAAAAATCCTAAACAGATTTTGATGCGGTGTGGAAAATTCAGAGAAAATCTTGGTTGAATAGAACCAGAATATACCAACAGCCACACGGGTGGAGCAGCGGGTACCACCTGGTTTATCTGGGGGCACGGCCGTGCCCCCGCCAAGTCGAGCAAAAGAGAGCGGCACGGCCGTAACACTATTTTCTCGAACCAACTCAGGCCATTTTCGACCCCCTAGAACTTCGTTGTGGATAAACCTAGAAGCCTGAATCTTCGGTTACCAAGTGGGCTCTGTATTAACGCCATGTATTTCAAATTTCATTCAATTTGAACCAGTGGTTTAGGAATTATAGCAAGTCAAAGTTTGCAAATTTAGCAAATTTTGTCACTCACTGACTGACCGATCATCAAAAGTCTAAGGCACTTCTAGCAGACGTAGAAGCCTGAAATTTAGAATATGAGTAGGGTTTAGTGTAAAACTCAAGGGAAAATTAAAATATTCTTCAATTTCAGCAATTTCACCAACTGCATAAATAACTTTGTAATTTCATATAAATATATGGGATTACAAAGTTACATTTGCAGTCAACGTTTCAGTGTACATGAATCCATCCATACTAATATCAGTCTAACGAAGTATTATAATAAATGCGAAAGTAACAAGTAACTATCTGAGCGTCTGTTATTACTTATTAGTATTATACGCTTTCACGCCTAAACTACTAACTGAATATACTTGATGATGACGAAAAGTGAAGAAGTAAGAGTCGGAGTGGCAGTGAGAGTCGGAGTGGCAGTGAGAGTAGGAGTGGGAGTGGGAGTGGGAGTGGGAGTGGGAGTGGGAGTGGGAGTGGGAGTGGGAGTGGGAGTGGGAGTGGGAGTGGGAGTGGGAGTGGGAGTGGGAGTGGGAGTGGGAGTGGGAGTGGGAGTGGGAGTGGGAGTGGGAGTGGGAGTGCGAATGTGAACGCGATCGGAATTCCACGCGGGTGGAGCCGCGGTCAACAGTTAGTATATAATATATTATATTACAGTCTATAAATGAAAACAAATTACATAATTATCTATCTATACTAATATTATAAAGAGGAAAGATTTGTTTGTTTGTTTGTTTGTTTGTTTGTTTGTTTTTTTGTTTGTAACGAATAGGCTCCGAAACTACTAGACCGATTTCAATAATTCTTTCACCTATAGAAAGCTACACTATCTGGGAGTAACATAGGCTATATAACATCACGCTACTACTAAAGGGAGCGGAGCAGTGAGCATAAATGTCAATAAATCGGGCAGATTTCCATACATTCTTTACTAATATTAGATTTGTATTTTTGTATTCGAGTAAACTCAAGAACTACTGAACCGATTTCAAAAATTCTTTTACCATTAGAAAGCTGCACTATCACTGACTAACATAGGCTATAATTAATTTTCAAAAATATAGGGATTCTGGATAAAACTTCAATAATGTAACCCAAGGTGTAAAAAAAATGACCTAAAAAATTCCTTACATCGCGTACG
The DNA here is from genome assembly GCA_914767945.1 of Eilema depressum. Classification (NCBI taxonomy): domain Eukaryota; kingdom Metazoa; phylum Arthropoda; class Insecta; order Lepidoptera; family Erebidae; genus Eilema; species Eilema depressum. The sequence goes on from OU612039.1 coordinate 6,993,689, forward strand.
CTGCGAAAACTATTGAAGATAGAACAAAATAATGTAGTGTAGAAATGTATAACTTAAAAAGGTCTACATAAAAGTCCGCGACAGCATATGTCTATCTAATAAGGGTAGCTCACAATAACCATTTTTATCTTTTACAAATTATAAAAAAAATATGTGTCATTTTCGAAGCTATTTTTAACAATATAGTGTTAAGCCTTATCTGACTAAATACGTTAGATACATTGTACATTTAATGTAGATCAAAATTGCCCTTTACACTGTATAATTATAATGAATATTTTAGAATCTATTGCAGTATGAAAGTAACGCGCGACGATATAAATTCAAACCGAAATGCCGATCAAAGTCAGACCACGGAATCTATACCTTTATATTAATTCTTATCTAAATAAATCGTTTGGTATTTAAGATTGTTTCAATACCTGTTGATTACTTTTTGAATTATTGAAATCGGACGTTTTATTCAAAAGATATTACGAAATTATAATGTCAATAAATCCGGTCAATTACCATACATTATTTGAAAACTAATTATTATTACGGGCATGGGCTAAAAGGGTGCAACCACGGGTGTTCGAAGTATTTCACGAGCGAAGACAGGGAAGGTCAGCTGAACACAAGATGCAACGGTAACGGGATCCGAATGCGGGATTGGAACCTCCATGTGATGCATCCTGGGTAACGGAGGCATTAACGCCCCTCACCCAGGGGAGGCGCTACCGCCTACGGCAAATACATACAGCAACGGGAGCAGCTCTATAGAGGGCTGCTCAAAGGCTTCCCACATGTCCCTCTGACTACGAGGAGGCCCAGTAGAGAGCAGGAAAGGGAAGGGCTGGTCACCGAGCGCGGACGTGAGGATTATAGGTCCGGCCTCCTGTCATCCCTTCACGCCCGTCTCCTCCCTTTCCGGAATTCGATGGGACATCGTGCTTCCCACTTCTGAGAGGGCCATCTTAAAATTGTAGATGGCCCAGGGTCAGCCGTGGGGTTCGGAAAATGCCCTAGGCAATTTTACACTCCAGCAACTGAAGACCCGCGACGGCATGCTGTTTAGTGGGTCCGAATTCCACATGGCACTCCTGATGGCTGACGGGGATGGTATCCGAGGCAATTTTAGCACGAAAGAAAAGTTTGTACGGAATCCGAATTCCACGCGGGCGGAGCCGCGGGCAACAGCTAGTAATCTATAAAGCTGAAACTCATATCACCCATATTTCGCTAACTATAATTTTCGGCCCCACGTAATAGCGTTATGCGTCGTTATCGGTAGCTTAGTGGTTAAGGAGTCGGCCTTACGAATACGATCGAAAGGTCCCGGGTTTGAATCCTGGCCATTACAATAACGAACGACGTGAACTCACTTCTAACTAAAGAAATTGAGCTTAGCTGTAGAGTATTTCCGCACTATAAAAAAGATAGTAGGTACCTACCAAATTATTATACAGTGCGGCCCACCTGTACATATAACCCGCGCCACGTATCTTGGACCTACGAGGCTCTGGCGCCCGCGGATTGCTTTTTAGTAGTCTATGCTTGGTGAATTTGAGTTCGTCTACCGCAGTAGCATTCCGCGCTGTCCTCAAAAGACACCCAAGAAATGTGTACTGCGCGTATAGGGCACGTTTTGAGCACATCCTAGGTCCAAGATACGTGGCGCGGGTTACACCTTGTTTTGTCACTATGCGATGCGGCCTTTGCATGCGAAAAGCTTGTCGACCGCTGATCTAACCTATAAGTTCTTTAAGAAATCTTACCTATTAGTGTGCTATAAGTATGCGATTTTCGTTCTTAATTTCGATTACCATAAATTAGCTTGTCGACTAAAAGGCTTGCTCATTGGTTTACTGTTATTGTTTGCCAACTATTTGGACGTTCTTTGGATAATTTTAAGGTGTATTATATTATTACATTATAACGCTGTAATCATATATCTTCAAATTGCTATTTTCGTTCATAGTAAAATTTAGTTTGCTTTCTAGTATTTATTTTGACGCTAAGAAGACTTCGTTTACCAATATTATTTGGCAAAAAATTCAACGTGAACATAATTACTTAGTAACCCCATCTAGTTGCTAATTGTAAGGATCCGCAACTATTCGGATCCCGGATATTGAACAAACAGTCTAGGGAGTAAAAACCTCTAACTCTTAAAGCTAGATGGCGCTCTGCGTGTGACGTCATTTTCTGCGAGGTGGTGTTAAGATTCTCCGCAAGCTAATCACTTTAGTCGTGTTATCACTGCTGTTTGTCTACTCCTAGGCAAGGTTAATCGATGTTTAGCATCAGAGAATTGCGGAGTTGCAGACGCGGGACGCCCCGTTACAAACGATTGGATTTGGATGATTTCAAAATAGTTTCAGTTTATTACGTTTTAAGTACGTTAAGTACATTTGTACATTATCTAATAATCGTATTCCTATACATACGTAGGACTGTAGGAGTTACTCTTGCATACTAGTTTGCGCAATGGATTCGGAAATATTGTATGTGAATGACCACCCTTACCCACACCGGATTGTCCCTATACCTGGTGATGGTTCGTGTTTGTTTCATTCTTTGTCTTTCTCTATGTATGGGAATATTGAGTCATCGTATGAGATTCGACTTGCTATAGTTGAGTATGTGGTAGCGCATTGGGATGAATTACAACTGTATTCTTGTGACGAGCGCGGTGACCCCTACATTAACGCTGATTTGTACACGATGGCAATGATAAAAACGAGTACCTATGGTTCGGCGTCTGAACTTATGGCGGCTGCCGCTATGTATCCGTATGCTTTCGAGGTTTACGAAAACGGCCTTTTAAGAGGGTCATTCGGTGGTGATTCTGGTTATCCGGTGAAACGTTTACGATTTTCTGGAAGTTTCTTAGGCGGTCATTATGAAGTACTCCTTCCAGAAGTGCCTCCGAATGATGATAATTCTAATAAAAACATACCTAAAAATATTGGAAGACCTAAAAAGGTTACTAAAGGAAGACCTAAAACCTCTACGCTGTCCCGTTCTCAACAAATCAAAGAAGCAGCGGCTCGTTATCGCCAAAACAATTCCGAAAAACGTAAGGAGACATTAACTCGTTACAGTTTTTCATGTCCTGAAGTTCACAGAGCAGCTGTAGCGCGTTACACTGCATCGAATCCCGATGTGCACCGAGAAGCAGTGTCACGTTACACTGCTTCTCATCCCGACGTTAACCGAGAAGCTGTGGCACGTTATAAAGATTTACACCCTGAGCTAAATCTTGAATCAGTCCACAGGAAAAGATCAAACAAAAAATTACAATTTCAATTAAAAAATTTAGAGAAAATTACTCAGGCACTATCAAATAAAATTAAAAACAGATTAGAAGCAGAGAAACTAATAAAATGGGCAGTTCATAGCCGGCAGCAAACATTACGCAACTTTAATAAAACTATTGAAAAATTGAAAGATAAATTTAAAGCATCGTTAGAAAAAATTAATTTGTGCCCCGCAGATGGTTCTTTAAATGATAAGTTAGATTGTTTTCTTGGAAAATCAGAGCATAGAAGTAACCAGGAGCCATATTATGCTGAAAAAGCTTACAATTTCTTTGAAAACAAGGACAAACCTATCGAAATTGACCATACAGGCAAAGCCGTCTTCGGGAATGTAAAAAAGCATGGCCGTAGCTTAATTTGGTCTTGTAATGATTTATGTGCACTAGATGAGAACGTAATCATAAAATTAACTAACATTTTCGAAAGCTTGGTGAACAAAAGTGCTGCTCAATATTACACACTAGCTGTTGCCCGCGGCTCCGCCCGCGTGGAATTCGGATTCCGTACAAACTTTTCTTTCGTGCTAAAATTGCCTCGGATACCATCCCCGTCAGCCATCAGGAGTGCCATGTGGAATTCGGACCCACTAAACAGCATGCCGTCGCGGGTCTTCAGTTGCTGGAGTGTAAAATTGCCTAGGGCATTTTCCGAACCCCACGGCTGACCCTGGGCCATCTACAATTTTAAGATGGCCCTCTCAGAAGTGGGAAGCACGATGTCCCATCGAATTCCGGAAAGGGAGGAGACGGGCGTGAAGGGATGACAGGAGGCCGGACCTATAATCCTCACGTCCGCGCTCGGTGACCAGCCCTTCCCTTTCCTGCTCTCTACTGGGCCTCCTCGTAGTCAGAGGGACATGTGGGAAGCCTTTGAGCAGCCCTCTATAGAGCTGCTCCCGTTGCTGTATGTATTTGCCGTAGGCGGTAGCGCCTCCCCTGGGTGAGGGGCGTTAATGCCTCCGTTACCCAGGATGCATCACATGGAGGTTCCAATCCCGCATTCGGATCCCGTTACCGTTGCATCTTGTGTTCAGCTGACCTTCCCTGTCTTCGCTCGTGAAATACTTCGAACACCCGTGGTTGCACCCTTTTAGCCCATGCCCGTAATAATAATTAGTTTTCAAATAATGTATGGTAATTGACCGGATTTATTGACATTATAATTTCGTAATATCTTTTGAATAAAACGTCCGATTTCAATAATTCAAAAAGTAATCAACAGGTATTGAAACAATCTTAAATACCAAACGATTTATTTAGATAAGAATTAATATAAAGGTATAGATTCCGTGGTCTGACTTTGATCGGCATTTCGGTTTGAATTTATATCGTCGCGCGTTACTTTCATACTGCAATAGATTCTAAAATATTCATTATAATTATACAGTGTAAAGGGCAATTTTGATCTACATTAAATGTACAATGTATCTAACGTATTTAGTCAGATAAGGCTTAACACTATATTGTTAAAAATAGCTTCGAAAATGACACATATTTTTTTTATAATTTGTAAAAGATAAAAATGGTTATTGTGAGCTACCCTTATTAGATAGACATATGCTGTCGCGGACTTTTATGTAGACCTTTTTAAGTTATACATTTCTACACTACATTATTTTGTTCTATCTTCAATAGTTTTCGCAGCGTACGCGATGTAAGGAATTTTTTAGGTCATTTTTTTTACACCTTGGGTTACATTATTGAAGTTTTATCCAGAATCCCTATATTTTTGAAAATTAATTATAGCCTATGTTAGTCAGTGATAGTGCAGCTTTCTAATGGTAAAAGAATTTTTGAAATCGGTTCAGTAGTTCTTGAGTTTACTCGAATACAAAAATACAAATCTAATATTAGTAAAGAATGTATGGAAATCTGCCCGATTTATTGACATTTATGCTCACTGCTCCGCTCCCTTTAGTAGTAGCGTGATGTTATATAGCCTATGTTACTCCCAGATAGTGTAGCTTTCTATAGGTGAAAGAATTATTGAAATCGGTCTAGTAGTTTCGGAGCCTATTCGTTACAAACAAAAAAACAAACAAACAAACAAACAAACAAACAAACAAATCTTTCCTCTTTATAATATTAGTATAGATTAATAGAAAAAGAAAAAATATCAGAATATTTGAAATATATTAACACTCTTAAAGCACATTTTCCTCGTCTAAGGACAATTTCAAGAGAAATATATCAAATACAAAGTATTTTTAACCGACTTCAAAAAAGGAGGTTCTCAATTCGTACCCAATTTTTTTTTTTTTTTTTTTTTTGTATGTTTGTTACGCGATTGTGAAGCCAATTCTGGACGGATTTTGAAAATTCTTTTTGTTTTCGTAAGTAGATTATTCCGAAGTGGTCCCATTTAAATTACGTCAAGATCTGATGATGGGTTTCCGAGATTAGACCAAGGAACTCTTCAAAAAGTACCAGGAAATCAGCCGCGATTGCTACAATGGCATATTATTGCAATGTTTCTGCCATTACACATCATAACATCACGCCTGAGTCCTTTGAAGGGGTACGCAGAAGTGTTCAGAATATTCAGCTAAGTATATTTCCGGTGTATATGCATTGATTTTAAAAATTCTTTTTTAATAATGATTTAATTTTTTTTTTGTAGCATGGCCGGTTCGATCTGTATTGCAGCGTCAGCAGCGCATGTACAGTCAGGTCACTATACATGCGATGTACAGTCGTGAGACTGTACAAACTCACTAAAAAGAGAAAAATAAATTCATTTTTAACAAAAAAGTTTAACCGACTTCAAGAAACGAAAAAGAGGCACTGAAAAGCGAAAAATAACTTAATTTACAGACTTACTGATTTATTAGAAGTCGGTGCCAGCCATCTTTGTTTGTTGTGTCTGAACTACTATGATGCAATCAATTGAAATATGGCCTCTCTTGGGCTAGGTACCGACTTCTAATAAATCAGTAAGTCTGTAAATTAAGTTATTTTTCGCTTTTCAGTGCCTCTTTTTCGTTTCTTGAAGTCGGTTAAACTTTTTTGTTAAAAATGAATTTATTAACATTTTAAAAGATATTGATGAATCATTAGAAAAATCTGACGTAGAAAAAATAAAAGAATACGGAAAACCAGATAATGTTGGTGGTGTGGTTGTGGAAAGTGAAGAGTCACATGAAATTGTAGAGGATGAGATCATAGACAAACATAAGGCTGCGTTTAAATCCCTAAAACTAAAATGTCTTGATACTCCAAAGCTTGAGTGCATGTCATGTATAAAACTTTGTTATTCAAGAGATACTTCATGTTTGAACAGATTAAGAAAAGCTATAGACACCAGTATTTGGAATAACCTTCTCAATTATTACAAAACCAATAACTTAGATCACAGCCCATATATTTGTCACTCGTGTTTAAAAAAAATTAGAACAAATCAACTGCCAGCAGCCTGTGTTCTAAATGATCTACACGTTAACCCTGTTCCACCACAGATAACCGAGTTAAATGACTATGAAAAGATATTAATTCAACGGGCCAAAGCATTTCAGGTAGTGATGCTAATGAATCCCGTTGCAAACAAACATTTACCTAATAGGCATATGGTGAAAAAAGTAAAAGGCAGAACTTTCCACCTTCCCTTACCTCTTGAAGAAACTTTGAAAAAGCTACCTAGACCTGAACACCCGATTACTAACCCTGAATTATATATTATGGTACGAGGAATGCCAACAAAATCAAAATTAGTGTGGCAGGACATTGTAGATGTCAATAAGATATATCAAGCTTTGCAATATTTAAAAGGTGTAAATGCTCTTTACTCTCAAATACAACTTCCGCATTCACCTCAACAATTGGTTGATTATATTATTGAAGAGGGCAATATCCATCATGTAGTAGACCAATTAGAATCTCAAGTAAATAACGGTGTAGAAGGGACCCATCATGGATTACTAACACAAGTTACATCAGAAAAAGAGACTGACTATGAACAATATACTATTTACCCCTTGCATGAAAGGAGGAGAAACGCTCCGATTTCAGAACTCTACCAAATGCTCAAAGTCAACGCCGCTCCAATTGATTCTAGGGATAAAGATTTAGATGTAAAGTGCTTTCCTGATCTCTATGTTGAAGGTAAATATGGGCAGTTTTATGATCGGCAGCAAAAGTTATCATCTAGTGAATATATTAAAGCAAGGCTAATGTCAAAACACTCTCAATTCCGCCTAAATCAACAATATTTATTTTTTCTGCTTAATGATGCTAATATACGTCAAATAAATTCAGGTATATTCTATAAAATGAATTGCGTTAATCAAAAACAAAAAATTACTGCTGAACAGTATTTTGAGATGCTTAATAAAGATGAGTTAGAAGGTGATTTAACAGCGATATTTGGTAGGTTAAGAAATACGGAACAGTTTTGGAAAAAACCGAGAAATGATGTCAACTGTATGACACGACAGTACGGGCCAGCAACCTGGTTTCTCACCATAAGTCCTTCAGAATGGATGTGGGATGATTTAGGTGAGTACCTTAGAGAAGTTAATGTTCCTGAAATGGCAAACAAAAGCATTAGTGAATTAGTAGCACTAGATCCTGTCTCCACTTCTCGATTTATTGATAACAAATTTAAAGCTATGTTGGACTTCATTATGTCATCCGATGAACCACTTGGAAAAGTAATACATTACTTTTGGAGACGAGAATATCAATCACGTGGAGCACAACACTTTCATTTAATGTTATGGGTAAAAGACGCCCCCATACTTCACGAGTCCCCGCTTGATGAGGTGGCATCATTCATTTCAAAGTACGTAACTTGTGCTATACCTGACAAGAATGTTTCACCAACACTTTATCAGCGAGTTACGTCATATCAGACCCATAACCATAATACGTATTGCATGCGCCAAAAGAAAACAAAAAGGGGTTTCGTAAAAGTTTGTCGTTTCGGTTTCCCCCGCCCGGTCACAGAAGTACTTACTTTTAGAGATTTAATAGAATCAATAGCTGCAAGAAAAACATTGTCGCCTAACAGTAGACTCTACTATATTGTACGCAAAAAAGAATGGGCTATGGTTAATGATTATAATCCCGCGATTTTGCTAGCATGGAATGGCAATACAGACATTCAATATGTAGGCGAGAAAACAGCTATTTTAAATTATTACGTCACTAAATATACCACAAAAAGCGAGAAAGCTCACGTTTCTGATATGTTTCAAGACATAAACTCTACAAAATCTTTAAGAAGCCGCTTGTTTAACTTTGGCCTTAGAGTTTTATCTAATAGAGAGTGCGGCTCTTTGGAAGCCAGTGACACTCTACTTGGTATTCCTTTGTACGGCACAGATCCTAATACAACAATTCGATGGCTGGATGTCAACATCTTCCGTAACCGGCGTGTTAAATCTAAATCTGATATGATGATGCTAGAACCAGACTCCACCGATATTTATTACGAGTCTTGGATTGATGACCATTATCCTAAACGACCTAAAGAGTTGGAGAGTACTAATTTGTATGATTTCGCTCAAAATTACGATATTGTTAAAACGCGCCCAGTATCCTCTAAAGTCGAGTGCTACGAGCTAAATAGCGGTAAGATGTTCCTAAAGAGAAGGGCTAACCCATATTTAATAAATCATTATTTCTACGACGGAGAACAAGTACCAGAGAAATACTTCTTCTCTCTACTTCTTTTATTTAAGTCATGGCGTTCACTAGATGAACTCAAAATGGGGTGTGATACTTACACGGAGGCCTTTAATTTGGCGAAAGAAGATTTGAAAGAAGGAGTTGACTATGGAAATTCAATTATAGAGTCGAAATATAAGATACAAAAAGCATTTGAAATGATAGAATCTAAAGTAGCTGAGATAACCGAAGAAAGAGAAGCTGTTAATGATGACGATGGTCCTGAAAATCCTTTAGACTTCGAAGCTATGGAGGCTTTTAATGCTATGAATGACTTTGAGAGGATTAATCTAGTAGAAGAAAAGACTGATCTGCAATATATGATCGCAAAACTCAATACCGATCAGAAAAGAGTATTTGATATGATCAGAAATAAAATGAACCCAATTGACAATAACGCTGACATTTTACGCTGTTTTATAAGTGGAACTGGGGGCACTGGCAAGAGCTTCTTAATAAGAACGTTAAAAGTTTGGGTTAGGACGCATCTAAACAAAAAAGTGGCAGTTTGTGCTCCAACGGGAATAGCTGCCTTCAATATAAATGGATTGACAATACATAGACTGTTGCAGCTGCCTGTGGAACACAAGCAAACCCCAAAATACAAGCCACTTTCTGATGAAGTGCTTCAAGTTTTAAGATCAGATTTGAAAGAAGTAGAGTTGTTTATCATAGATGAAGTGTCAATGATATCCAACATAACTTTAACATATATTCATTTACGCTTGTCGGAGATTTTCGACACAAGCGATGATCAGAATGGGTGGTTTGGGAAAAAACATGTTGTGGTTTTCGGGGATCTATTACAGCTTCCGCCGGTACGAGAAAAGTCCCCTTTTGAGAAAATGGCAAACGCTGAAACTAAGAAGCTGTTAGGTTCCCTCACTATGCCGAATCTGTGGACTGAACTATTCAGTTACGACGAACTTACTATCAACATGCGACAGCTGCATGATTCCGACTTTGTTGATATCCTAAACAGAATTAGATTGGGTGTGACTACAAAAAAAGACCGTGACTTACTCTCAACCAGACTAATAACTCTCAAATCCGATTCGAATGAAAAAAGATTAATCGAAATTATTGAACACCTGTCGAAACTGCCTGATGATACCATTTGCTTATTACCCTCAAAAAACATGTGTCAACAATTAAATACTGCAATGCTTAAATCTCTCCCATATCCCGAAATAAAACTTACTGCTGTAGATAGCATAGATTGCCCGAGATACCTAACAAAAAGAGCTCGTGAATGCATAAAAAAGTATGAAGACGATGCTTCTATGACTGCGGGCCTGGAAGAGAACATAATTATAAAAATAGGAGCAAAAGTCATGTTAAGGCGAAATATTGACGTGAGTCTCGGTTTAGTTAATGGTTCGATCGGTATAGTGCAAAAAGTAAAGGTTGATCCAGAAAATACAAAAAAAATTAAGAATATATACATTGCATTTAATAATGAACATGTTTACGAGCTTGGTCCGGTCAAAACTAAATTTGAAATTATTAATAGAGCTTATGTTCATCGCGAACAGTTTCCCATATGTATAGCCTATGCTATAACTATACATAAAAGTCAGGGTCTAAGTCTGAATAATGCGCTGATGGATATAGGTTCTGCAGTATTCACATCCGGTCAAGCTTACGTGGCCCTTTCAAGAGTTACAAGTCTGAGTGGCTTACATCTAATTAATATCGACTTTGGAAGTATTAAGGCGCAAGAATCATCAATTTGTGAATACAATAGACTAAGAAGCATCTACCGTCCAGACTTGTCAAAAATTGTAACATCAAAACCACCGAGAAAAACTCATAGAGACAGGGAGTGGGCTTTGAGAAAAACTGTAGCTGAAGCTCAAGAAACTACTGAAAAAGTACCCGAGAAGAAAAAGAGGAAAACTACCTACAAAAACAAAAAAACTTCATAACACAGAGTGGATTAAAAAATGCGCTATTGATATTTAAGAAGTAGAAGGTACCGGAAAGGAAAAAGTAGGACTCCCTATCTACAAAAAGAAATGAGATCCCATCAAAAACAATACTTGTAAAAAAATGCCAAGCCTCGCCGCCCTCGGTTCTTCTACCGCAAAAAGTTATGAGATCCATGTAATACCAAGTCGGTTAATTTATTCCGTCCCTACTTCAGGGATCTTCTGTCCTAAGTTATTACGTAATGAGCTTACCTAACAAAATCTTAAAGTAACCATAACAATATTAAAATAATCTTCTATGGTTAAAAATATAATAAATGACTTGGCAATCGCACTAAACCATCTTATTTAATATAATAATATATATTGTGAGATACATTGTTTTAATGCGATGGCCAAGTCAATTTATTATATTTTTAACCATAGAAGATTATTTTAATATTGTTATGGTTACTTTAAGATTTTGTTAGGTAAGCTCATTACGTAATAACTTAGGACAGAAGATCCCTGAAGTAGGGACGGAATAAATTAACCGACTTGGTATTACATGGATCTCATAACTTTTTGCGGTAGAAGAACCGAGGGCGGCGAGGCTTGGCATTTTTTTACAAGTATTGTTTTTGATGGGATTAATATTACATTTGTCTAGAGAACCTCGTACCCAATTCGATGGGTTAGCGCATTATAATGTAAAGTGGAACGAATATACAATTTCGTGCTTCTATTTATAACTCTTGCAATACATTTAAACACTTCGTACTGACACACATGAACGCACTCCACACGAGTAGGTTCTACCATTTTCCTGTTCTTCATCCATCCAGATCCAGTCAGACCTTTCCTTTAACTGAACAGAAATTCTATCTCTCAATTTCTAATAAGTAATGCCTAACAATTAATACTATATCCCACTAATATTATAAACGCAAAGTTACAGTATGTGAAGATGTATGTATGTAAGGATGTATGTAAGGATGTGAGAATGTTTTTTACTCTTTTACGTAAAAACTACTAAGTAAATGGATTGTATTGAATAACACATCTATAGGCTATATTATATCAGCGATGAACCGGATCAGAATTCCACTCGGGCGGAGCCGATTTTGTAAACTGAATAGTTTGCGCGAGAGACACTTCCAAAGAGGAAAAATGTGTCCCCCCCCCCCCCCCCCCCCGTCTAACTTCTAAAATAAGAGAATGATAAATCTAAAAAAAATATATGATGTAAATTGCCATGCAAACTACCACTAAAAATTGGTTCGAACGAGACCCAATCAGTAGTTTTTTTTAATACGTCATAAACCACAATTTTCGCCTTTGCTACTACGGAACCCTTCATGGGCGAGTCCGACTCGCACTTGGCCGATTATATTTTCTGGTTAGTCGGTCATAGGATCACTTCGTTGTCCGCCTGTCTGTCTGTCTGTCGACCTTTTTCTCAGGGATGCGTGGAGGTATTAAGTTGAAATTCGTACCACATTATCAGTTCTGTAACGTCTTGAAGCTGTGCAAAAATCAAACTTCTAAATCAACGCAATCTATATAATATTGCGGTTTATGTTGTAGCATAAGTTCATCCCTTAATACAAGTTTGTACACAACCCTCGGTGCGCGAATCCGACTCGCACTTGACCGGCTTTTTACCCTTTGGGTACGGAACCCTAAAAATGAGTCTGAGATTCGCTCTCGAACTGGAAAGAATCCCGGACTCAAAAGTAGGTAGGTACACAGCTTTGGATACGATGATGATGATGATGTAAAATAACAATCTGACTACAGAGCACTCGTGATATCATATTCCATGGTCCTACCAGGTGCGGGTGCAACCTGAATTTTGACTTTTCAATTAGACGTGCACGATTTTGAGGGGAGTCATGTTCCCTGAGACCCTAAGCATAGATTCTTCGGTGCAGTGTGCAGTAACCATACATTCACGCATCGCTCATGGCCATTCACATACCTACCTACAATATAACCTCGCCTCGCATTCTCCTTGAGTAGGTATCTACTTTCATTGTGTCTCAACGGGTTTTAAGAATGGATCAAGATGAATGTTCTACAAGACAACAAATTGCTTAATTTAATATTCAGGTATCGTCATATCAACCGCAAAGCCCAAGCCAAAGTTAAGCCCCCCAAGCGTGATCACCTTGCCAAACCACAGGATCCCCCCTTGTATCGAAAGAACATCTCACCCTATTCTCCTATAAGCGGAAGATAAGTGACAACAAATAACGTTGTATATTTTTATCTGCAGGGCATGAACATCCGGCTCGCCTTTGCGATAGTGTCGTCGGCTTGCTGGTCTGCCTTCCAGCATGGGTACAACACGGGCGTCATGAATGCGCCGCAAGCTGTAAGTATACGAACTCACAAGATCTCTTTCTCTCTCTTCCAATCCTCGCCCTAGCGATTTCAGACTTGCGACTAAACCACCACGTAGATGGGGTCGCGCGAACGAGCTGTGAGAGGAACTGCATCAAAGGAATATATTGGCTCGCGCGGCAAATAAACGTCAACTGTAGTTGAATTATGGCTCCCGCGGCTGCCACGCGTAATTTGAGAATGCCACGGATGTTTGTATGGCTACTGGAATTCACGGCTTAACGAGCTCTCCGAGGAACAGAGGAATGTCCCACCTACTTATTCGATTACCGCTCGGCGCTCAGCCACGACCGTTCAAAGGTACAAAGGCACTTTAATAACAAAATCCTTCATCTATTTCCAGATCATATCAGAATGGCTTCAAAAGGAAGCCCTGTCGGGCACCAACACGACCATCCCCGCCGATAAAGACCCGAAGGTGATCACGGTGATGTCGGTGGCGGTGTCGATATACTGCGTGGGGGGGATGATTGGGGGTATCGTCACGGGGTTCATAGCCGACAGGTGAGCGAGATACTATTATTGTGTAACTACACAGGAGGGTAACTACCCTCCAGCAATGCAATTCACTAAGCGAGCACAACGATGCGAGTTGCAACGCAATACGACTGTCATACCACTGACACTGCAAGAAACTGGCATTAAATTTTAGACTTTATCGCTACATTCTCAAAGTCCAAAATTAATTGAAAAGAGTTTCATAACGGGTTTTCATTCATTCTACGTATTGTCATTAGTCCTTTTAACCAAATGTACTCTTGCTTTGTTCTCAGATTCGGCCGCAAATGTGGTCTTCTGCTGAACAACGGACTCGCCTTCGTCGCGGCCCTTTTCGAGGGGACCGCCAAGGTGGCGAATTCAGCTGAACTTCTCATAGTGGGGAGGTGAGTCACATTGAAATCATGATCGTTTTTGCCATTTGGGAGATTGGAACAAGACTGAATTTTGACCAATTTTTTCGACAATTGGTCCTCTAGTCCAGGGTTTCTCGAAGTGGTTTGATGCTTTGATAGATGTTTGGGTCGCCAATGACGGCCAATGACGTCTACAACCATTGTGTTACTCGCAGTGTCACGTTACTCGTATTGTTTCAGGTTGCTCATAGGTATCAACAACGGGTTGAACGCGGGGCTCGCGCCGCTCTACCTGTCCGAGATATCGCCTGTGTCGCTGAGGGGGTCGGTGAGTAGGCTACAGCATTCAACTGACAGTTTTTATAGTACGGGAATCCCCTCTGGCTCCGGTGAGAGATTCCCGTGGTTATGTCGGACTCGAACCGACTGCACGTGACTGCACGCAGTCTTGGTTCTTTGTGTGTGTAAGATTGCCACTCCGTCCGTCCCAGGGACATTTTCAATGGTTCTCGACATAAACGAAGTATTTTGAACATTGCCTGTTTTGTGCCTAATAATTACATCATCATCATTGTCACCTTAGGGTGTTCGGTGCTTTGTACGCTGCGTGCTGTTTTTTACAAAAACATAGATTATCTACACTAATATTATAAAGAGGAAATCATAAATATGAGTATTATTACGAAACAGCACGCAGTGTGAGCGCTCGCATGCGTGTACACGCATAAGGCACCGGACTGCCTAAGTTTTAATCCCAGATGCATACGGATCCGATACTTTCACCTTGGAGTCCGGTGCCACTGACTTCTCCTTTTAAATTGACGTATTCGACTTTTATGGGGGGACTTTCGCTGACCTCCCAACCACCAAAAAAACCGGCTTGCAGGTGAGGTTAACTTAACCCCGTAGGTCTTAGAACCCGAAATACTCTACAATCTATTCTTCAAAAACCCTTCACCAACAGCAACCATCTCTTCCAGATAGGTACAGTGTACCAGCTAGTAATCACCATGACGATCCTGCTGTCGCAAGTGCTCGGCCTGGAGTCGATCCTGGGCACGGCGGAGGGCTGGCCGTGGCTACTGGCGTTGACCGCCATCCCCGCAGTGTTGCAGTGCCTGATGCTCCCACTGTGCCCCGAGTCGCCTAAGTACCTGCTGCTGAATAAGGGGCAGGAACTTCACGCGCAGAGTGGTTAGTAGTTTCAACTTCTTTATCCTAGCGTTAATTCCCAGTCGCATCCGAAGCTTTTCAGCTCGGAGTCTGGGGTTCGCTTTATCAGTCTTACATCGATATTTTCCGTGAAACGATTGCCATCTGACCTCTACGACCCAATGGTAACATTAGACGATATCGAAGCTTTGCAGCTAGACCGTTGCTTTTCTTTTTTTGGATTTTTTAAGGCTCCAACTACCCGTAACGACTGCCATAGATGTTCTTATGGCAACCGGGACCGACGGCTTAACACCGACCAGACCAATGCAAATACCCATATTTCATGAACACAAATATTTGCACTGAGCGGGGATCGGGGTACGAACCGGCCGCGTTCACTACCGCTACGCCACAGAGGCTGTCTGAGTTAGTAGTTTCAACATTACGGCTTTTTTATACCACTTAGGTGGCAGGCACGGCCTACCTGATGAAAAGTGGTTACCGTGGCCTATCGACGAGTGCAACACCAGGGGCGTCACCACACTCGTGCTGCCGACCCTGTAAGAACAGAGAGATTCTGTGCCGTCAATGCTGAAAACAAGCAGGACAAGGCTTTGGTCTTCCCACTGACAGTACAAAACCTCTCCAGGGAGCTCTGGCTACCCTACTCACCTCCGGGAACACAACACCACAACAGGGGCGTCACACTCGCGCTGCCGAACCTGGGGAAACTCTCTAATGCCCTTCTTGAAGAACCCCATGTTGTAGTCGCTTGGGAAAACCATCGCGGGGAGTTCATTCCACAGCTTGAGTGTGCGAGGGATGAAGTTCCTTTCATACCGCACAGTGCGCACCGTTTCCTCTATCTAGGTGTTTCTATATAGGTCATAGGTATTACTTTTGTGTGATTTGTGAAAGATGCATATATATTTTGTTGTTTGCAGCTCTTCACTGGCTGAGGGGAGGCGTGGCAGTTCATGGAGAAATGGAAGAAATGCATCAAGTATGTTATAATTTAGTTCTTTCTAAAGACTACTTCCGCTTTGAAACTGATATGATATATACATATATGAACTGACCCGGTTGGAGTATAATATGTCGGGACGCTATGAAAAAGACTTCGAACAAAAAAGGACTTAGAAAAATTTCAACCAAAAATCTTTGCCTTATCATACCTTCCTTTGGGACCCGGTGGGATGTGGGAGTACAAGAGTGCGGAACCACGAGGGCGCACTACCCAGGTCATTGGCCTTAACTTTGGGGGTTATCGACCTTGCCATTAGGGTGCAATGACCCCGAGGTCACTGACCTCCCTCCCCCTTCTCCCCATGACATCCAATCCTTCATCATCATCATCACCATCGTTAGTCCCGGTCTTGTCCCATAGTAGCTTATAATAACCAACCAATCGAATTATCCTAGAAACTAAAATCTATCTTCCAAGGCAAAGGTTATCTTTTAAGGAATCGCAATCTACGATACGATAAGACCAATGACATTTCATAACATAGACATGTCATATGCTTACAAATCAACGTAGAAAAATGTGCCGAACTCACACACACACATTTTTAATTCATCTACACTTTTGGTGTATTAACTTTAGAGTAATAGTTCGTGCAGTGTCTATAACATACGATGGCATTTTCGTTATTTTTTTAAGTCACTTGATGCTTCCGCTCAACGTCCGACCGGCGCCGCTCGGCACGCGGTACTAGAGGCAAACGTTCCAATTGACTCGTTTTCGGATCTTCACGATTTTCGCGCAATAACATTTACAACACACCTGCTCATAACAGTGATATTATTTTACCGCAATTAAGCACGGAATGACACCTATTATAAAACTGTGACTTTTTCATTACTATTATTCACAAAAGTGAGTTATAGATTCTTTTTTAAATTTTATAGGAAGTGTCTATAATTGTCTATGTTCTTAAAAAAGTTTTGATACAAAAAATAACGTGTTTAATAGTACGAATAAATTAATACGCCTATTGTATGGTCATTTGATGCATTTTCGTATTTAAATAAATAATTTCAACTTGTAATACTTGTGTAATAAACAAAATTTTCGCTCAAATTTAACTTTTTTTTTCTCTAAGTACAGGAAAAAAAACAGAGTAAAAAAAAGTTAAGTTCAAACCTCATTTTTTTTTAAATATGTTCGACCGCCATTGTTAAATGCGCGCGCATAGGAAAACGAATTAATTTGTAGTATTGTTTATTTAGTATTTGTAGTATTATTTTATTCGCAAGTGTGTTGTAAAACGTCGTATAGCACGTGTGAGCATGATGATTACCGTCCTCGGCTGTCTTAAGACCCTCGCCTGGCGGCTCGGGTCTCAATGGCGCCTCGGCGGTAATCACCAACGTTGCTCACTTGTACCATAATGTACTAATCTACTTCTTTTTATATAATATCTTTGGATAAGACCTAACCTTCGTTATATCCTATTGTTGTTCTAATTTCTAATACGTAGCTCTAATACCTATTAAGTATCTCTGCGAGGCATCCTATTGCGTATGTAGCACTGGTTGACGTCACAGCGACGCGAAACGTCACTCAATCGGTAATTAATAAATCGACAGTATGGCTTCTGGCCAAAATAGTTACTGGATGATGATCTAGCGCTAATATTTTGGTATAGGCTGGTTCTTTCTGTTAAAGCGTTAGGTAGCTGACTGTTAAAGAGTCGTCCTTGATCGAGAGGGCTAGGGTACGAATCCTGGTCATTACACTATCGACGTGACCCCAGATATAACAAAAGCAAAATAAATATCATTCACTACCAAGTTCCCCGGAGCTTAACCCGCATGAACGTCGAATTGGTCTTTTTGTAGTTAGACTAGTCGGATTTCTTTGGTCTCCAACTTACCCGTAATGACTGCCATAAAATGATCGCATCCAACGGCATAGCGTTCTCTTCAAGACACAGAAATACCAAACCAATACAAATAGCCATATTCATGCATATAAATATTTACACTGCGCGGGAATCGGATCCGCGCCTCTGGGGTAGCGTTTGAATGCACTACCACTACGCCACATAGGTGTCAGATATGCACCATTGTATTTCCAAATGTAATGCATAAAAATTTATGGATCTACGTGGATTTGCACAAACAAACATCGTCTCACCCCAAACGCGTATACTTAAGTACCATCACCGTTCCGTTGAGGGTGAAAATGACAGTTCTGGATATAATTTTCAGGAAGCAGAGAAGAACAAAGTGACTAAGAAGGTGACCCTCCGCGAGCTGCTGTCCAACCGCGCCCTGCGCGCGCCGCTCGCCATCGCGGCCGTGGTGATGGTCGCGCAGCAGCTGTCGGGCATCAACGCCGTCATCTTCTACTCCACCGACATCTTCCGCAAGGTCAAGCTCAGCACCAGCCAGTCGCAGTTCGCTACGCTAGGTAATATTATCGTCATTATCATATCCTCTGTCATCACCAGCAACATCATCTGCCTACCTTTCATCATCCCAGTATGCCCTCCATCATAGCAGCATTCCTGGTTGCGAAGAAGCTTCCCCTTTTATTTTGATTTAAGACAGGTAAACGTGCGCCAGCGTTTCACACATAATGAGCTTGTGTCGACACACATACTTGAAGGTTGGGATCGGCTTGGGCCTTCGTGGGGCCCCCGCCTGTCCTTATCTCAGGGGTTAGCTTCCCAACTCAGTCTAACTAAATCGACATTCTCTCATGCATTCCATTTCCGTGGGCAATATGGAGAAATTATGGTTCCCACATCCAAGAGGACCATCTTGAAACCGGAGATGATCCTAGATCAGCCGGGTGCGAGGGATATAAATACTCAAAATGTCGTGCGGTTTTAGTCGGTTTGAGTTAGACATAACCGCTCTCTCGGCTTACCTTGACTTTTAACGTTACGACTGCCATTTGACCACCTAACCCCGAGACAGGCAAGATCTAATAAGTAACATTGTACCACCAGGTATGGGCTCCATGAACGTGGTGATGACAGTGATCAGCCTGTTCCTGGTGGAGGCGGCGGGCCGCAAGAGTCTGCTGCTCGCCGGCTTCGGCGGGATGTTCATATGTACTGTGTCACTGTGTGTCGCCAACATGTATGTGAGTATCACCAACGTCTTGTATCTGTCTAACAACTACTCATTGAGACCATTCTGATAAGCCCAAACGTGATATATCTGCTTGTATTGGCTGAGGAGTTCGGTATGACGCAGACCACTTAATGCTGAAGCATCAGGTCAAGATTACCATAATCATAAAAATACCATAGAAGTTAATAAGATCCTTTCATGGAGACCGAGCGAGACGGTCGATTGGTCCCCCATCCCATCTCACTGCGCACATACTCAAGCCGCAGTACAGCGGTTGTTACTCAGAACAACATCTTGGACTTAAAATGTGCTCTATACACGCAGCACTCGTTTCTTGGATGTCTTTTGAGGATAGCACGGGGTGCTACTGCGGTGGTGAATTTGACCAAGCATAGATTATTACAAAACAACTCGCGCGCGCCAGCGCCTCGTTTGTCTCGCGATTTAGGTCCAAGACTCGTGTCCTAAAGTATACCATCAGCCTATAGTAGTATATGTATTAGAAGTCAACAGATTAATGTGTTCCCCCGCAGGTGCACATCGCGTGGGTGTCGTACCTGTGCATCGCGCTCGTGATCCTGTTCGTGGTGATGTTCGCGGTGGGCCCCGGCTCCATCCCCTGGTTCCTCGTCACTGGTGAGTATTGCAAGACAAGAACAGAATATGGTAGTTATATATAGGTACTTCGAGGTGCATGGCTTCCCAGTAAGATCTTTGGGTGCCAAGCCAACCTCACCTGCAAGTCGGTACAACTGTTGACTGACGTACAAGGCTATGCACTGCACTGCAATTCACTAAGCGAGCACAACGATGCGAGTCGTAAAGTTTTGTGCTCGATAGAGATTGTCATTGGTCGGATTGGGTCACGTCACTTGAGATCGACCAATGACATTCTCTATCGAGCCCAACGTTGCGATTCGCATCGTTGTACTTGCTTAGTGAATTGCACAGCTTGTGCAGACTTTTCTCTCAGGGTTGGATAGTCATAGTCAGACGGTAGTCACTCCCAGGTAAACCCTTTTTAGGGTTCCGTAGCCAAATGGCAAAAAACGGAACCCTTATAGATCCGTCTGTCTGTCTGTCTGTCCGTCCGTATGTCACAGCCACTTTTCTCCGAAACTATAAGGCCTATGCTGTTGAAACTTGGTAAGAAGATGTATTCTGTGAACCGCATTAAGAATTTCACACAAAAATAAAAAAAAGAACTGAAACTCAATTTTTATTTTTTCATCAAACCCATACGTGTGGGGTATCTATAGATAGGTCTTTAAAAATGCTATTGAGGTTTCTAACATAATTTTTTTTCTAAACTGAATAGTTTGCGCGAGAGACACTTCCAAAGTGGAAAAATGAGTCCCCCCCCTCTAACTTCTAAACTAAGAGAATGATAAATCTTTTGTGTGAAATTCTTAATGCGGTTCACAGAATACATCTTCTTACCAAGTTTCAGCAGCATAGGTCTTAT
Organism: Eilema depressum; assembly: GCA_914767945.1. Lineage (NCBI taxonomy): Eukaryota > Metazoa > Arthropoda > Insecta > Lepidoptera > Erebidae > Eilema > Eilema depressum. Next base: position 7,014,533 of record OU612039.1, read on the forward strand.
AGTTTCGGAGAAAAGTGGCTGTGACATACGGACGGACAGACAGACAGACAGACGGACAGACATGACGAATCTATAAGGGTTCCGTTTTTTGCCATTTGGCTACGGAACCCTAAAAATATATGATGTAAATTGCCATGAAAACTACCACTAAAAATTGGTTCGAACGAGATCCAGTCAGTAGTTATTTTTTAATACGTCATAAACCGCAATTTTTGCCTTTGCTACTACGGAACCCTTCATGGGCGAGTCCGACTCGCACTTGGCCGAATTTATTTTAATACCACTTAGGTGACAGACAGGAATACTGGCAATTCAGCACACTTGGTAGGAAGTGGTTACCATAGTCTATGGATATATATGTCCATGGACACTGTATTCCTGTCTTGCAACACCAGTGCCATCACACTCGTGCTACCGACCCTGTAGGAACTTTCTAGTATTTATTCCTACAGGGTATCCTTGAAGAACACAATATGGAGTTCTTCAAGGGTATCCTTGCCACAGCAGAGAGGTCATTACACAGCTTAAACCAAACCAAGAAGAGGATACGGAGTAAACCGACCATGGCTTCCGAAGTGCAAGCCTTAAAGACCTCTTAGTTAGACCATGATGTAGTTATTCGAACGTCTTCAAAGCACCCATCACTCTGTTGAGCCCAATTGACGGCAACTTGGTATTCTACAGAGCTGTTCAACCAGACGTCTCGTCCGGCCGCGTCGTCGGTGGCCGTCACCGTCAACTGGACCGCCAACTTCCTCGTGGGGCTCTGCTTCCTGCCGCTCTCGGTGAGTGATCCATCTATATCTACTAATAATAAAACTGAGAAGTTTGTTTGTATGAAAGTACCTACTAATCTAGTAATCTCAGGAACTGTATGTGCTATTTCAGAAGATTCTTTTCTATGTGATAGCCGATATGTGAGGCCCCGCCGTCATGATTTTCAGGGCAGGATTCTAAGAAAGTATGACCCTAGACTATGACCGACAAGACGGGTAAAACATACCTATATACCTATCACGCCTATAGAATCCATAAGGGGGAAGGCAGAGGTGTATTAACACCCATATTTTGCCAACTGTCATTTGCTGTATGTCAATTGATGGCCTGAAAGCTAGTACAATACATATTTGACACAGCTGCTGTGCAATTCACTAACAAGCACAACGATGCGAGTCGCAACGATGTGCGCGATAGACACTGTCATTGGTTGATTTCCAATGACGTGATACAATCTGACCAATGACAATCTACGTTGCGCCTCGCATCGTTGTCCGCATCGTTGTGCTCGCTTAGTGAATTGCAGTGCTGGTTAGTATGTAGATACTTAGTCAAAGTAATAATAATAATTAACGAATTTGCTCCACAGGGACTACTCGGAGCGAATGTGTTCATAATATTCGCGGTTCTCCAGCTCATATTTATACTGTTCATCTACTGCAAAGTGCCCGAAACGAAGAACAAGACCATTGAAGAAATAACAGCTATGTTTAGGCAACAGATATAATCTGACGTCACGTTGTGAGTTGTGACAATATTGCCTCAAAATGTCAACTTATGACGACACTACCCAACGGAATGTCCGACTATTGATACGTCATACAATGACGTTATTGCGCAACATATTGTACTTAATGTTATATTCTGAGATTCTGCCAAACAGAATTTCAATCTAATGAAATCTCTTAAAAAAGAAAAAATGTCTTTGGTCTCGATAAAAGTATGTCAATATATTATTGACATGTCAATGAGCAGTTTTCCAGTAGGTATAATAATCAGTTGGTTTTTAATTCATCAAGAGATGGCGCTAGCATAACTTTTGGTAATTTTAATGTAATCTGTGGTTTGTTGTTGTTCTTTTCGCGTCGGTCTGTAATTTAAAATAATAATATTATAATTTAAAATAATTTCATCAGAAAACATGTCAAAACATCGATGTAAAGTAAATCAATACAAAACCGAAGATCATTTTTTCCATAAATTAGTTACCAAAAGTGCCGGCTGCGCCATCTAGCTTGTCTTTAGGAACCCTATAAATACCTACTGGAAAACTGCTCATTATGTCGTTATTTTCCAATAGAATTTCAATGTTATGACAGGATTTATATTTTCTACATCTGTCATATTAAGACGTTACTGCCCAATAGAATCTCAACGTAATGACAGGATATATTATAACGTTTCTACCCGACAGGATCTCAATCCTATGTCTTGTCATATTATGAATGACTTACTGTCTAAAAGAATCTCAACGTCATAGCATGACATATAACATTTCTGCCCAACAGGATGCTAATGCCATGTCATATGATGACATTACTGCCTAACAGAATTTATTTCCCAATAATATGTCAACCTAATGACAATAATGACACATCATATTATGACGTCACTGTCCAAAAGTTCAATGATTACGTCATAATCTGACATTACTATCCAACAGAATGTCAACCTAATGGCAGTAATGACACGTCATATTAAGATATATTTGCCATAAGTTATATTGTCATGGCATACTTAATCACTTTTTGCTTGTACAAATTTTATAGAGAGCTTAGCCTGATATTTAATAGGGAACATATTCCCAGGTATGTTGTTGGTGATTTCTACTTAATAATGTAAGTTTAAGGAATATTGATATTTTACTATTTTTAAATCGTATTTTAATGATAATTGTGTTGTGTTGTGTAACTTAAAACATTAACTCGATACAAACTTGACCCAGAATCATTACATACATACATTCACGTCTGTAAACCCCTGAATGGGTGTTAACACCCACATTCCGCCAACTGCAATTTTCGGCCCCACGTAATAGGGGGCGAGCCTATTGCCGTCAAGCGGATACTTAGTCATGGGCTGTATGTTTACTGTCGGATGGAGAACAGCCCCATCCCTTAGTCGCCTTCTACGACACCCACAGGAAGAGATGGGGTGGTCCTATTTCACTCCTCCGGGACCAACACGTAGTAATAGTAATAGTTTGTACTGCGATTTTGCAGTTTTTGGATATGGCAATTTTTTTTAAAAGATTTCTATATACCTACTCCGTGAATAAAAAAATAGTTTTTAAGCATAATAAATGCAACTTTTCATATGTAGAACAAACAAAATAGTTAATTTATTTTGTAAGATTATATTTTTGTACGACATTTTGTTTAGAAAAATAAAAATATTTCTAACGATTGTAATTTTTTTTTATTTAGATAATAAATAAAAAGAAATAAAATAATTTAGATAAAAGCACAAGCATTGTATAATCGATTGCGACATACACGGATGTTGAACTGACTCCTCACTTTGGGTCTGAGCTCCAAGCAGATCAGTCCCAGTCAAGCAACTTGCACGCCACACTTCTTCTATCCTCTGATAACTAGCCAGGGCTTTAGATTCCTGTCTAAATGTGCAGTCACACAGATCGTATAAGGGCGGACGTTCGCCTGTGTGGGTCTGTACGTGCCCGCGAAGACCTTTCTAGTCCGTTTATGTACAGCTTTGTCCTTCGAGTCAGTACGCCTTTGGACCTTCGAGCCGGCTTCAAGCAGCTGTACCCTCTTGACCGGCGGGTATATCTTGTGCACATCATTGGTCCTTCGAGCCGGCTTCAAGCAGCTGTACCCTCTTGACCGGCGGGTATATCTTGTGCACATCATTGGTCCTTCGAGCCGGCTTCAAGCAGCTGTACCCTCTTGACCGGCGGGTATATCTTGTGCACATCATTGGTCCTTCGAGCCGGCTTCAAGCAGCTGTACCCTCTTGACCGGCGGGTATATCTTGTGCACATCATTGGTCCTTCGAGCCGGCTTCCAGCAGCTGTACCCTCTTGGCCGGTGGGTATATCTTGTGCTTTTTACATCTTTACCGCCAAATGAAGTCATTTGAAATGATCCATTATATCTTTACATAGTTACGTCGGCCTAAGAGTTACCTCGACTAAGAATGTTCTCCCGTCAACAGTAATTTAACAGGCTTGCAAAATCTGACGGGTATATCTCATGCACATCATTGGTCCTTCGAGCCGGCTTCAAACAGCTGTACCCTCTTGACCACTGGGTATATCTTTTGCTTTCTTACAGCTTTACCGCCAAATGAAGTCATTTGAAATGCTCCATTATATCTTCACAGTCTCGTCGGCCCAATAGTCGGGTAATTACTTCGACTGGGAGTGTTCTCTTGTCAACAGTAATTCAACAGGTTTGCAAAATCCGACGGGTATATCCCGTGCACTTCATTGGTCCTTCGAACCGGTTTCAAGCAGCTGTACCCTCTTGACCGGCAGGTATATCTTGTGCACACTATTGGTCCTTCGATCCGGCTTCAATCAGCTGTACCATCCTGACCGTGGGGTATATCTCGTGCACACTATTGGTCCTTCGAGCCAGCTTCCAACAGCTGTACTCTCTTGACCGTTGGTTATATCTCGTGCATACTATTGGTCCTTCGAGCCGGCTTCCAGCAGCTTTACCCTCTTGACTGTCAAGTATATCTCGTGCACAATATTGGTCCTTCGAGCCGGTTTCCAGCAGCTGTACCGTCCTGACCGTGGGTTATATCTCGTGCACATCACTGGTCCTTCGAGCCGGTGTCCAGCAGTTGTACCGTCCTGTGGGGTATATCTCGTGCTCATCACTGGTCCTTCGAGCCGGTGTCCAGCAGCTGTACCGTCCTGTGGGGTATATCTCGTGCACATCACTGGTCCTTCGAGCCGGTGTCCGGCAGCTGTACCGTCCTGTGGGGTATATCTCGTGCACATCACTGGTCCTTCGAGCCAGCTTCCATCAGCTTTACCCTCTTAACTGTCAAGTATATCTCGTGCACATTATTGGTCCTTCGAGCCGGTGTCCAGCAGCTGTACCGTCCTGGTGGGTATATCTCGTGCACACTATTGGTCCTTCGAGCCGGTGTCCAGCAGCTGTACCGTCCTGTGGGGTATATCTCGTGCTCATCACTGGTCCTTCGAGCCGGTGTCCAGCAGCTGTACCGTCCTGTGGGGTATATCTCGTGCACATCACTGGTCCTTCGAGCCGGTGTCCGGCAGCTGTACCGTCCTGTGGGGTATATCTCGTGCACATCACTGGTCCTTCGAGCCAGCTTCCATCAGCTTTACCCTCTTGACTGTCAAGTATATCTCGTGCACATTATTGGTCCTTCGAGCCGGTGTGCAGCAGCTGTACCGTCCTGTGGGGTATATCTCGTGCACACTATTGGTCCTTCGAGCCGGTGTCCAGCAGCTGTACCCTCTTGACCGGTGGGTACACCTTGTGCACGCGCTTCCTGTGCGTGTACAGCGAGGCGCTCTGCCTGAACGTGGTGCCGCACAGTTCGCACGAGAGCGGCCGCTCGCCAGAGTGGATCAGTTCGTGCTCGCGGAGACCTTTCTTGTCCTGGGGAAGAATGTAGTTAAGATACTATAGCGTGTCACTATAACTGGGTTAATTCTCAAGAGTAGGGGCACAGGGGCCTTAGACAAAGTGACATTCTACTGGCGAAAACGCCAGTGGAATCGCTAATTGTAGTATGAAATTGACATAAATCCCTACTAATATTATAAATGCGAAAGTAACTCTGTCTGTCTGTCTCGCTTTTACGACTAAACCGCTGAACCGATTTTGATGAAATTTGGTATAGGGGTAGATTAGACCTTGAGAAAGGACATAGGCTATGTTTGGTCGCGATAACCGACATCCACGCGGGCGGAGCCGCGGGCAAAAGCTAGTCATTAATATAACTATATATTTTTTTATGAAATTTGAGTCTTTGTAACTCGAAATACATTATTTAACTTAATCATTATTCATGGTTAAAACCTTAAAAATGGTTCGCTTCAGCGCGATTCCATCAATAGAATGTCACTTTGTCTAGGGCCCCAGATCCTAGTATTATAAACGCGGAAAATTTGTAGGTAAGTATGAATGGATGGATGTATGGATGTTTGTTACTCTTTCACGTAAAAACTACTGAATGGATTTTAATGAAACTTTACAATAATATAGCTTATACATCAGAATGACACATCCATATCCATACTCCATACTAATATTATAAATGCGAAAGTAACTCTGTCTGTCTATCTGTCTGTTAAGCTTTCACGCCTAAACCACTGAACCGATTTTGATGAAATTTGGTATAGGGGTAGAGTAGATCTTGAGAAAGGACATAGGCTATGTTTGGTCGCGATTACCGTCAACCACGCGGGCGGAACTGCGGGCAAAAGCTAGTAGGCTATATATCAGTGATGGACGGGATCAGAATTCTACGCGGGCGGAGCCGTGGGCAATAGCTAGTTTGCTAATACACTCAACAGATCTACACATCAACACCGAAAAAGAATATGACACTTCATAGCTGGTAACATTTTTAGGGTTCCGTAGCCAAATGGCAAAAAACGGAACCCTTATAGATTCGTCATGTCTGTGTCTGTCAGTCTGTCTGTCTGTCCGTCCGTATGTCACAGCCACTTTTCTCCGAAACTATAAGACCTATGCTGTTGAAACTTGGTAAGAAGATGTATTCTGTGAACCGCATTAAGAATTTCACACAAAAAAAAAAGCATTAAATTTTGGGGGTCCCCATACTTAGACTTTACTGAAACTCAAAAATTTTTTTTTCATCAAACCCATACGTGTGGGCTATAGATAGGTCTTTAAAAATGCTATTGAGGTTTCTAACATAATTATTTTCTAAACTGAATAGTTTGCGCGAGAGACACTTCCAAAGTGGAAAAATGTGTCCCTCTAACTTCTAAAATAAGAGAATGATAAATCTAAAAAAAATATATGATGTCAATTGCCATGCAAACTACCACTAAAAATTGGTTCGAACGAGATCCAGTCAGTAGTTTTTTTTTAATACGTCATAAACCGCAATTTTCGCCTTTGCTACTACGGAACCCTTCATGGGCGAGTCCGACTCGCACTTGGCCGATTTTATTTATAAGGTATGTGTAAAAATGTTGGCACTACTTACTCTAAAAGCCTTCCCACACTGTTGACAAATCTTGTCTCGCGCGCTCTCCTTGACTCCGTCGTGCGCTCTCCGCACGTGGCGCGTGATGCAGCGACGTGTGGCCAGCGCCTAAGTAGCAGCACAGATAATAAAATATGAAAAAAAAAAATAGAACTAATTGGAATAAACTATTTACAAAGAGAAAAGAGATTCGACTTCGGGCGGGATTCGAACCCGCGATCTTCATCCGATCTGAAGCCCATAGAGGAATTTGGATCGGCTTCGTGCGGGCTTCGGTGGCTTAGCGGTCAGAATATTCCCCCTGTAAGGGAAAGATCGCGGGTTCGAATTCTCGTTTCTCTTTGTAAATCGATTTGAATAATCAGCATAATAAATGCTTCAAAAATTTCATTCAATGGAATAAAACTACTTTTTAACGGATTCTGTCACCTTTTTCGCGGATAATGGCGATAGAATCCGGAAACTAGACATTGTGTAGACTTACGAGTATTAAACCGATTTAACTTTCAAACAAAACAAACACACAGAACAAACTTCAAAATTGTTTATTCTGCGGACACTAGTACAGTATAGTAGACACTAGTTTAGTATCTAAGCAACATTGCGACACGCTATGTCGCGCCAAAATGTTGCAGACATTCAGTGCAACAACGCCAAACAATGTTATCTGTCCACGCATGATCAATCTTCAATCAAACAACACGCGTTTATATTAACTGTCAGTGTTATCTACTGCCGGTTAATATAAACGCGCGTGTTGCGCAACGTCGCTGAACTTGTTGAGCAACACGTGTTACCATATCAAGAGCTGCTCTATTTGTCTTGACTGCCCCTCTAGACAAGTGGCAATGTCGGCCGGCGTTTTGTAGAATGGAATGCCAAATGTATGGGATTTGACGTAAATGACAGGTGTCAACGAATGTCAAAAACGTCAAATCCTACACATTTATCATTCTATTCCATCATACGCCGAGCAACGAATTGTCACTTGTCTAGGGGGGCAGGTAACCACCGTACTGTATGACGTCATAAGGATTATAAAGGCCAGTGCGCACCTTCCCGCAGACGGGACACTTGTGCTGCGTCTTGCCGACGTGTTGATAGTTCACGTGGTCGCGGAGTTCTCCCTGCGAGCGGTAGCCTTTGTCGCACACCGAACACTTGTACCTGGCGATCATATACGCTCATATGAGAACTGGTATAGCTTGGGACGTACATCTTGGACCTAAAATGTGTTCTATACGCGCAGTACACGTTTCTTGTGTGTCTTTTGAGGATAGCACGGGGTGCTACTGCGGTGGACGTACTCAAATTCACCAAGCATAGGTTATTATAAAACAATCTGCGTGCGCCAGGGTCATGTTTGTTTCGCGATTTAGGTCCAAGGTACGTGTCCCGAGATATACTTGTGGAAACCAAAATTCTTATGAAAGAAATAAGTAGTTCGACTTGCACTCACTTGACACACAGTCGATCTTATTTGATGTGAAGATCAAAACACTATAGGACTATTTAAGGTATATATGAGTACTAGAAATGACAGAAATCACCAAAAACGTTTTGTTTTTCAACATTTTGTGTGCTAGCCTGGGGTGTCACCCACATAACATCAAGATCTTTGAGGCCCTAGTCAACCTCACCTGCAAATCGGTACACCGGCTGACTTATCAACGAGGCACTGTCGCAGGCTTTTCTCTTAGAATTGGAAGGTCAGACGACAGTACCTCCCGGAAAAACCAACATACCGATCAAAACAATAAGCGGATCTCGCACATGACCGGTACTGACCCCAGCCTGCCTACCCTTACTTACATTCATACTCAAGCCTGTAAATTCCCGAAAAAACAGACAGAGGTGCATCATCACCCACATTTCGCCACCATTTACTTACTTGAGTATATCTATAGCAGCATGAGCCACGGTATACTTGAGATGGTGTTCATAGGACGCCCTGCTGACGAAGCTCTTGGCGCACTCCACGCACGAGTGCTGCTCCCTCGCCGAGTGTATCCTCGAGTGCACCTTCATGAGGTCCACGCGGACCAACTTGTGGCACTCCGGGCACTCTGTACGGGGCGGAGGGCCTTGGTGCACTCTGAGGGACAACCAGTCTTATTAATATTTACTTATATCTGACGACCCTAGATACTGAGGTGAAATGCTTCGGATGCGACTGAGATTAACGCTAGGATGAAGAAGAATCAGAATCTATACTAATATCATAAATGCGAAAGTAACTGTTTGTCTGTTTCGCTTGAACGCCTAAACCACTGAACCGATTTCGATGAAATTTGGAACAGTGAGAGATTAGGTGTTGAAGGTGCTCCTACCTTTGGTTCGTGTGGTTCACACACCTCTGCCTACCCCACGTGTGTAGTGAGTACACAATGTGACTTACAGCTGGTGCCGCGCCAGGTTGTTCTTGAAGGCGAACCTCTTGTCGCAGGTGCCGCACCTGTAGCCCTCCCTGTGGTGCCGCTGGACGTGCTTCCACCTTTGGTTCTTGTTGCTACAATCATAATAAATACTTACTACTACTATACTGACTACTCAGTTAGTATAGTAGTCGGTATAGTGGTCAGTATAGGAGTCAGTTAGTATAGTAGTCAGTTAGTATAGTAGCTGGTTAGTCTAAGAGTCAGTTAGTATAGGAGTCATTTAGTATAGGTGTCAGTTAGTATAGGAGTCAGTATTATAGTAGTCAGTTAGTCTAGGAGTCAGTATAGTAGTCAGTAAGTCTAGGAGTCAGTATAGGAGTTCGATAGTATAGTAGTCATTTAGGAGTCAGTTAGTGTAGGAGTCAGTTAGTATAGTAGTCAGTTAGTATAGGAGTCAGTTAGTATAGTTAGTACAATTTTATAAATCCTTACTCAAAACACTTGTTGCACTCTTTACACACGTATGGTGAACTTTTTTCTGTCATCGATAGATTGTTCTGTGCATCCAAACTTGGCTTCAAAGCCTGGAGTTTTCTTCGACCCTGGACATAGAAAAGAATCATCATCTTTCATCATCAATCTTGTGTTAGTGCCGGTCGCATCCGAAGCTTTTGCCCCTCTGATTGTTCATTGACCACGAGCTCTTCAGCTACTGTACTATGACTTACCTTTTTCTTCTTCACTGCTGCACTATGTTTGACACCATGCGCTGCCTTCAAGTGGGACAACATTACAACTTTCTCGTACGACACAAACTCACAGCATAGACAACTGTGTTTTTGGTAATGAATTTCTCTATGGTCCTGGTGTGAAGACTCTTCGGTGTAAATAAAACATATATCGCATTTCTGATGGTTGGGTTTCTAAAAGTGAAATAATTTAATAGAATTTTTATCAGCTCGTACAATAAAGACAGATAGGGTAGCCCCTTAAAGTATCCATATCCATACTCCATACTTAATATTATAAATGCGAAAGTAACCCTGTCTGTCTGTTCGTCTGTCTGTCTGTCTGTCTGTCTGTTACGCTTCCACGCGTAAACCATAGAACCGATTTTGATGAAATTTGGTACAGAGATAGACTAGACTATGAGAAAGGATATAGGCTATGTTTAGTCGCGATAACCGACATCCACGCGGGCGGAGCTGGGGGCGAAAGCTAGTACATTATATATAGAGCGCGCGTATCACTCGGGTCTGTTGTACCGAGCGCAGGCAGGGGTATGAACAGTGCCGAAGCAGATGCTTAACGATGGCATAAGCGCACCTATAGTGACGTTTCATGCATTACCGAAAATATCAATAGTTGGGCTAATGAATTCAGTATAATGTTATGAATTTAGTTCGATTCGCTATGGATGAATAAAATGAAAACCAAGATACGAAAAATATTGAAATTCAAGCGTTTCGTAGTTAGACTGAGGGCCACCCTAACTTAGTTCAGAAAAGGCTCACTAAGTTCGGCTGAACTCACCTCCAAATGACAAGATGAGTTATGCTTCTCCAACTCACCCTCACTACCAAACACTTCCACGCAACTGTCACATTTGACAGCCGACGTTACAAATTCTGGTGACATTTTCTTACTCATCCTGACATGTTTCAACTCATCCTCACTCATCATCATCGTACTCCAGTAATACAATTCTGGTTTCACATTCCTTTTTTTTCGCTTTTCTTTTTTTAATTTCTGTCTTAAATTCTGTGTATTTAGTTCATTATCTGATGGCCAGTTTGTAGTCTGTGCATCTAGTTCATTGTCTGATGACCAGTTGGTGTTTAGTTCTGATAGTGGTATATCTTCATCACTTTCCATTTTGATGTCAGTTTTCAGCCCGCAATCAACAAAATTGTCTGCCGCTATATTTGCTAGTGTAGACACTGACTTGTAGTCGGTTATGTTATATAGCTGATGTGTTGAAAGCCGTGACAGACATCGTTGAGAATTTATCTGGAACAGATTTAAAAAAAAATTGATACCATCAAGATCTAAGCTACCACTAAGATCTAAGCTAAGGAGATACCACTTAGATCTAAGAAAATACCACCAAGATCTAAGTAAGAAGGTATCACTAAGACCTAAGATAATAAGATACCACCAAGATCTAACATAATAAGATACCACCAAGATCTAAGATAATAAGATACCACCAAGATCTAAGATTATAAGATACCACCAAGATCTAAAATTATAAGATACCACCAAGATCTAAAATTATAAGATACCACCAAGATCTGAGATATTAAAATACCACCAAGATCTAAGCTAAGAAGATACTACCAAGATCTAAGTAAGAAGATACTACCAAGATCTAAGTAAGAAGATACTACCAAGATCTAAGTAAGAAGATACTACCAAGATCTAAGTAGATACCAATAAGATCTAAGTAAGAAGATACCACCCAAGATCTAAGCTATCCAAGCCTTGCACATGTGCTGAATGATAAATGAGGCACAGGTGAAGGCTTCCCTCTATAGTTTTATGAATCAACTGCTGTCTGAAAGCCACATTAGCTACATCTGAAGGTTGAGAAGGAGAAACTAGAATCTGGGTTCTAAGATAAGATGCAGTGCGGAATCAAGGATGCAAGTGCTAAAATGATAGTGACATGCAGGCTAGAGTCCTACAGTCCTGCGTCCTTTATGAGGGGTGTGAAAAAGCATCTGATGAGGCCATCAAGGAGTGCCACCATTGTAACATGTTACGTGTCTATAATGGTGACCCTCTTTTCCGAGACTTTGACTTCAGCTTACCATCAAGCGAGGTGAAGTCAAATTGACGTGTCCTATGTATAAAAAAAACTTCTGTCTGGTCACCAATGTCACATTTGATAACTAATAGTAATAAGATCAATCATTACTACTAACATCCATACGCCCATCTGCTATGCAACTCAGCTTCCGTTGTGCAATGCATGCCTGCTGTCTAAACTTCGTGATTCTGCACAAGATAGCTCTGCACTCCCAGCATATGAACAGGCTAGTAGTATCCTTGAAGAAACCCTCCTGAAAATAATAAATATTGTGTTTTTCTATAGTGGTAAGAGAAATAATAATTAGGGAATATAGCTGTGCGGTTCAAAAATTAAGAAAATCGCAGTGAAAATATATTTATGCGGCCAGAGCCGCGAGCAACAGCTAGTAGCGAAATAAAACTAAATAGTAATTACCCTATATGCTTCAGAATCTTGAGACAATAACAAATATAAGTTGTTTACTCCGTTAGATATTCTACAAAGCTGGAATAACTTGCGGTCTTTACTAAGACATGTACAGCATATCTTTTTCAACACAATTTCGGAACAGAAATCCATAGTATGCCCAAAATTTCTAGCAAGTACGATATAGTAGTTTATTTTGTTTATCAACAAAATTTATAAAAATAAATAAATAAACAAATCTGATACCACAGATAAAATAGAATTATGCCCCATACTAGGATCAAGTATACTCTGGATTCGTCAAGCGCGTACACCCGAAAGGGACGACAACATAGTACTTATGATACCAGTGTTGTTAGTCCCTACCAAATTTTACCCCGCGACTTTTTTAAATCCGTTAGGTGGTATATGAATTTAATGTTTTCTGGCATTAGTGGCATTAAGGTAACTGTACCAATGCTCGACACTGTACCAATGCTAGACACTTTCGAACAAAACCCAGTATTTTGAGAAAATTATCCATTTGTTTTATAAGACTATTGACTTAAAAGATGCCTAATGGTATCTATAAGATATGTTCAAATATTCGCAACACCATCCGAAGTAAATTTAGAAAGACTGTTGACAGCAAATAATGTGACTCCGTGAACACGGTCGTGTTATTTCTTAAGATTTTTGCCAAGGGTACTGATTTTTATAGGTGTGATTTTTTTGTTTATAAGTTATGATTATTACTAATTTTAGTATAAACGTTATAAATATTGAAGTTATTGACATACTTGGACCATTTGGACAATGATGTCTAGCATTGGTGTTTTCGACCAAGTGCATAATAATTTAATTTAAAGTAAAAGTATGATAGATTTTAAAGATTTTATGGGCAAAAGTTAATGTCTAATTGTTGCTGTAACAGTTAAAAAAGAATGTAACGACCATGCTGTAATTAATTTGTTAAATTTTTTAGATTGAAATTTTATTTTTCCTTAAAGTGTCGAGCATTGGTACAGTTACCTTACATCCTTTAAAAAACACAAATACAAAACAATTTAGGCATCTGGATCTGGATTTGGAAATCTGAAACAACATTTTCATTAATGTGAAGTTTTAAGAATAAATATTTATTATGGGTAATTTACCAGTACCTCAACTGGTATCCCTAATAATTCTATAACCCGGACAAATCATAAAGTAGATAAAAATGGCGGACAAGTCTGGCTTTTGTTTCGAGTTCGATAATTTTAACTCACCACTTTATTTGGTTGGTTAATACACGTATTATGGTGATAATAAATCAATATTTTGAGCCATTATTTCTACTTTAAAGAACTTGTTAATATGCTACGGCTCTTAATCTATTAATATCTTTACAAAAAAAGGGATATTTTGTCTAAAAATCGTACTTACGTATGATAGGTTATGTCTTGTGATTTCCGCTCACTACGGCTTTTGCAGCCTAATATATAACATATCACCATGTTGAATACAATGAGTTTTAAGCAACAAACTTATTCCACTTAGTTTCACCACTTAAATTACTATCTATTATGAAGAATTCTCAGAACAATTTCAACAATTCACGATCACAAAAGATTTGTTGGTCACAACTTTCCACTTGTGACCAACAAAAAAAACAGAAACTCTGACAAAGACAGAGCATATAGTTTTTGTCCTATTCATTCCTTACAGTTTTTGTATGTTGTGTCTCGTTCATACGCGGTATTATTATTTGCGTAGCATATCCAGAGTATACTTGATCCTAGGCCCCATAGAGTCCATAGATAATATATTATTTACCAGAGATTATATACCACATAGTAGTAATAAGGCACTTTTATAATTATGCATCCAACGACACAACAGTAACGCTCCGATTGTATTATAATGTGCTATCAAATCAAAAATACAAAGAAATGGTTATAATAAAAAAATAAATTAGTAAATTAAATTACCTCACATACTAACTACTTCATATTTAAGATTAAATTATTATTCCACTTTATATTCCTTATTGGTAGCACAAAGTTATAGAAAAATTAGAATAGAACTCAACATTGTGGACATTGTCTATAGCGAATAATGGCCTATGGCTACCGTTTTGTCAATGTATATTGTATTGTTTCTATTGTACATTTAGCGTAAATAAACAGACATTTAGTATTAAATAAAACCTATATAATAGAATAATCAATTCATATATGAAACCAACGTGTGAACTTTACTCGAATCTCGATATTTACCTGTTACTAAGATGAATATTAATGTGAACGTTTATGAAGTACCACTGGCTGTAAGTGCTGTAATTATGCACCAGCCAGTTCAACCGCAGCTCCCGGAACCCCAATTACAAATTCCACCTCCAATGAACCCTCCGCCGGTGGAACCACCTCCGCCTGCCCCAGACGAAGCTAAACCGAAGTTAGAGAAAAAGAAAAAGGAGGCCATCGATGGCCAGGCTAGAGAAATAATATTTAAAGTAATTAAGTTCTTTGAAAGTGAGAAACAGAACAGGGGCTACGCGTTTCCTGTAGAGAATGTAGTTAAAAGGGCGTGTGCAGCAACAGGATTATCAGAAAGTACGATTAAACGAATAAAGCGAGACGGTTTACGCGCGGAAGCGACACAGACGAAAATGACTGGACCTAAAAAGAAAAGAGTCAGAAAAACCAAAGTACAGCTAGATTACTTCCAACTTTGTGCCCTAAGAGGCATTGTGAACAGCTATTCATCCAGGAAAGAGGTCCCAACCCTTGGTAAGATTCTATCTGCTGCCAAACACGAACTAAATTACAGAGGAGGCAAAGAATCACTGAGGCTTATATTATTAAATAAACTCGGTATCAAGTTTAAGAAATGTGAGAAGAAGAATAAGAAACCGCCAGAACAGCCACAGCCTCCACCACAACAACAGATGCCTAATCTTATGCCTCATCCGCAGATGCAACAAATGAAACCTATTGTAGATAATAATCAGTGTGTGTATACTAATATGATGCCGCACGTCCCGCCTGTTTCATATTGATGTAACTGAACTGTTATATCAATATGAAACAGAGAAAAGTCACTGTTTCTTATTGAAAAGATTGGTTGTACAGAAGCATTATTTTATCCGTTATCGTGCAAGTGTCTTTGGGGCTGGTTTGTGATGTGTGGTTATAGACTATAGAGCTCTTATGTATTATTAACAATGTTTTCAGAGAGGTACCATGATATACTCTGCTGTCCTCAAGCTTACTGGCAGCTAAGTGATATCTATCTCTGGCTAAGCAACTTTATTTACGTGAAAGATGATGTTATTTGAGTTTTATAGAAGGTATCTAGTATCACTTTAATAATACTGTATGTACAAGATAAATGCTAGCCATACAGAGGATTGGAGAAGTGAGCATACCTGGCCCGATTGTTGATCAAAATCATACTGATCGAGTTGATTTATGAAATAGAGTGGATCTGCATAAACCGCTGACCATGTGCAATGTAACTGTCCATTGCTTGTGTCAATTATATCATACAAATATTCTCCTATTCATTGCTAGCCTGAAACTTGCCTTTATCACATAGCTACTCGTTAACTAGAGGACAGCAGTTTAATAATATGATTATGAATTTTTATGGTGTACTTTTTACTTTATCATTATTCTTTTAGCTCTTCAAACACTCAACAAAAGATATAAATAACCAGGCATGTTAGACAAACTTGCTTTAAAAGTTTTAAATTTTTCCACTAAACTGAAAATAGTGTAGCTTTGAAAGCGAGTTTTAACTTTTGGTGCAAATTATGCATGCCAGTTCTTTATATCTTTTCTTCAGATGTTTTACAGACCACCAGCACCAATAATATAGAACATATTTATTTATTTACATTTATTGTATAGAATATACACCACAAGGCGGCAATGGAAATTGTTGTCTTTTTTTTATAAACCAATTGATTTTATAAAACCACAAAAATCAAAGGTCCTATTTCACATACACTTGGTGGAAATGCTGTTGCGGATCTTCCGTATTGCAACGCCAATAATGCCGTCGCGGATCCTCCTAGTCGAAACACCTAACACGGTGGTGTGCCCGCTATTGGGCAAATGGCGTTCGCACGCGGAAGATCCGTGATGGTATACTCGTCAAGAAGTCTGGTGAAGCCCTAAAAGCATCTAAACCAGTCAGATTTCTTTGTAAAATAAATTTAAAATAGGAATGAAGTGTACTTCTGTTGTTAACTAGGATAGGTGTATATAGGTTTTGGTTCCTAGCTGTTAGTAGTGTTGGAACATAATTAATATTTGCTGATTATATTATCATTATTTACACCTTTTTTTAACTCTGTACCAAATCATTTAATGCAATCTTATACCATTTACTAATAGATGACAATGGCGAAGAGTGAATATTTTGAAAAGGAAAGCTGGTGGAAAAATTATACCTTAATCTATAAGAAAACCAGCAGGAAATTTTTAATAGGGACCCCTAGCCACTGATAGATAATATTATACAAATTAATATAATATGTACCCATGAATGTGCTTGTGTGCCACAATACATGTTCAGCATAATTCTCAACACAAATGGGCATAATTTTCAGCCTAACTCCTGAAAATTATGCCCAATCATGTCAATGTTTTATGTGATGAAATCTTGAAAGATGACCCATCTAATGCCTACACTATAATTGACGGGAATGCCGTCGCGGATCATCCGCATCGGCATTCCCGTCAAAATTATTTGAAACCGGCGGTATAGGACAGCAGCTCGTGAAGTGCGTCTCTACTGTTGGAGCTGCCTACACCAGACATAATATTATGTTGTATGAAAATCATGTCATTATAATCTTTGCAAGCATTCGTAAGGCTATGGGTATATTGCTCGCTCATTATTGTTGATTCAATCACCAATCCGATTTCATCCAAAGCTTACTCTGAAGCCTGGGGTGCTCTTCCACTCCTTCCATAATTTGGTCTATTTTGACCCTAAGGTTATTTCCAACTACCGGTCGATAGCAAAACTACTCTTTACATTATATATGTCGATGTTACTTTAATATTATACAGAGTCCGCGCCAGCTAATAAGTCCCGCGGCAAAACTAGGAACTAAAATTACATCGCCGCCAAACTCTGTGTTGATTGGTTCAGGTCATGTTACTGTCATGGCCTGAACCAATCAACACACGGTATAGGTCCAACCCCACCAAACGGACGGCATCGGCCCGGATTTTACAATCTTTAAACATAATTTAATCTTATTATCACAGTGTTTGAAGTTTCAAAGTCACGCACAACAGCTTGACAGCGACGTGCGGCGGCATGACGCACGTAATATAGACTTTAAATGCTGTGACATAAGATTTATTTTGTTTAAAGATTGTAAAATCCGTTCCGATGCCGTCCGTTTGGTGGGGTTGAACCTTATGGAGACAGCCGTTGCGATTGCTACGCTGCCTCCAAGGGACTTATTTCTTGGCGCGTACTTTAGTAAATTGTCTCACGCTAGATGTCACTAAATGTAACAGGGGCAGAGTGGCGCCATCTAGTATGGAGTAGAATTATACTTTGAGATAATGAGGCCACGCCTACTGTGATATCGTCAGGCAAGACCTAGTTGAGAATCGGCAGGGTGTCGCCTCCTCTATTTATTTTTCTCTGCGGTGAGACTCGACATCGAAATTGAATGTTACAGAATAGAACTCTAAAGCAGGCGCGATCGCAGCTTGAAGTTTTGGGGGGGGGGGGGGGGTCACTTCGGAAATTCCTTAAGAAATTTAACCTCCCCCTCCCTCGTACTGTGACTTTCAATATGACGTGCAAGGTTGGGGGGGGGGGGGGGGTCATGTCCCCTGTGACTCCCCCGCCCCCTCGGACCGCGCCTGCTCTAAAGATAATTATGATTCTGTAGCCGACCGCATACGACAACTGCCGAGGCACACAGCAGATGCGCGTAGTTCATTGCGGCTTCTCAATGGTCGGCTTTATCCGTATCGGAGTTTAACAAGTAATGGGTACGCTTTATCTGCTGCATGCGTCGGCAGTTGTATGCGGTCAGCTTCGGAATAATACCTTAATTTTTAAGTTTAACATAGTTTTACTGTAAAAAGCAATAAAATTTATAAGTAGGACAATTAAATAATTCAAAGATTTTTCTTTTTTTTTAATGTCTTGTCTATGGTTTTTTTTTAAATGGTGGTGACGTTTCGGCGGTTCTATTATAAACACAATGTATATCACCTTAATTCATTATATTAATGATTTTATTTTCATATAATTAAAATAATTATGATAAGGCTGAATTATATAAATAACATTATGTATTTTTATTCGAATAAAATAAGGTTTTAAGTTTTTTAAATGTTTTATTTACTATTTCATTTGTTGACAATATTTTGGAGTTGACTCCTTATCAATCGCCTGAACCACAAGCAAGTTACCCTACTAAATTAATGAAATCGGCTTTACGGTCGAGAAGCCCTAGACTTCTCCAGTCTGTGCCCGTGGTCCACCTACATAGTTCACCTGGTTGTACCACGGGTAATTTTTTTCCCCCGTAGTTCACCGCAGCCTAACTGGGTGTACCATGGGAATTAATGTTTTCCCGTAGTCCACCTATGCTGTTATGAAGTATATGTTTTTAATTTATATTGCCCGTAGTCCACCTATATCGGAAAACAGAAGACATTCGTAAAATATTTACGAGTACTTTTACGATTTTTTAAGGTTGAAAATCGCGCGCATCTACAAAGTGAAATAAATTTTCATGAATATTACAATAATATAATTCAACATAAAGATAACATAAAATAAACCCTTCGGACGTAACAATGAACCTGAAGTTTCTTTATCTCAGTTTTTCTAACGCTAATCCTACGCAAATTTCTTTATTTATTAGTTGCATTTGCACACATATTATGTCATCATCATTGTCTACATATATAATCTTTCTCCTTGTTCCAAGAACCGACTTGCTTTCGATGTCTTTTAATACCGTTAGCAGACGTACGACAGTGACTTCGGTTTTTCTTATTCTTTTATTTAACTGTGAATGGTATGATTCTGATATATTGTTTGTGCGATGTCTCTGCCCAAACACGCACAAAATTTCAACGAAGTTTTTTGTCATCCAAAAGCTGTGAATATATTTTAATAACTTTTCCATTTTCGGTTTATTTAAACTTTCTATTTTGATGTATTCTAAACCTTCTGTTATGTGCTCTTTTGGTAAAAGTGGCAACGCAGAAACAAGCCCGGTTAACCTTTTTTCTGTTTTACTTTTAAGACTAAGTTGTTTGGCCTTTTTCCAGATTGCTTTACACCAATGATAATAACATCCAACAAGCTTAATTTCAGGAAATATTTCTTGTGCGGCATTAATAATGGCTTTCTCAAAGTCACAGTGTAGTTTAGAAGGCTTAAAGCAAGGCAGTTGCGACTTAATTAATTCAAATAATATTTTATAAGTTTCTTGTTTTTTGTCTGGCAATAATGCGTAAATCAATGGCAAAGTTTTAGTTGTAGTTATAGTACTTTCAACATCACTGTGGATTGTAAATAGCTGATAAAACGGTGGAGGACACGTATCGAAAGTACCATCGGCGAAATATTCATCAATTTCATAAAGCTTTGCTCTATTGACACGTGAACAAAAAACAATAATACGTGACTCTGCATAATTATAATCTGCTAAAATAAAATCATTAAATTTAGATGGCACGCTAACTTCTTCGAAATTTTTGTAAACAGATTTTTTGATGCCTAATGATGTATTCCTGACCGTGTATAGACTATGCTGGCAGCTAGTTAATGACGGTACATTAGCTACCATATCCATAGTGCTACTTTGAATCTTTGATAGCATTTCATTGTATAGTTTGGGGACTGGGTCAATACTATCTTTGACTTTGTCTTTTAATTGTTCAAATTCCTTTGCAATAATATTTTTCGCTAAATTGGGTGAACAAGAATGCTCTCCTGTTTTAATCTTTACGGTTATCCTAAAACAAAAAGTTATTATATAGTACTGTACCAAAATAAAATTGTTTACCTACTCAAAATTTTAAAAGATATCTTCATGCAGGACATTAAATTGTGGGTATATTTTAAATGCTTACCTTTATGATTATGTTTCCTCTGCACTTATATTTTTTATAATTAGAGCATCGCCATAACCTCGAAGCATTTTTAAAATCTTTTACTTTGTAAAATTGGAAGTCTTTGTACAAGAGGATAGTACCTCCCTTTCTTTTAATGAATACAACATCTTCTTCGGTACTCATTTTAAGTAGTTAAAATTAATTGTAAATTAATAAAACTACAAGGAAATATAATATATTTTTACATATATATTATGACATTATAGATGACATTGTCATTATGAAAAAATGAGGTAAACAATTAGTTGGTAGGTATGAAGTTTGTATACCTGTACAATATATTATCTTGTACAGGTTGTAACCGCTGAACTTGTCAGACGGACTACTCACCGGCTACCTCAGTTGGAGATTGCACGAACTCTAAAATCCCAGGGCGCCTTTTTCACAGAGAGAATAAATGTAATGCTGTGGGTATGCGAGGAACCTTTGGGTGTCACTCTAAGGAAAACTCATACACTCCGTTATACATACATATATTTATTTTAGGGGAACACAATACAAAAATACACATACAGAAGGGTGAAATAAAGACATACACACATAGGCCTCTAGTGACACAAGTACAAAGCACAAGCCGTGCCGGTCTCTCCCACTAGGTGTAGGGTCCTCCACTTATCAGACTTCCCTGCAGAACGAAGATACAGCCAACCCAAGGTGGTTGGGGACTTCTCCACATATAAATTAATACCCAGATGGGTGATCTATTAAGGTATGTACACGCAAAATGTAATAAAAGGTGTCTATACGTGACCAGAGCCTCGGTTGCCTTCCTGCCGGTACGAAGTGACGTCCCACTGGTCCTCGCCCTGTCCGCTTAGGTGCAGACGAGAGGATGCCTTTGTATAGTGACGCGTAAGCTAGGGGCCGCTTCTCCGCTCAAACACGCTCATAAGACACGAAGTTGACTACTACAATCTTGGACCCTAAGACCAAAAAATGAATACTAAGAATTGTCTCTAATGCAGCAGAAACCCATAAGCAGATATCGTGAAGCTACTTACCACGAATTGGGGATCACTGAGTTTAGGTTCTTAGGTTATAAAAAAATTACAAAGAGATTACAGACTGTACACAAGATGACCGTTATAGGGTCTCGACAAAGTTTTCTGAAGTGCCGGCCCGCCAGCTGACTCGGCCTTTTATAAAGTCTAGCGAAGAACTTTCTGGAAAAACACCAAATTTCACCGCTCCTTCATGAGCCGTCTCACATTAAAACATCAAGTCACTCCGAAAGTGCGGCAAAATCAGGTGTCATCTTGTAACTACGAACTCAAGGCGGACCAGGCATCTACTTACTTTAGACGCATTATACCAGACAGACCATAGTGCTTACATAGACGAGAATCATAGAATAATATATCCCGAGAAATTAGGAACAAAAACTGGACTTCAACGCCTAACTAAAAATCAACATTATTATTTATAATACATAGATAAATCTATCAAAATCAACATTTTCAAAGCTACCCGTGTTGAAACGCCATCTCGTGACATAAGTGTGTACTAACACCAATATGCGCCTTACAGCACAGCCAATACATCCCGTACGAGTGTAAACGTGTGTAAGAGTGTTAAAACAATAGATGTCGCTACTAGTCCTGAAAATTACATGTTACAAGGTGGACCACGGGGAAAAAAAATTACCCGTGGTACAACCAGGTGGACTACGGGGAAACATTAATTCCCATGTTACACCCAGTTAGACTGCGGTGGACCACGGGGAAAAAAAATTACCCGTGGTACAACCAGGTGGACTAAGGTGGACTACGGGGAAACATTAATTCCCATGGTACACCCAGTTAGACTGCGGTGGACCACGGGGAAAAATAATTACCCGTGGTACAACCAGGTGAACTATGTAGGTGGACCACGGGCACGGACTGGACTTCTCGACCGTAAAGCCGATTCTATGAATTTCGGATCCTAGCATTACACTACCAAGGTGAATTCACTCCTTACACTAGTAATTCAACTTAACTGGAGGGGTTAACTTTTAATATTCTTTTAACTTATAACACCCCTTAGTTTTACGTCAGGGGTTAATTATTGCTTTGGAACTGCTAGCCTAGCCTAGATATTATGTACAGAATTATACAGATACAAATTCTTACGTACTTGACATTTGCGCTCGCGCTAGTACTCTGAACCTATCTCTCACCTCTGCTCTCTCTCTCTCCCCTCTCCCTCTCCCCCCCCCCCCTCCCCTCTCTCTTCCCTCTTTCTCTCCTCCCCCTCCCCCCTCTCTCATTTAATTTAATTACGTATGTAGTGTAACCATGTATCAAAAATTGACGGTACATTTATTACTTTGGTGACAATCTTAGTCTCGAGCTACGTTACGTCGCGCATTTCCGTGCATTATCACAAGTATTATCGAGATATCATATTAGGCGGAGAATAATCGACATATTTGACAATATAACCACCATATTTGGTGGTAGATCTACCATATTAAGTACTAAAAATATATTACCCTTATAATTACGTATCACAACTGTAGATTTTGTACCATACAGAACCTAAAAAAGCGTCTTCAGCAGGTGTACCGGATGGCAGTTGTGGTTGGCGGGGCCCCGAAGACCTTGGTGGGGCCCCTACGCTTTTAATTTCACTTATTTTGGCTTTTATGTAGAGCCGCTGCCGTTTCTGAGTAGAAAGCTTCTTCCCAGAGCTTCGTCAGAAGTTGTACCGGGCGCCTTAGTGAGGCCTACTAAAACTACTCTCTTAATTATAAGGTCGATGTTACTATAATATTATACACCAGCCTTCCGCCCGCGTGAATTTCTGTTACGTCAATTTTGCGCATATCTCCGGTTCTTCTCAACCGATTGCGATCAAACAAACATAAGGTTTTAAGTCTGACCAAGCCCTTTCGAACAAAAAAAAAACCGCATCAAAATCCGTCCAGTAGTTTTTGCGTCAATCGCAGACAAGAAATTCAAAAAAATATTTTCGTGTTCAGTATTGTTAACAGAATATAACCCAAGTATTTTTAAGCTATTGCATAGCTTTTATCGCGGGCCTTGAGCGTGGAGACCGAATCCAGAAATTCCGTAACGAAAAATGGTAACACCCCCAACTCCGAGCTCGCACGAATCGAGCCGAGCTGCTCCGAAGTAGCTTCGTTTAACGTAAGTAATTATAATTGCATGAGTTGTTAGTTTTCAAATTCAAAAGCAGACTCAGACTCAGACTCGAACTCCGAACACCGAAATCCGAAATCCGAAAATCAAATTCAAATTCAAACTTATTATAATTGCATAAGTTCATAAAAAATGCTATGCAATAGCTTTACCGCGGCAGTCCCCGAGTGCCACACGTCTTTTTTTTTAAATATCTCCAATGTACAGACACGACCACTTTACAATTATATAATAGTACAGATATGGATAGTAATCTCACACTAGATGTCACTAAATATAACAAGGACATGGTGGCGCCATCTAGCAAGGAGTAGAGCTTCGTCAGCAGTTGTACCGGGGGTCTCGCAGGGGCCCCTTCTACGGTCTGTTGGATTAACTGGGCAGGTCCACGTTCTTGTGTTGCGTCCTCTGGTGCGTCTTCATGGCGTACTTCTGCGCGAAGGCCGCGGGACAATATTTACACTTGAAAGGCCGCTCGCCCGTGTGTGTTCGGCGATGGTTTTTTAAAGTATTAGTTGCCTGTAAATAAATGATAAACTTTATAAATATTTGCTCGTTTACTTCTGCTGCAGCAATTGCGCTCAAATTTTGAGACGATAAATAAACTATTCTTTATTTTTTTAACTATTTTTTTTTCTTTGGCAAATGGAGTTGCAACGTGCTATGAGATTTCTTACGAATGTATTCCCGGGATCCGAGGCTAGTAAATATAAATTTTATCCGAAAAAGTAAACATTCAGGATGGGACTTGCACGTGTTTCTAGAGGAAATACTCTCGAACTATCTGAACACATCTTAGATATTCAAAAGGGATGTTTTTATGGTCGCTCGTTGGATTTGAATTGAACTTTTCATTATTTTGCGATATTCTCTTGCATTCCATACTCCGCAGTACGCCCTACAAGCGTGTGACGTCACCTACTTGTAACTGTTTTGTATGGAGCGTTCCGACGGCTCGAGAAATAGAAATTTCAAAATCAAATATCTTTAAAACCAATTATCGTAAGAATATTTTACTTTAGCAGTTCATTATATTAAGACAAGGTTATAATTATTTTGTGGAGTACTAAAAATTATGAAACTTACTGAAAACCCTCGTCCGCAGAGGTCACACATTTTGTCCTTGGGTAGTGCGATCTTTTTATGAACTTGCCTAATATGCTTGCGAAGACCGTAGGCCGTCGTGTAGTACTGCAATTATATTATTAAATTTTAGCCGACTGTGATAGGCTAACTGATTGATTGATTGAATTATAATGTTTAGATGTGTACCAGATCAATTTGTCAACAGAAAGGTGGCATTTCCAAAAGGGTTTTTAGATGTACCCTCGATCTTATTCCTGCTGATTTATGGGTAAAGGTCTAGAGCCTTCGAGTTTGGGGAATCAGACGGCAGTCGCCTCCTACAAGCTAAATCAAAGGATAGAATGGCGGAGAGGGAGATTTTTTATGGTGGCACTTCACATGATTATTTGTGTATGATTTTGTGCGTTTGTTGTATTTAAAAATATTGGATGTGCCTACAACATGCAAACATGCAAATACAAACAAATAAAATTCACTTCACAAATAAAGTATTCACTTCAAAGATTACATTTTGTCTACCGTTACAAGGTGCTAAGTACTTGTCAATTGTACGTAATTGATATTGACCACATTTGTCAAATAGGCAATAAGGCAATTGCTTTATCAAATACGCAAATACAAAAGCCATGTGATATGTCACTATTGTATTTAGTCCGTCAATTGACTGCACTAAAACTGGACTGCACCTCATAAAAGCTGAAGTGCAGAGAAGATACGGTCCACCATTTCTGATGCATGGGTATGTCAAGTGCGAGTACCTTATTACATTGGTCGCAATAGTTCTTGGTGACCTTCAGGTGCACCAAATTGTAGTGGTTGTTCATGTAGTTGGTTTTGCTGAAGATCTTGCCGCACTCGGGACACGGCACTCTGGAATAGTAAACTTATGGTTACAGACAGCGCACTCAAAATTTTCTAATATATAAAACTAGCTTTCGCCCGCGGCTCCACCCGCGTGGATGTCGGTTATCGCGACCAAACATAGCCTATGTCCTTTCTCAAGGTCTAATCTACGTCTACCCCTATACCAAATTTCATCAAAATCGGTTCAGTGGTTTAGGTGTGAAAGCGAACAGACAGACAGTTACTTTCGCATTTATAATATTAGTATTAGTATGGATTCTCGTGTCACAATGTTCGTTGCCATACTCCTCCGAAACGGCTTGACCGATTCTTATTAAATTTTTTATGCATATTCAGTAAGTTTGAGAATCGGCTACTATCTATCTTTCACACAAGGCTAGTTTTTCAAGCCAGGATAGCAAGATTAGCAAGCTAGTGATAGTAAGCTAGCAAGCTAGCACTACTGGTTTCGTGTAAACAAAACTATCTTCAATTTTAATCTAGTAAGCTAGTCTACAAGCCAGGATAGTTTTTAATAGGATGGAGTTCTAATTGCAGGTTAGTAGCTTCCCACAAAACAGATTTTACTATCCTGGTTTGTTTACTAGCTTCATGTGACAGGCGAAGCTAGTTAGCAGTTGGCTAGTAAACAGGAACCACGCGTTTGGTTTGTTTTTGAACTGCGACGAATTTTTGAGATTGTAAATTGCTACCAACATAGATTGACTGCCTCTGTGGCGTAGCGGTAGTGAACGCGGCTGCTACGCAGGAGGCGCGGGTTCGATCCCCGCTCAGTGCAAATATTTGTATGCATGAATAAAAATATTTGCATTGGTCTGGGTGTTTCTATGTATAATATGTATGTATTTACAAAAAAAAAAAAGTATCTAAGTATGTATATCCGCATTCTAGATTCCATAACACAAGCTAATTAAGCTTACCATGGGTCTAGATAGCGTTGTGTAGAATGTTGTAGAATATTTATTATTATTATTATTTATTAATTTAAAGTTTGTACAATTGTACCGAGACTATGACAGACCCAGTTATGCCAAAATGTACCAACTGCATAAAATTGATTTCAAGAAAATGACGTTTAAAGTTTGAATTGTAATTACACATTCTAGAAGTAACTAAATTTTATATTTGTTAATACAATTTTGTGCCTTTTAGTTTAAAGCTTGGATTCATGTGAAAATAGTTCCATAATTAATTAAGATTTATAAGTAATTGAACATTTCTGTTCTTGGTTTATTTTGGCAAAAAATCATTTATCGAGCAATAGAATCTAAATTAGTTATGCCAGAATGTACTATTATTTTTCATTTGGTGGAAATGATCTAAAATGACCATTCAATTCTGATATAATACCAAAGAAAAGGTTTAAGGGATAAAGATACACATTAGTTAAACCTGCTGTAATATAAATTAAACAAAAATAAGGAATAGAATCTTTATTATAATGAAAAAAAAAAATTGTCCTGCAACTCAATTTCGAAATCGAGTCCATCAATGCCATCAATGTCCGGTACTATACCACTTCTACCCTTTATTTTGTTATAAAAATCGTGGCAATCAGCCGGTATTAAATGCATCATGCTGGTTATATCATCTACCTTTGCCTGGGCAATTTCTTTGCCTTGTGGCCACAGTGGTTCTAGCCGTTCGATATTAAAATCTGCTCCAGCCTGATTTCTGACCTTTTTTGTTATATCATATAGAAAGAAAGAAGAAAGAAGACGTTCTGTTGAGTGAGGTCAAAGAAAAAATCCCTTCTCTCTACCCCTTTCTTCATCAAGTGTATAGACTTCCTTCCAATCTCTTCTACGAAAATAACCTCATCCTTTCAAAGGTGGGAGCCCAACAGGGTGATCCACTCGGTCCGCTTGTATTTAGCCTGGCTATACACAAGGCGATCCGAGGTCTCAAATCCTCTCTAAACGTTTGGTACTTGGACGATGGTACTATCGGGGGTAAACCGGAAGACGTTCTACAGGATCTGGAGGACTTAGTTCCTAGCCTTAGAGACCTGGGTCTGGGGGTGAATCCCTCGAAGTGCGAGTTTTTCTCCTGTGGCACTGAGTCCCGAACATACTTTCGTCAGTTAAGTACCATTCTACCTGGCCTCAAGGAGCTTTCTCCTTCGGACTTCAACCTGTTGGGCTCACCAATTTTTCTCTCTGCAGTTCCTGATGCTATCACTGCTCGAAAGCAGCTTCTTCTTGCCGCTCACGAACGACTGAAAGGACTTTCCGCGCACGTTGCGAGTGTCTTGTTACGCATGTGCTTCACCCTCCCGAAGATCGCGTACTTATTGCGGACTACCCCAACTTGGCTCTGTCCTGAGGAAGTCTCCTCATTCGACGAAGCCCTGAAGTCGGTGATAGAGTCGGTCCTCAACGTCTCCCTAGATGGGAATCAGTGGAATCAGGCGACCCTGCCAATCCGAAGTGGTGGCCTGGGAATACGCTGTGTGCGTGATGTGGGCCTCCCGGCCTTTCTGGCGTCTGCGCAGGGGGTTGGTAACCTCGTCACTATTTTATTAAACCCTAACGGT